>VXCM01000058.1:336114-370205 GCA_014773175.1 Lucifuga dentata | reverse complement strand
GGGGGTGGGGGGGACCAGGATTCAGATTTCAGAGTCAGACACAAGAATACACTACTGTTTTAGAAAATGATCCCTTAACTTAGTATTGCTATATCTAATATAGAGAAAATGGTTTTAGCAAAATTAAATTCAACTGTCTTCTTAAATACATGAAGCCTCATTCTACAGGGCATCATTTAATCTCATCTTTGACACTCTTTAAGTAGGAAAGTACAAAAACAAAAGACAAACCATGAATGGGTTATTGGACATGCCAGGACCAGCCATGGGCTGCCCAAAGGGGGTCATGGAGGGCTTGTTCTGACCATAGACAGGGAATGCAGGGCCTGAGGAGAGGGGAAGGGAATAGAGGGAATAGCATTTGCAACACATTAAATCTGCTGGTTCCAGAAGTTGAGCCAGGTGTATTAAAGGTTTGTTTTTTTCCATTTAATTGTATACCTCAGAATGCTTTTAATGTAACAAGGGGTTATGTCACAATTCAAAACAATCATTTCACAATGATCCAAATTATAAGTTAATTTTTCAAAATTGTACAGGGACTATGTACGACTAAAGAAAAACCATCAACAATTGAGCCAAGCCCCTCAGTGTGTCAGGTTGCATTCAGGAGTGAAGAGAGCCTCATGAATGGCAGATTTTGTTCATTGTGTCCAAAGCTCTGTACCCTTAATGCAACCTCTCATGGCCGTGCAGCAACTGTCACCGTCTTTTTTGCTGCAATGGGACTTCAAATCATTTCCCAGAATCAAGCATCAAAATATTCATGAAAGTGACTCCATATTTCATGCCGGGGCAAATGCAGCAGTTAAGTGACTGACAGGTACTGCACAAACGGAACGGGGTGAAAGTAAAGAAGGAGGTGGCAGGCCACTAACCATTAGACTGAGGGTGATAGGCCCCAGGCTGAGCGTAAGGGATGGGGGCCTGGCCAGGGAAGGGCTGCTGGAAGTTTCCGCTGAAACTGGTCGGGAGGCAGTAGGAAGACGCATTCCCAAAGCCGGCAGGCATGCTCATAGAGCCAGTACCAAACGAAGCTACAAGGCACACAATACATACACAGCATGTGTCCCGTGAACGCACACACACACCATATATGTACACACATACATGGAGAGAGACACATAACACACACACAAGGTGGGGGAATAAGTTCTAGATACCTTAGCAAACACTAAGCTTACTTGCTAATGTAACTGGGTTACATCAAATGAACAATGAAAATATCTAAGTAAGAAATACTAAATACACAAAGCTTCGAAGATACACATATATACACACACACACACACACACACACCTGCAGCTGGAGCTCTACCATTGGTCTGGAATGGGTTGTTGGCCATTTCTGGGGCAACAGCTGCAGCAACGAACGGGTTTGTGGATGGGACGGCTAGATGAGATACACAAATAATTTGCAAAACCAGACTTCAAACTACATTTTATTGTGTATCCATCATCACCATGATAATAACTATAATAGCCACCTCCAAAGCCAGGCTGCATGCTGGGGACAGGTGGATTCTGGGCTGGTGAAGATCCAAGCACTGCTCCAAATATATTCCTGTGAAGAAAAGGGCCATGTGAAATGTCTTTACATGCATTTAACACACATGGTGTGGATAAATAAATATTAGTTAAATATTAGTTATCTTCACAAATGGTTCACTGGTAGATATTGCTGACCCGAGCAAGTCAGGGTTAACGTGTTCTGTATGTTCCTTGATAGTTACATATAGTTCTTATTGTTTGCTGCATTTGAAGATTTTGGTTGGGATTGAATGTGTACACTCACAGCGTAGTCGGTAATACAGTAACTACGATACACTCTAATAATATTGTAAATAATACAGGAGAATTACTCTGCACAGAACATAAACATTAATACACTGAATTTATTCATTTATTTAGTATTCGTTGTGTTTCCAGCTTTTCCAGGTATGCGCATGAACCCTGTATAGGGGGTGAACTCCTGATCTCCAATTCAACACTACATAAGAGTGTGTGTGCCGGTCTTTCTCACCCTGGCACGTTGCTGCCTGTGCTGACAGAGGAGCTGAGCTCATTGTCCAGCTCAGCCAGAGCAGCATAGCGGTCCCCTGACTGGGACTGGGCAGGGACGGCGCTGGACATTGAAGGGATTGGCACACCTCCCCCTATCGACAAAAAAAGGAACGCCACACATACACACACATGCACTCACAAATGTAGTGACCAAAGCAATAACTGCATGACTTAGGGAGAATATTTTATTTTTGTTATCATTTATGTGAAGTTTAGGGGTGCAGGCTCACTGGGAGCATCCTTTCTAAAATGTTTTTCAAAGAAAGGACATGCTAATGTGTTCCCAACAATGCCAACATGTCAGTATTGTCTTTAAAGGACCATACTACCCATTTTGCATGTTTGAGCCTAATATATTAAATTTTCATAGACGTAACGTTACTGACAATCATTTCCCAAAGCATACTACTGGAATGGTGAATTAAAAATGTTTCTCCTACCTTCCAGACTGCCATTAGTTTCAGTTCATTCTGTTACACTATTAAAATCAACTTGTTGATACTTGAAATGTTCTTGGGATAGGTAATCCATCATCACAATCAACACGTGTATTCAGGTTTTTTCAAAGTTATGTAATTTTAGCGTTTAAGCGCAATAAAAAGAGTGGAGTGAATGTATGTCTCCACTGGGAAATATAGTCCCAAAAGAAAAATTTCAATGATCTTGACTTCATACTTTTGTGTAACTATTAGCAGGCGAAAAATCGATTTTTAAGGTGGATGTATCACTTGAATATTTGATTTTGAAAGATTAAGAGATTTTGCAAAATATCAGCAAAGCTGAAATACGGTTTTATCCTTTGGGAAATGATTGTCAGTAGCATAACATGTATGAAAATTTAATATATTAGGCTCAAACATGCTAAATGGCTGGTATGGTCCTTTAATGCTCGCAGCATTGAGCAATAAAAGTCATTCAAATTTTAGCTAAAGCACTGTGCTTAAATCAAGTTTTCAACAGTAGCAACAGCAGTGATAACCAGCACTTTCCTATAGTATCTGTTTAGTACTGCTGGACAGAAAAACAGGGGCTCCCAGTGGCCCCCATGGCTGACATATGAATGAGAAAGACATTGGGACGAGTGTGAGTGTAGATGAGTGTAGTGGATAAGGGATGTGGAGGAAAGAGGATGGTGGAGAGGGGGTACCTGATGAAAAGGACTTTGAGGGGGGTGACGTGCTTAGATGGGATGGAATTGCGGTATTGCCAAATGCCTCAAAGTTGGCAAAGTTGGCATTTGACTGACCCTGAGGTGCTGCAGACAGACAAGGAAAAATAATAATAAAAATGAATGTGGATTCAAAAAATGGCAGCGCAGTGGAAGGGATGACGACAGTCCAAAGAGCATCTACTGCTAAATATCAGTATTAATCCAATTAGTTTGGGTGACATGTTTGCTTGTTATACCGTGATGGACATCCATTGATAAGTCTGCCTTTTAGGATCTCAGGAAGAAAGCTTACTCACCCGGCTGGCTTGGAAAATGTGCAAAGTTGGCAAAGTTGGAAGAGCTGGTGGCTTGAGTGGATGGAGCAGCAAATATGTCTCCTCCCAGATCTGACAGCAAGTCAAACTTCTTCTCCTGAGCAGTGCTCTGAGGCTGGGAACGACCCAGCCCTGGAGACTGGAGAGGAGTGGAAAAGGAAAAGAGTTCAGAGTGACACACTGGAGGTTCATGTATAGATATAATTTACTTCAATGTAAACTTTTCTTTTCCACCAATTCCCAAAAAGACAACATAAATGGATGGGCATTTTGTGTTACCTGGCGTAGAGGAGTCTTGTTGAGCTGCAAACTTTTGAGAGGTTGGACCTCTGGGGTGCTGCCAGTGCTGCTAGCCGAGGAGCCTGACACAGAAGCCTGGACACTGGCTACTGCCCTCGCCTGGTCTGGAGGAACATACCTACAAATTCAGGAAGCGACACCAATACACACTTTAAGAGCAAAAAGATTAAGGTTTTGAAATTCAATTCAGTCCAGTCATAACTGCAGATAGTACAACTTCCATCTTTTTTAGAGGATTTTTTTAGGGATTTAGTATTTAAGTATGGCATTTTAGAGGAATTATTTATTGACTGATCTGATTAAGATAAAGGGAAGTCTTTAATCTGGACAAATGAGACTATTGTTTGCACAGCAGCAGCATGTTTAAAAGCTGTACTCTCTTTTCCACAACACTACTGTAAAAACTCACTCAAGTCCATAACTGCAAAATGGCGTTTATCAGAGGCAACACTTAAAACCCATCAACCTTTTTCAAAAGCTGATACTAACAATTCAGCATTAACCCACTGATTTGCAGAACTTTTTACATTAGATTTCTGGCATTCTAACAAACTTAAACATCTTTCCAACTTCATAATTTATTGCAGTGTGCACACAATAACCTATTACTGAGTAAACAGGAGAACAGTTTAGAAATGCAGAGAAATTGTAAAGCTACTTCATGAAAATGGTACCGGAAACCTGTTATAATAAAAGATGATGAGATTAAATGTCAAACTAAACCACCTTGATTCAATTAATTTAATCTTCAGGATGAAGAAATCAAATGACAGTTATGAGGAATCTCTGTATGATCCAGCTCCATTTTATTACTTAAAATCTTATCAAACAAAAAATATATGAAGAATGTTACCATCTTTTTTTCTCATATTTTTCCTGAAGGAATTCTTTTACTTTCTGTGGCTCTCGGAAATCTGGAACAACTGATGTCCTGTCGTCATAGAGGCCCAACCAGATGTGTTTACAAACCTACAGGGGGGGCAAAGGAAAGAGGAGAGTGGGAGGTAAGGAGGGGATGGGGAGGAAGCGGGAAGAGAGGTGAGAGAAAGTAAAGGGATCGGAGGAGGGGGGAGGGGATGACGAGAAATGGGGGAAATAAGCAGGGAGACAGGAATGCTAGTAAAGTTGACTAAGTAAACCCCAGAAAGAGAAAAAAAAATACCAAAATGCCATTTCTGAAACAAAGACAGAACTGAGACAATATAAACAGTGTTAACAATTCCAAATGTAGCCGGGTCCTTTGTTGTGAAGTGTGCATGATACCTCATTGCTGTGTTTCTGAAGGAATTCAATTTCCTGCTGTGTGAATGTGGTCATAGAGATGGACTTCACTCTGTGTGGGGGATTCAATCCACGCCTGTGGGTGGAGTGGGGCATACGTTAGCTAAAGAAAAAGAGAAGCAGGATGCAACCCAGTGCTGACATAAAACAAGCATCTAAAGCAGATCCCCAACCACTGATGGTGTGTTACATTTTTTTTCCTAACAAAGAACATTACATGTATGTGCATTTCAAGTTCTGCACGTCAACCAAGTCACAATATGAACATTTTTTTATAATACTTTTCTTTATCAGTACAGAGCAACTATTCTTTGGCAGTAAAATATATATTGCCAGTCAAATTTATGAACGCCTTATACTTCAGCAGTTTTGGTTAAATGTCAAGCAATGCAGCCATAAATTCACTTAAATAAAAAAAATATATATAAATCAACTGAGAAATGTCTGTGATAACTTGTAGTACTAGAAATTACCTCAAATTAAATCTGATGCTAAAAACACCTGTGTGTTTTGTCCTTCACAAATATGAAGAATAAAATGCTTGTACTTCATTTTTATCCTGCCCTGATGACATTATTAGTACTGATGCACCACTCAAAACTGTAAATTTTAAAGGTGATGGAAATTATGACTGAAAATGTAAACATACAGTATGAGCTCATCTGTGACATTAACTTTGATGAGATAACTGCATTTCGCACACGTTTAATACTATACCTGCTGGTATTCATTTACTATACTGCACCTTTATGTAAACTTTGCTTGAACTTTGAGCTTATATCGTTTTTTAAATTCTAAAGCCTATGTCTTGAATATCATCGAATGACAATTTCATTTGAAATGAATAAAGTTTCAGCTCATCTTATTATGGTAATTGCTTCTATATATCTAATTTAACATTCTATGTTTCACAAGTGCTGACAGGGAGAAAATCGTACAGCTAAAACACAACACTTACAGCAAGATCCGTGTTTGCCTCATTGCGAACACACGTGACAAATATTGCGCAAATCAAGATCTTTGCATAAATTCTGGTTATGATTTCATTAGAATTTGAGTTTCTGTGGAAAGATAAGCGGTTTCATCACAGCAGTTTAGGAAGACCGACTACCCCACTTTGTGTTTCACCTACTTCGACGCTGGAGAGACCCACCCTGTTTCCACTTATCTTGAGGTGTGTGTTTGTGTATGTTTGCGACATACCTTAAAACTGTGGGACGTTCAGCTAAAGTTCAACGAGAGGTTGACGTGCCCGCCTGTGACGTGCTCTTTAAACAGGGTGGACAAATATGATCAAATATTTGGCCATTAGGTATCTGAAACCATGCGTGCTAACCTTGATCAGAGGCAGTATACCACCGAGACCAGCTCTGACTCCGATTCCACGCCGCGTCCCGAAAACGAACCAAGGCTGTAAGCAAACCAAACTACCGACAAGCCCAGCCCAGCCGAACGGCCTCAGGCTGAACTATGTAGCGTCAATGTTACCTGTCCTGACTTTAACGCTAGCTAACGAGCTAACGATACCGCCGAGTCAGTGGACCGCCCGTGTCAAACAGCGTTGTCTTGTCCTTGTCAGGTCGACACCGTAAGCAACAAAAACGACAGTAACAACAAAAAATACAACTCACAATATCCCGGAGCAGGTGGTACACACAAAAGAGCCCACTGTCATGTTGACATAAGTCGGGCCGCGCTGGTCGCAATCGAAGCATTTCCTATTCGCAGGCAGGCTAGTCATTTCCCGGAGCATCTTCAGATGAGTCTCCTCCTGCTTTCGCTTCGCACTCGTCGCCATGGCCGAAAATAGAGGGCTGGTATCACCGGGAAAAAGTTGTATCCACGACCTGGGAGAGGGTGGGTGTCGTCAGGGGAGAGTTGCCGCGTCGGACGGCGGTGGCCGGGTAAACACCTCGCTGGCTGAGAGGTCTAGCGGGGAGACTGGGCGACTGACAAACTTCTTCTTCTACAGGTTTAAAAAGACAAACCGAGCAGCTTCAGAAGCGCAGGCGCCATCCATCGGCGTCGTATTTTAATGCAAGGTTCCGCGTCTGAATTGTGTACAAGTACAGTTCATTGAAAATGCTAAATGAAAAACATAGTGAACGTATAAAAGTTTAATTGCTTAAGTAAACATGCATCCGATGAAACACATTTGAAGCAACCAAAATCAAGTTAAACGGCATTTTAATTAAAAATTATAAATAATGTCAAAATACACCGTGTATTACATGTACATTACAAAGCCTTTTCAACATAAAAGAAATTTGTCCTCTCTGCCTAATTTGAATCCTTTTCAGTTTCTCTTTAGACGTGATAACAGCTTTAGCGCATGATTTAAAATTCAAGACTTTGGTCTTTCCCTGGCACCGTTTACACAACAGGTGCTCGTTGAATATCTTGTGATGAGACATCCCCTGTATCCTGATTTGGCTTGAGAAAAGGCCCCACTGACAGGGATCACACTGTTCCCTTTCATAGCTGCCCACTGCCTGCTCTGCTTTTCTTGGTGGCTTTACAGGAAACTGCTGGATGCACTGAATATTTGCTAAACTACATTGTCTGCTGTGACGACAAGATCAAATTTACTGTATTGTCCACAACCATTGCTCACTGTCCCATGCAGAGATATGGAAATTAAGTTACTGTTTTGCAAGATGCCTTTTCTGGCTTTTTCAAAATTCAGTGAAAACTAGAGGTTAGAAGAGCACAGTCTTCTGTCAATGTAAAACTATTGTTTGACAAGTTAACCTGATGATCCTTCGGAAAAGGACTGTCTGCCTTTATTCACTCAGAACATTTTTGAGATATCTGGGTAGCACACAGAGAGACAAGGATGAAAAAATCTTCTTCCAACTTTGATGGTGGAGGCAACATGCAGCAGATGGCAGCAGCTTTATTATGACTTTTGTCTCTTTCTGTTGCTGCACAAAGAATCTGCAGCTTCCTACGGTTAGAAGAGGAAAGACAGAATGATTGTTCAGACAAAATATAGGAGATTTAGACATTTAGATTAGTAGTGATTTTCTTTTGGTTTTGTTTTTTTCTAGTAACTCCTGAACAAAATTAGAAGTATCCCTGCATTGTGAATGGTTGATTGATAGAAATCATGCCTGACACATTGAAATATTTGAAGACCTTTTTGAGTATATAAGTTCAATCAATCAGCAGCTTTTCACTCAGTAAATTAAGTTTCAATTAAACTTAGAGTCACAAAAATATTGTACGTGACAAATAGTGTAGAGGAATGTTAGGTTCACCTGCTGCCGCTTTCTGGTAACTCTAAAGAAGTCTTCCATGCGAGTCTGCCTGGAATGTCCTGCAGCCTTCTCCTGTTCCCTCTCCTCCCGTTTTTTTTCCCGCATGAGACGAAAGCTCTCCATTCGATGACGGATTCTGTCCTTCCTAAAATCATCAATATCATTGTCTTCACAACAGACATTAAAAGCTGTGAAATGTAAGCTGGACTTGAGCGAAAATACAAGCAGTACCTACCTAACATGTGCAGTGCAGCAGAGAAACTCAACTAATGCTTCTTCATCTGGTTCAGTCCAGATGAGGTCAGGGGCTACGATTTGTGGCGCATCCAAGAATAACTTCCGTGCTTCTTCGTACTGCCAGAAATGTGGTACAGGGTGTGTCTAAAGGGCAGCAGATCTTAGTAAATTAACACAATATTTTGTTGTTTAGAAAAATAATAAATAAAAAATGTACAAAACAGATTTGAAAAACAAAGCAAGACCATTAGCTGTCCATCTAGTACCTGCCTGTTGATATGCAAAACCACACTGTCAATAGTACGGTACTGCTGGATCAGCTTCAGAGCTTTTTTGGGACCCAAACCGGATATCTTGTCACAGTAGTCACAGCCCAACAAAATACACAGGTCCACAAACTGGAGGAGAGGTAGAGGAAAAATTGGTAAAGATGCCTTGTTTATGTCGAGTATTTCCATGATTAGTTGATATGAATTATTCTAGTGTTTAAATGCCTTAAAATTTCTAAACAGCATACTTTTAAAACATACAGTATGAATTACTGTTAATGTGGACTTAAATGTCCAATTTCTTACCTCCTCATAAGAAATTTTGAGGCTGTCTAAGAGCTTGGGTAACGAATATTCAATCACCTGACTGTAAAGAAGAATATGAGCATTAGAGCATGTCAAAAAAATCCTTTCAAGCAGCCATTAGTTTCCATTCTTTTCGACAAAATCGACTTTAAATTGATGGAAATACATAAGCATCATAATAAGTAATGCTCTGTTTAGTTTCTGTTAAAGTTATTGTCATTGTATTGTAATGCAGCTCAAAGTATGGATGTAATAAATCTTCTGGAATGTGTGCAGTTATGTCTACTGCTGAACGCAAAAAAAAAGTCACAGTGGTGCCCATGCGTGTTTATTTAACTCTAATGCTATTCAGAATCTGACTGAGAGCAAGTTGTGTTTCCACACTGAAGTAAATTGGAAACCAATGGCTACTTAAAAAGAAGAAAAACATTTAAAAATCTAAAAGTTTCTGGCATTCTTTGGGAAATGGCAGACATCAGGTGTAATGGGTGCATGACGTGTAGTTGTGGTACCATACACAAAATGGGGATACCATATGTAAAAACCACACATGTGGTCCTTTATTCAAAACATCAGCTGCACGTCTTACTTGTCCTTCTTGGCATTTAGCTGGCGGATAAGAGTTTTCCCTCCGAACGGCAGTGTGTCCATGTCCTCTGATGCCACAGCATCCACTGTCCCCTCTCTCGCCAGCTGGGCACACAGTGCCTCACCATCCCCTGGAGCCTGGAGCCAAAGAGAGAGAGAGAAAGTGAAAGAGGTACAATGTGAGGATACAGGGAGTGAGGGAAGAATTGACAGAGAAGGTGAGAGGAATATGGATGTATGCAAAAAAGAGGGGATAGTCAGAATAAATTCAGGAAGGTAGATTAGCAATGTGCTTCACTGATATAATATTCCATGTTTTGAGATCATACCTGGATGATGGGCACACCCAGAAACTTCAGGAGCTGATGACAATCTTTGGTTAGAGAGGATGCTGCGCGGGGCAAGAAATGTCAAGATTCACTTGGACATTGAGAATGAGCGAATATTTATTGACTACATATATATCAAGAATGTAAAGGGGTTCAAAAAAATAATCAGACTTCTTTGACTTTTTGGTAATAACGTTTAGGTTTTCTTTGTAGATGTACCTGTGCCTGAGCTGTTGGGGGATCTCCAACCAGCTGCCTCAGCTCGTTTCTCCAGCTGTCAGAAAAACACAGCAGCATTGATCAGCGTGAGTCACATGGGCCATACTACAATGTGACTGCTGTTCCCTGTCATATCTCTCAACAGAGAGTTCACACTTCCTTCTTTTAAATAGCCTTTCCATCAACACATGTAGTAACAGCAGTATTATTAATACTAGCAGGGCACACTTAGAATCACAAGACAAAAGATTCAGGAAACCAGTGGTTTCATGATGTCACTTACAACAGCTCTCTTTTCCCCAGGAGGTTTTCCATCAAACACAAAGACTGGCTTTATATTATGTTCCAGGAAGGCGAGCGTGCGAAAGAAGAGACCTGTCAGGGGGCTACAAATAAGAAATCAAAGAACTTTTTTACAATCATGGCAAACATGTTTTCTTTGTCTTAGAAGGGTAAAGATGCAAAGAAGCCAACTGTCCATCACATCCCACTCTATCTGTGATAAGTTTTGAATTTGCGTGTTCTCTTTGTGTTTGCAAAGGTTATCTCCAGGTGCTCCAGGTTTTCCTCACAGTCTAGGTTAAGTAGAAACTCTACATTGCCTGTAGGTGTGAATTTGAGGTGAATTAGTTTGTCAATCCCTATGTGTTAGCTATCTAGGGTGTGCTCTGCCTTCCGTCCAATGGATGCTGGGATAGGCTCCAGCCCCTTGAGACCCTGCAGAGAATGGATGGATGGATACAAATGACCTGCTGGAGGTGGTACAGTAATTAAGGTGGCTCTAAGTCTAAAACCCCTGAAGAATTGTGTTGCTTTTGCAGTAAGAGTGGCAAGTATTTAAGCTAAGAAATAAACTTTATAAAGCATGGGGACTTAACATGTGATTCACTAGTCAGAGACAAGATGATCAGGTGAAAAACTCCCAATCTAACACCAATCCCAGTTAGACAGAATGGGTCACTGATGAACTCACCTTAGTGATGGTGTTGCTGCACGGAACTGATTCACAACAATAGAGGTATCCAGTGCAATGACTTTTCCTGTGGAGTGGAATACAGCACCATCAGAACTAGAGCCCGACCGATATATCACCATGCATGATATTACCATCTGATATTTGCTTATCACAGATATATTGGTTATTGGCATATATGTTAGAAGAAATGAAAAGAAAAAAATATGTATATTTCTGCTTTAATCTGTAGTTATTTTATAGATTCGTTTTCTGTAAAAGTAGTAAAGCTTCCTGTTATTTACATAATTTAATATTACTTTCATTTGTCCTAACAATACTAATAAAATGTTATTCTGTAACTGTAGAACGTTCTTCCTCAGTACTGTAGATGTCATAACTCTTTTCACGTAATTTGAGGAATACTTGCAATACTTTTTTTGCAATACTTTTTTTGCAATATTTTTTGCAATACTTGCAAAAAATTGTGCTTTTTTTCTTGTTTTCCCCAAGGATAGACAACGTAAACATGTTAACAACAATGTACATGTTAATAATTGTATGCTGTTTACATGCTCAGTGGAAATGGTGAGAATTTCACCAGCAAAAACATGTAGTCCTGCTACTAAGGAGTTTTTGCTGTGTACATAGACAGAAAATTAAATCAATATTCAATTAAAAGATGACTCAATTAAAGATGACTTCAGAGGAGTCTGGGTAACGCTACTAGCTAAGCCATTGTATGCTAAGCTAGCGTTAGCGGTTAAAAATAATAGCCTTTAACTTGATCAAGAATGAATTATGAAAGCAAAATTAAACATATTACATGTGTGTTACCTGTGTAGTCACTGATTTCTTTATAAGAAACAGCATTAGGCGCGACTGTGCGGATTAAGTCTGCGAGTTTAGTGATCCCCATTGTATGAACAAGCTAGCTTTTTTTTTTTTTTCAAATAAACTTTATTAAAAACTTTATTTACAAAACAAAAATCATCAAAACAATACGGAACAAAGATACGTAATAAGCCTATATTTACACTTAAATATACTTAAATAAATCACTTAAATAAAATAAAAATACTTATATAAAAATTAAATGACTCAAACTCTGACCAACATTTTAAAATACATTACACTTAAAAGAAGTAGGATGTGATACAGGTTAAGCTTTACATAAAATCCTGCTGACTGCAGGGTCAGTAAAGTGTGAAATAAAGGTATTGGAGGGATGTGTTATGCATAAAGTTCTCTTTTTCTTTGCTTGTTGACCACACAGAATTTTTATGCAATGATGATGAAGTTTTATAATTTTTTATGTCTACAGTACACTAATACACTAAAGCACAGACAAACATCCATAATTTATTTCAGCAAAATATTTACAATCAATGTAACAATGGATGTATTCATATATTACAGAGAAAATAAGTACTTATAATTCCAGTTTGAAATGAGTTCAGTGCTTATTTAAAAAAAAACAAAAACAAATCACCAATATCATATTTTGTTGATGCCTCTGCATTATCTATGATAACCTCCTCAATATACATATTTCTTCTATTATTCAAAAACAATGACACCAAATATTTGATACACTGGTATCTATTATATGATCATACAAGCAGCAGCACAAAGACTTCTATCACATTTTAGGATGAATAAAAACACAGCTCATGCTTTTATTCTTCTTGATAACTTATGCAGGTGATATGAAAATTATTTTGAAAGCAAAGTCAGACAGTAACAACAGCATTGTAAACTAACACCAGAATAAATTATCAATTCACATTATACCATTAATATTGTTATTGTCACTTCCTTTGGCTCTTTTTAAGTATTGGAATTTTAGAATAATTACTACACTAAGGACTGAAATCATTTTGGTAACATGGAACTCAAAGGACATTCAAGGAAAATGTTATGGCATCTATTAATTGAGGCATGTTACTTTGACACTTAAAAATGGTAGGTTTTGACAAAACTACTCCACCACATCTTTAAAGTATGTGAGATAGTTCTGAGGCTTGGTCCTGAAACTGTACTTGCCACTCCAGGCTAGCTTCCCAAAATATTTGCTGCTTAAGAAAATCCATGTTTCCCTTCTAAACATTTTCTTTGGATTTACAAGGTCTCATTTAGAAATTTTCTTTATTCTCACAAAGACAAATGAAAGCAACCATCACTGTACATAAGCTCATCAAGCTTAAAGGTGTAATCAGAAACATTTTACTGGCTAATATATCAGTTGGGAGTTGTTGCTGATTAATGCCAGACACACCACAATTACCTCACATGGCATAAACTCCAAATATTGAATCCATCCATCAATCTATCTGTTTTCTTCTGGTTAACTGGGGTACTGTGGCAGCAGGTCATATGGGGGATTGTAGAGGATGACACTCCTCTGCCAATGCCGTTTTAGTTTTTATAGCCTGTCACTAGATGTTGCTTAAGAGGCATATTTTTCTGCTTGTTAAAGGAGCATACCCATTATTTTGTATGTTTGATCCCAATATATACAACCCACATATGCTTTACATTACTGCCATCATTTTCCAAAACTTATTACTGGAGCTGTAAATTTCACAATGTTTTTCCTACCTTCCACAATGTCATTGGTTTCGGTTCATTCCAGTACGTTATAAAAATCAACTAATACAGACTTGAAACATGCTTGAGATATGTAATCCATCACAGCAAACAAGACTTCTATTAAATTTTTTTGTCAAAGTACTTAATTGAACTGGTCCAACATGTAGCTACAAAAAAATGTATGTCTCCACCAGAGAATATAATCCCAGGAGAAGACTGCATTGTAGTAATTAAAACAACTGTGCCTTCTGCAATTGCGCGCAAGTGTTAGGGCGAAACATTGAATTTTAAGGTGGATGTATCACCTGAACACTTGATTTTGAAAGATTAGGGGATTTGCCAAAGTCAAATGAAAATTAAAATATGGTTTTATTTTTTTGGGAAATGACAACATGTAACAGTATGTTGTATGGAGAGCTGGGAAAAAATCCATTAAGTGTTGCAACTAAAAAGTGAATGATTGGTTATTGGGCAGGATTTTTGAATAGTAAGGAAGGTAAGCTTAGTCATAGGATGTGTACCTGTTTATTTGAATTGCACAGAAATGGAGTTATGTGTCACCATGGATGACTTATGTTAAGCAAATTTTTAGATGAATGTGGATTTTCTTATCTCTGATTTTCACAGAAGTGTGACAGAAGTAACTGGCTTAAAAAAAACTACTGAACAGAGACTAGAAGATCAGTTTATACAGAAGTGATCTGGTGATTTACAGCAGATGTCATTTTGTGCCATTATGTTGAATTTAAGAAGGAGTTTAAATTTAAAAAGTATTTACTGCAACAAAATAGGGGGGCAGAGACAAACAATTTGTGACTTTGGACTTGCCAATTCTAGAATTCCAAAGATTACTGTAAGATATATACTGTAGGGTTAGAAAGGAAAAATACAATGTGGAATTTATGCAACGACAACTGTGTTGGGGATGAATATCATGTACTGTTTGAATGTACAAATATGGAAATAATGCAATTTAGAGAAAAGTATTTGCCCAAGTATTATGTTGTGTCCATCTACGTTTAAGTTGGTTTTATTATTGAAGTCAGAGAATCCAAAAGTAATCCATATACTTGGTGCTTTTTTGAAAAATGTACTACTTTTGTTTAAGTGACTTAGGTTGTTTTTCTGTATCACTCCTACTGCTTGCCTTGAATTGTGTATGTATTGTTTGTACTCCATACCATTTATATGGTCATGAGTTTAATAAAATGAAATGAAATGAAAAATTAAATAGAAAATCGTTGTCAGTAATGTAACATGTAAGCGGGTAGTATTTATTGGGCTCAATTATGCAAAAATCACTGGTAAGCTCCTTTAACAAGGAATCATTTCGACTACCAATGTATTGGGGGACAAACATCTCATCTTAGCGACGGAACCAGATCCAGGTGTTGAGAAGCCAGAATGCCACTGTAGCAGAATACAAAATCACCTCTCGCTTTGAGCGTTCCTTGTTTTCTTCTTCTAGCAACTGCAGACGACGGTTCAACTTCACAATCTGCAAAAACATGCACACAAAAGCATATTCTTCCTGAGACTTATTTGTTCAACAAAAAAACAGCCACACAACCAAAGCAGCTTCAAACATAATATTGCGAGTTCTTTTCAGGGGAACTCATTCTGTAAGTTGTGATTTGATTTATGATTTGTCAAGATTTACATTTAGTCTGTTTCTCAAATTTTTGTCAGTTATCACTTTTTGTATGTATACACCACCTGCATATTTTAAAAAAAAAATGACAGTTGTAAATGATCCCTAATCCTGTGTGCTCCTCTATTTGCGTAACAAATGCAGGCTGATATGGGATACTAAGCAAGCTGAATCAACATGGTTCTGAACATCCTCACAACTAAACTACAAATCGAACATAATGAGAATAACCACAACAGGCCAGATACAGTGGAGTGAAGCAGCGTATGAATCATTTGTTGGTGACACAAACCACTCATTCAGTCATTTGTACTGGTAGGAATTACCTGTCTTCGTAGTGAGGAAGCATCCACTAAACCAGACTCATCAGGGTTCAGATCTAGGGCCAAGTCCAGGTGTGTCCTACAGAGGTCAACACACTGTATTTTCATGGAGAGTCATGATAATAATAATAATAATAATAATAATAATAATTTTATTTATATAGCACCTTTAAAAACAGAGTTTACAAAGTGCTTTGACAGACAAAGCAATACAATATAACAGCAGAAAACCAAACAGACAGGCAAAACAAGAGCAAGACAAAATTCAGTTAAGCTACAGTTAAAACGAGGACACAAATGATAGTCAAGGGAATAGGTAAAAACTAAAGTAGTAAATAAAAAGTAAAAAATTGAAATAAAAGCCAATAAAACACAAATAAATAAATAAATAAAGATAAGACAATAAAAGCAATGAAAGGACAATAAAGGGACAACATCACATAAAAGCACGTCTATAAAAATGGGTTTTAAGAAGAGATTTAAAAGAAGGTACTGAATCTGTGAGCCTTATCTCCTCAGGCAGGTTGTTCCAAAGTCAAAGGGCCCTGATGGCAAAAGCACGGTTACCTTTGGATTTTAGCCTCGACTTTGGAAGCCAGAAGGGTCACACCCGATGATCTAACGCTGCGAACTGGCTCATATGAAGTCAACATTTCAGTAATGTAAGATGGAGCCAGACCCCACATGTGCTTTAAAAGTGATTAATAAAATCTTAAAATCAATTCTAAATCGAACAGGGAGCCAGTGGAGGGAAGCCAGGATTGAGGTGATGTGATGTCATCTGTTAAAGCCAGTGAGATAAAACCAATAAAACAAAACGAATCTAGCTGTGTCTACAACTGCAAAAATGACTTTGAGTTTAACTGCAAAGTCTGTGGCTCAGTGTGAAATGGCAGCAAATCAAACAAATTAAACCACACAAAATACTGTTAAAGAGATGACTGGCCTGTGTCTTCAATATGGAAATGACCACCTGCCTTTTGCTATTCTGAGACAGGTACATTCATAGGTGTAAAGTTATGACTGCAGTGTGTAAGTGCATGATTTAGTTTGAATCCAGACCATTATGATCTCCTCTGCTTCAGAATCTCCCAGATTCCATCACAGTCCTGCTCTTTAAACAATGGTGCCATCTTAAAGGCTACAGTTAAAATATCTTTTGCTGTGTTTAATGTTAATTTTAAGGGATTCTAACTACATGTTCAAATTTAATGAATTTTCATATAATTTCACCAAAAGAACAACTAACAGTCCCTTGGAGTAACTCGTGAGAAAATCTGGCCCAAAGGAGAGAACTCACCTACGCTGGCTGTCATCCAGGACGTCAAGGACCTGCTGGTAGGCCCGCCGTGTAGTTGACTGGATGTAAGACATGAATCCGGCAGCTGTGAACAGGTTGATATTTGCATCCTCAGGAGAACAGAGAGGGGGACACAACCGGACTGGGGGAGCAGAGGGGGATGGGGTTACACTGACAGAGAGGTAAAACAATAAAGAAAGAAGATATTTTTAGGCAACTAAGAGTGAAAAATGAATAAAAAAGTTAGCAATGAGAGACTGAAAAGGCAGAAGCAGTGAGGCAGTGTGGAGACAAAAAAAAAAAAANAAAAAAAAAAAAAAACGCAGGGACCTCGACTGAGGATGGGTGCTTACCTTGCGTCACCTCTGTTGATCTGACTGTGACGTCCAGATATTTTCTCACTGGCACTTCGTTCTCTTCGGGACCGCGAAAGAAAATGGGTCTATAAATGATGCGTAGATTTGAAAGAATGTCAAACTTGTGTTAAAAGTTACAATTTAAAAATGTGTTCTTTTCAGCTTTCTTTCATTGCAGTATTTGAAGTGATTATAGGTTTATGTTGAGAAATGGAAGGGTTAAGAAAACACTGACAAAAAAGAAAAGGTTAAGAAATGTTTCAATCCTTACTGCCTGGCTAGGATGGTTCTGTGATGGGGCAGTTTGGTCAGTCTCAAGTGAATCCAGCGGTTGTTCTGAGAGGGTGAGGACACTTGGTGGGGCCTTCATGGTCGAGAGGTCCAAAGGAGGGATGGATTGAATCAGGTCCAAGTCTCGTGGATGAGAGTATTGAGGGCCCCCATCATCCCCTAAGAAGGAAGTCAAGAGGGGAGCGATGGATAAACCACAAAATAAAAGTTGGGTCAAAAGTATCATGGAAAACTTATGTGAAAATAGGGACGGTGCTAGGAAATACATGTTCTGTCTTACTGAAGTCCAGTCAGCCATGTTCACCTGCTACAACAATCCTCTCAGGAACTTGCATCAGTGTTGTGTGAGAGGGCAACAGAGACCCCGGTTGGTGCTCTGAGGCTATTTTGAGGGTCTCAGGGATTCGCATACGCTGGCTGATACCCTCAGTGTACTCCAGCTCATAATGAATGCGGTTCATCTCTACCACCTCTGCAGAGAGGGAGGGGAAGGTTGGCCCACTCATCCAGCCTGAAGACAGATCAAATTGGAAAAAAAAAGAAAGAAAACACAAAAATACTTCATAACAACTTAACAACTATCAGAACCAGCAGTGTCAAATGTTTAATGATGACATCAAAGGTCACATCCATGAGTCCTGTATATTTCTTACCGGTTATCATATGGTTTGTCCTTACCCTTCCTGAATCTCAGCAGCTTGCAATGTCATCCTGAGTTTCTGCTTATAGTTTGCATCAGCATCTTTATGGCAAATAATTCAAATGAAGACATATACTGAGTTTAGCCCTTATTAAGTCAAAGGGCTCCTTAAACAGGGGGGCATGACAAGGAGGTGGGGTGTAGCAGGTGCAAGCAGTTAATATTACATAATATGAGAAAAATGGCACATACGATATAATGATATAATGCATATTATATGACAGCTTGTCGGATTATTTTTCACTAAATTACGCAATACTGACGTTCAGAGTAGTTATTTTTCATATGGTTTTAATGTCAGTGAATGAAAATAAACATAAGGCGCTGTGTATTTTAACCTTCAGTTAGTTAGCTATTAGCTAGCTAGATAACGTATATAATATATACGTTATCTATAATAATGTCAGTCTGAAGAGCTACATGACATGCTATCTTTATGCATAATGTTAGCTAAGATGACAACCCTGACTATCTGCAATAACAAGCTGGCTAATCGGAGATACCAGAGCTACCACGTAGCTGTACGTGCTTTTAGCTACAGCTGTTACCTACCTGTATTTTTGTGCACCGGAATTTAAAATGTCATTTGTCCAATGACTCCTCGTTGGTTTATATTAACCACTGGACCGAACGGAACGGCGACTTCTGGACGAAATCGAAAAGCCACACAGAACGACTGGTTACTATGCAGCTGCCAAAATCATGGGCGGCGCGATTTATCAAATGGCCTGTCCACAGGGGCGGAGCCTACAAGCTCTACTGTCAAGCCAAACGAGCCGGTGGTAGCGGGTGAACGAAATGAGCAAACCCTATTTTCAAATTACAAAAAAATCCCAAAAAAGACCGTTTCTGTCACTAAAAAAATAATACAGTTCTTAAGTGATAATTTAATTTATAGAAAGAAAATAGACATCCAACACCTAAACCACCCATTAATGACTTAGCAAACTCAAAATGATGAGATATCAAATCGTCGTATAAGACAGTACGTGAATATTTATGATGTACTGTATGTTCTCATAAGAATATTTTATGAGGATATTCCTCATAAGGGTGACATAAGATTTAAGTCATATTTATGATATACTATATTATTATTTTTGGGACGCTGAACCATAATTATGAGAAAAATAGAAAAATACTTAAAAAGTTTAGTAGATTTTTGCTATAAAAAAAAACAGAAAAGCTTGGAACTTCAACCCCCACAATTCCATTTTCTTTTAAAGAAGAGCGCATGCGCTGTCTGCCTGGGCCATTATTTTGCCCTCCGCAAGCTTCAAATGAACAACAGGCTAAGCGTCCCTTGAAATGAGTTAAATATTAATACACGGAAGGAGCTTTTTTTCTTCTTCTTGATCATCACCAATGACATTCATGGAGTCATTTAGTTAATAGTTGGTTTTGTCGTTAGTCCTTTGGACTCGGAGGCCGAAAACAGTGCTCGGAGTGACAGTCCCGTTAAAGCCAACAGATTGGGTGTTTATCTGGCTGGCTAGCCACCTACATGCTATAAGGCTAAGGAGGAATTGAAGAAAGGAGAAAAAACACCACTGGCAGAATTTGACAACTTCTAAGAGAGCTATCTGCGGCTGTCCCTGTCCTGTCCAACCTGTCGAGGGGATGGCACACCTTCGAGACATGCAAAACCAGGTACACAATCCCTCTTTTCACTAACTGTCACATCTCTTTTTCACGTTCAAGACGAGGCGAACCCCCCTGACAGCCAGGCTTTCACGAATAGGGGTTGGGGGCGTCAGAGCCACNCAAGACGAGGCGAACCCCCCTGACAGCCAGGCTTTCACGAATAGGGGTTGGGGGCGTCAGAGCCACCACTGTAAGTGTTAAAGATCGGTAAAAACAAACAAAAATGTAGTATTTTTTTTATTTCTTTCCGATTGTCAGGATGAGGGTAGGCATATTGGCAAAGCAGCCAACAACCTCACATTCCCATGCCATTAGAAGCTCCACATTTCATGCTAACATTACACAGCAGTAGTCTTTAAAAGTGCTGTTGACATGAACAGTAAGTACAGCAACAGTTTCAGTTTTTATGGCTCTTTCAAGTGCTTTCTACTCAGTCGAATCATAACTCATTTCCTGACATATTGGAGACAGGAAACCACTGAACTTAGAATATTATGCCTCCTGAACTACGTACTGGCACAAAGTTCAAGTCTAGCTAATTATATGGGCTTAATACTGTAGATAGATACTGACAGTGGCACAGATAAGATAGGTTAATCATCTATTATGTGTTTTATATTTGAAACAGTGAATGAGATCATTAGAATACAGAATACATTTAAATAAGCCTCTAAGTATTCTAATGAGATCATAAGAATACAGGTTTATATGTAAGTTTAAATCCCATTGTTAACTGATTAACCTTTTGAAAACAGAATCGATATATGAACCTGCTTTCTCTAAGCACATATGTCATTCAGTATACCAGAGCTTGACGTAAGATACAAACCTCTAAACACAGTCATTATAACATACCGTATATTTATTATTATGCCAACATTTTCTTTGACTGGTCCAGAATACCCGGCTGGACCCAGAGGAGTATTTCACCAAGCAGGAGCGGATTGGGAAGGGTTCCTTTGGAGAGGTCTACAAAGGCATCAACAACCGCACTAAGGAGGTGGTGGCAATTAAAATTATAGATCTGGAAGAAGCAGAAGATGAGATTGAAGACATTCAGCAGGAGATCACAGTGCTGAGTCAGTGTGACAGTCCTTTTGT
Source organism: Lucifuga dentata (assembly GCA_014773175.1). Classification (NCBI taxonomy): domain Eukaryota; kingdom Metazoa; phylum Chordata; class Actinopteri; order Ophidiiformes; family Bythitidae; genus Lucifuga; species Lucifuga dentata. The sequence goes on along the minus strand of VXCM01000058.1, from coordinate 348,958 downwards.
CACCAAGTACTATGGATCATACCTGAAGGTAAGGAGGCATGTAGAGGTGTTATACAGATTTGTGTTTACTGAAGGAGTACATACGGTTAATTTCCAGTTGTCAAAAGGAGCAAGCTTAAGAGACATAAACTCTTTCACACATACAGGCAATGACAGATGGCAGTGTTCAAAATCTCAAATTGTACTTATTTTTCACATTTTTTTTCCCTCAGGGGACCAAGCTGTGGATTATCATGGAGTATTTAGGTGGAGGGTCTGCTCTGGATCTGGTAAGAAAACATCAAATTTTATGCATCATATAAAGTCCTAGTTAACACTTTTTTTTTTTTTAACTTGAATAAGCATCTTTTTCCTTGGCTTCCCTCCATAATTTATTTTTGTCTTGTTTACACCTATACATTTTCTGTTCCCCTCTCTCTCCCAACTCCCACCTTTCTGAATTTCATTTTCTGCACTCTCCTCATTGCCCTTCCATTTCCAAGCTCCGTCCAGGGCCTCTTGAAGAGACTTACATAGCCACCATACTGAGGGAAATACTTAAAGGACTGGAGTATCTGCATTCTGAAAGGAAAATCCACAGAGACATCAAAGGTAAATAATAACATTATAAAACAATTGGAAATACATGCACATTCCCGTCAAAGGCACTGTATCTCTTGATTTGCTTATTAAGGGACTGAAATGGCCTTCATTCATCTGTCCATTCATTACATATCCCAAATATTACTGATCGATTTTATAAAATGTAAGGGAATGGTGTAACATTCCTTTGGCATTTTGAAAATAACCCTTGATTGTCCCAAAGAATGAAATATTTAGTGTTGCATTGTTTTTATCATTCTACCCAAACAGTGAACGCAAACCTTGACTGAATACTTGTCATAAATAAATCCTCGTTTCCCTTTCCGCCATTATTTTTCTCCTCCAGCTGCCAACGTGCTGTTGTCGGAGCAGGGCGACGTAAAGCTGGCAGATTTTGGGGTGGCGGGACAGCTGACAGATACCCAGATCAAGAGGAACACATTTGTCGGGACACCCTTCTGGATGGCTCCAGAGGTTATTAAACAGTCCGCCTACGACTTCAAGGTGAGGGTCCATGAAGAATAGGTCATCTGTGAAACTTGTAGAGAATGTTTTACTTAGATCTGTTTGCTTATTTTCTTCCTTACTGTTGAGTGAAAGTATTTTCTAACGTAAAATAACACCTTGCACGGTTTACTGTATATTGTATGTATGTCTGGACGTGCAGTGAACACAAATCACATCTGTTTTCTCTTATGCCTTCAGGCTGATATCTGGTCCCTGGGAATCACGGCCATTGAGCTGGCCAAAGGGGAACCTCCCAACTCAGACCTGCACCCCATGAGAGTTCTTTTCCTCATCCCCAAAAACACTCCACCCACACTGGAGGGCCCGTACAGCAAGCCCTTCAAAGAGTTTGTGGAGGCCTGTCTAAATAAAGACCCTCGTTTTGTAAGTAAAGCCCGTTTTAAAGGACTATACCGGCCATTTGGCATGTTTGAGCCTAATATAATATATTCAATTTTCGTACACATAAGGTTATTGACAATCTTTTCCCAAAATATAAAACCGTATTTCAGCTTTCCTGATATTTTGCAAAACCATCTTAATCTTTCAAAATCAAGTATTCAAGTGATACACCCACCTTAAAAATCGATGTTTCATCTGCTAATAGTTATACAGCCTTATGAAGTCACAGTTGTTTAAATATTTCGATAGACCCAGATCTTTTTTTGGTTCTATATTCCCCAGTGGAGACATACATTCACTCTGCGCTTTTTATTGTGCTTAAACACTAAAATTACGTAACTTTGAAAAAAACCTGAATATGCATCTTGTTATCAATGATGGATTACCTATCCCAAGAATGTTTCAAGTATCAACAAGTTGATTTTAATAGCATACCAGAATGAACAGAAACCAATGGTGGTCTGGAAGGTAGGAAAAATTTTTTTTAATCCACCGTTCCAGTAGTATGCTTTGGAAAATGATTGTCAGTAACATTATGTGTATGAAAATTGAATATATTAGGCTCAAACATGCAAAATGGCCAGTATGGTCCTTTAAGGCATCTGTTTCCACGATCAAGCACTGTAGATCCATCCAGGAATCAGGGATAAATGTTTGGACTAAATAATTTTTTTTTTTAAACTAATGAAAGCATTAGACAAAGACTCAGGTCATTAATCTTAGATAGCAATACTTTAATATACCCATCCCTAATCTCAGTTTTGGTTGTAGTATTAATATACAAAACTCTAAACACAGCAGTGTGTTTTTTGTGAGTGTGAGTTTCGTCCACCTCCTAAAGCCATCGTTTGTGATAATCTCACTGAATGCTGCTATTTGAGCTGCTAATGTTCTTTTCTTCTTACAGAGGCCAACAGCCAAGGAGCTCCTGAAGCACAAGTTCATCACACGCTACACCAAGAAGACGGCTTATCTGACAGAGCTGATCGATCGCTACCGCCGCTGGAAGTCAGAGGGACACGGGGAGGAATTCAGCTCCGATGACTCAGATATGTGAGTCTGATAAAACACCATTCATACACACACACTCCACAGGAATTATTCACTACCTCTTAAATGTGTTACACAGGTTCAGGATCATTTATGGACATTTAGAACCATTTGACCATGTTTTTTTTTTTTTTTTTNTTTTTTTTTTTTTTTTTCTTTTTTTTTTTGATACATGCTGCATACCCCCTCACATTTGGGCTTAAACCTAATTAAACTAAAAACTAAATAAACTCCAACATGATTGGTTTATGCCAGAGCATGTCAGACTTTTTATTCAAATATCTCTCTCTCCTCTTATTTTCCCTTCCTTCCTGCCTTCCTCCTCCTTACCTTCCTTCCTTTAGGGACGCTGACGGTGATGTGGATCAGCGCCCCTTGTGGACCTTCCCCACAGTTAGACCCAACTCTATGAACAAGCTACAGAAGAGCTTCACACACACAGATTCAGAGGTAAGAGACAGCATGAAGCAGCATGTACAAACACACACACATACACACAGAGCCATACCTTTTGTTTTAATTAATGCCTGCTATTTATTTTGTCAGTCAGGAGATTCAGTGAAAAGGCAGCCCAAGTCACAGTGTCTGTCTGCATTGGTAACACCCATCTTCAGAGAGGTAGGAATTTAATTTACTTTTTATAATGGTTAAATTTAAAACGGCTTATTCTTTGTCCTAAATTTGAGCAAATGAAAGGACTATTTTTTTTTTTTTTGGCAGCACAACAAAGCCTACAGGGCAAGCTGAGAATATAACAAGTAGATGAATTGTATCTTTGTGTGTCAAGTGTATTTCATTTAGCTCACCAAGTAAAGTTTTGGCAAAAGCACTTTCATCACTGTGTACTACATAATACAAGCAGCTGGATCTGATCACTCAGAGTATAATCATTTTTCATGTATTGGTATATTCCCCTAAGATAAACAAAATAACAGAATTTTGCAGAGGATGACACTATTTTTATGACGCCATGACTGTGGCAGCTGCAATTGTTATAAAATTTGCCAAATTAGCATAATCTAATAATACTGTGTGCCTAACTCTTCTTTACTGTCTACTCGCAATCACAGTAAGAGGCTATAAAGGGATATTATGACTTTTTTAAAGCAGTTACCAATTATGTACATTCGAAAAGTGCCTTTAAAGTGTTGGAGTATATTTGTGAGACTACAACAGGAAAATGAGGAAAATAAGTAACGCAGTGGATGCAAACGAGAGGTAAAGAAGCCCCATTACTTCTTAATTTACTGCCATGTTTAAACATTCATATCATTTGAAATTTCCCAGGCGAGGCGAGTTTATTTTTGTAACACATTTTCATGCAATCAGTGCAATTCAGAGTGCTTTACAAGAAACAAAGCAGGCACATTAAACAACAGGATAGAAAGACAAATAAAAAGGTCGTAAAGATAATTTAAAAGTAAAACACAAAATAAAAACATTAAAATTGTAACAAAAGTACCTATATAGTAGCAGTAAATAGAAACACCGGTTCGAATAAAAAGGCACACTTTCAATTAAAAGCCAAAAGGGATCATAGAACCGCCTCTTTTTAAACCTTGTTAAAGTTAGAATATTGCCAGCTGCTGGTGGCATCGTGAGCAAATGCTGCTTCCCCATGTTTGGTGCTAACTCGAGGAAGGATTAAAAGACCAGAGAGCACAGTATACAAAATTGTCCTCTCTCTCATGCCGATCCCCTCCATCACTAGTTGAAGGAGAAGAGGCGGGCGAGCGGCGGAGGCGTAGGAGCCATTGAGGAGCTGGAGAATGCCTTCAACCTTGCCGAGGAGTCCTGTCCTGGCATCTCCGACTGCCTCGTCACACACATGATGGAGAGAGTGTGCAGGTGAGCTGTCTGTTACATGGGAAAGATTCACGACGGTGTGCTGCGATGTTTATTGTTCGTAATGATCATTCTAACTTTGCTTTGTTCTTGCAGGTTTTCTTTAAATGGTAACACCACCCTGTCTTCACGGTGAAACCCCAGCTGGATGTAACTTAATTCTCCACCTCTTTTTGCCTCCTAGACCCACCCAGCACCTCAGATGCAGACCACAAAAGCCCCTCCCTCCCTTTGCTCCCTCAGTCCTGTGTCCATTCCTCCAAGAGATCTTTTAATTAGTTATAATTAAATATTTTTACAGTTTTTCTTTAAGAACAGAGTATTTAAGACAAAAAAGCCATGACATTTAGGGCGTTGTGTATACCTGTTAGACTGAGAAAACAACTATAATAAAGTCTATGGAAAATGTCCCTCTTTGTCTAGTTTGTTATAAAATAATACAATACAAAATAAAAATACAATAATTTTGTCAACAGTAAGTCTAAGGAAGACAGTTTGCTCCATGAACCTTAAAGAGATGCTGCAGTTCAGCTGATGATTGGTGATGTGATGTGAGAAATTATATCTAAGGAGATAAGAAATAATTTAGAAAACATTAAAAAGCCTCATAACACTGCAAGTTTAATACAGTTTTATTGTAAGATAAAACAAGAGCTTTATTTGGTACTTTGTTTTGGGTAAAACGGCACAAAGAGGAACGTTATGGCCTCACATCTTGGCTGGTAAGAGAAATGTTGGCTACATTGACCTCATCACGTCAACCTTTAACCTTTGTAGCCACAAAGTACTCGGCACAAGGAGCACAAAAATCAGTTTAGGCTCCCTAAGATATGATACAACATCCAGAAGGTTTTTGCTGCCTGGTAACACTGCTGTAAAACAATTCTCCTCAACATTATATCTGACTTCATATTTGTTAGGATACTCAGTGAGCACTGAATCACCCAACAGTAACATGTTACAGTCAAATTCTGTTCGTCTGTCCTTCATTTATCAGGTCAACAGGAAGACTGTAGGAGGTCACAGTGTATTACTTCATACCAAACTCGAGGGAGCCTAAAAAAAGTTGGATACTGTTACCCTTGGTGACACTGATGTGGAAGCTGCAAAAGACAAAATTAGAAAAACAGCAGTAAGCTGATCCCAAAACAAAACTCGAAGGAAAATTTACCTGGAATTGTTTTTTCATGGCTGCCAATCCTGACAGGGTCAAGAGCAGCAGCAGATGTGTGAGAACATGAAGAACTGAGCAGGATGGAGCTCATTAATGGCAAACTTGTGGTTTCACTTCTTACCAGAAGAAATCTCAAATCATTATCTCCTGACAAAAGAATATGCAACCAATGTTGTGACTCATTTAAAAAAAAAAAAGTTTTAGCTATTTTTGCTCTTGAAAAAACAAGAGCTGCTAGTTTTCACAGTAGTTTTACTCCCAGTGGAGCGCTTTCCCAAAACAACGGTCAGCACGTGATCTGATTCTGGGGCCAAAACAGACCCGCATAAACAAGCAGCGCTGAGGAGAAGCAGCAAGACTTTGGCTTTCTCAACAGCAAAAATGTAAAGAAACAAAAAAAATTGAAAAGAAGCAGAACATCCCAATGGATTTGTATTAAAAATATATATGTATCCATTTTAAAGATGGGTCATATTACTTCATGTGAGTTACTAGCAAAAGTTCAAAAACATGAAAAAAAATAATGCAGTTTTGGAGACAGATCCGTGTGTAAATTTATATCAACATAACACTGTTTGAATATATAGGTATATAAAAAAAAAGATCCCATGTAGAAATGAAATAAAATATAGTGGTAAGCAATATGAGTTGACCAGATCTTTCTCTGGGTTTCTCTCCTTTGTCGTCTTCTGGTCCATCTCAAGCGGTGGCTCAAATAACTTCAGCGAAAGAGAATAAAAAATATATCAGTTTAGGATCTGGTCTATATAAGTTGTGTAAAGTCAAGCTAGACCTCAGGAGTCTCATTTGTGCGTTCAAGTTGCAAAAGCATAAAATGAGACATGCAGTGTGTCTGTGCTGCTCATACCATAGACTTTCACACGTGTTGGCTATCTCCATCCGAGTCGCCCTGCTTCTGCATCTGAGCCTGCATCTTGGCAATCATCTCCTGCATTCGTCTCAACTGTACAGAGACAACAACTGTGCTTTAAAACCATAACAGCCATGTTTGAGGCTAATATTTTCAATTTTCATATACGTAATGTTACTGACAATTATTTCCCAAAGCATACTACTGGAATGGTGAATTTAAAAAAAAAAAAAAAAAAAAAAAAAAAAAATTTTTCCCACCTTCCAGACCGCCATTGGTTTCAGTTCATTCTGGTATGCTATTAAAATCAACTTATTGATACTTGAAACGTTCTTGGGATAGGTAATCCATCATCGTGAACAACATGTATATACAGGTTTTTTTCAAAGTTACATAATTTTAGTGTTGATGCGCAATAAAAAGCACAGAGTGAATGTATGTCTCCACAGGGGAATACAGTCCCAAAAGAAGACCTTCATTTATCAAAAAATTTAAACGACCGTGACTTCATAAGACTGTGTAACTATTAGCAGGCGAAACATCAGTTTTTAAGGTGGGTGTATCGCTTGAATATTTGATTTTGAAAGATTAAGAGATTTTGCTAAATATCAGGAAAGCTGAAATACAGTTTTATCCTTTGGGAAATGATTGTCAGTAAAGTAACATGTATGAAAATTGAATATATTAGGCTCAAACATGCAAAATGAACGGTATGGTCCTTTAAACAGGAACAAAGAACATTCTTTTATGATATGATCCACAGCTGAGTGTTTGAAGTGACGTAGAAGGGCAAATTTATGGCATTTATCCAAATCTCCAGTATCTCCGGTTTATATGCTTAAACAAGATATTATTCAAAGAAGTAGCAGCTTAAATTTGGTGGATTTTTCTACCATTCTCCAACATGGTGCTTCCGTTTTCGGGTTATTGGAAGGTCAGAGGATTTTATTGTCCACATACACTCCTCCATAACTAATCTGGGACAGCGCTGCATTTTGGAGATCCTCCTCATGAATATGCAAATGAGGGATTGAATAGGGTGAAGGTGTGGGTGCTGGATTGGGATTTACTTTATATATATTAGAGCTTTTGTAAATGTAGACATTCTGAAAGATTGAGCTAGGAAAAGAAACGAAATTCCTCCTGATTTAGCACAAAATACTGGGAAATCTCTCACCTCAGCCTCCTTCTCCTGCAGGATGATGTCCTTGTCCATCTCCTCTGGCTCTGGTCCCTTTCTGCAACAATAACACAGGTGTAGTTACATATCTGATGCAACAGGCAATATCAATATCTCTTCAGAATGTATAGGAAACCATGGGAATGAACCATAGGAATGAATTCAAGTGTTAACATTCAACATGTGGTTAAACAGGTTATACAGCAGCACTTACAGTCACTTTTCATGATGATTAATAAAGTAGTGCCGTGGCAGAGTGGGCAGAAAACGCTTGTGTGCATGTGGTACCATTTTGAAGCAGCATCAAGCAAATGCGACAAAAGCAAAACGCAGGAAGTGAAAAGGAGTCAGTGGGTTAACTTTTCCTTTGAAAAGCGATAGAACAGGTGAGAAAAATGGGCATCTACTGTACAACAAATAACTACAAAGAGGTGAAAGAGGAGAGCTGCAGGGGCAAGATCCAAGAGAGAAGCAGCAGGTGCAAGAGTGAGGGGACAGTGATACCTCCCCCAACGGAGGAAAAAAAAAAACGGTACCTCCAATAGTCCACTCATTGGATTGGACAAATCAAGACCAGACAGCCATCGCTGGACAGATGGCAAGCCAAGGGGAAGACAGTAAAACCACTCCCTTATCCTGGGTTGGCTTTAGAAGAAATTCTCCAAAAAAAAAAAAAACCTTTTTCTGCATGAAAGTTACGTGATAAATCTACACTAGGTTAAAACACACAGTAATCCTGTTTCTACAGTTAAACTACACATGCAACTCAGCTATCAGCTAAAGGTTTAGCAACAACTCACTACAGCCAATGGCGTAATGTTCACTTTTAACTCACTACCACGGTCAAATGAATGTAGAGTAAACATGCAAAATGATGAGTTAGAGCTACTGAACTAAAGAAGTGGAACTAGTTCAACAAATGAATCAGAACGATGATCCATTACAAAACATTAGCCCGTGAAACACCATCAATTTACAAAAACTAGCCTTATTTTCCATATACGCACAGATTGTTATTCCAGCTAATACACCTTATAGCTTTAATAGTTATCTTTCAGCAGTGTGTGTGTGTGTGTGTGTGTGTGTGGTGTTTCAGTGCATCTCTAACACGACTGTACATAATGTAATACGGTTATGCTGTAATTGGAGGTCTGCTGTTTGAGGTGGGGGAGGTGTGGGAAAGCAAGCCGACAGACATGTACGTACGCAGGCGACAGAGGNTGAGGTGGGGGAGGTGTGGGAAAGCAAGCCGACAGACATGTACGTACGCAGGCGACAGAGGCAGAATGTAACCATGGGAGGACAACCTGCCGCCCCGTTTGAGGCGTTCTGAGCGGAAGTTCTCGTAGTGCAGGTCCTGGGTCACTTCCTGCAGATCCTGCATGTGGGTTCTGGGGGATTGTGGCAAAAGTCAACAATTAATCAATTGATCAATAAACGTACTTGCAAACTAGCCACTATTCCTTCCCAAACCATGAAATAAGTATATAGGGATAATTAAGCATGTTTATGTCCTGAAACCCTCTCAGTGTCATCTTCCTCCTCTTCTATGAATTTGAAAGAAGAACGCAACGTTTCAACCTCCTCTGGTGAACCACTCACATTAGCATGGTGCGCAGCTTCAGGAAGTCATTGTGCTCTGGGTTCTCCACTTCCACCACTCCCCAAGGGTACAGGCGACCCCTCACCTTCTTCCCTTTCGCCTCAATCTGCTGGTTGGATCCAACCACTGCAAATGGGATGCTAGCCTGGAGGAAAAGCATTGCTTTATATGACAGTCATAATAGCTTGATAGCCTGCCTCATAAGTAATTATGACATTTCTAAATTACAAATCTGTTTTTAAAATACATATTATCTACTGTTGCTTATGGAAACAGATACAACTGAATGCTTTTATCTTAAAAAAAAAAAAAAAAANTTAAAAAAAAAAAAAACATCCTATTTTGTCTTTAGGAGGAAGGAATGAGAAGTTAGTTTACCTTGAGGATCCTTGTCTGCTCTTTGAAGTCTTCATCTTCATCTGATTCGGCATCAGGAAGGTGGTAGATCTTGATACCATGTTCATCAATCTCATCCAAAATCTTACCAATAAAAACAAAAGTCATCATTATCCTTTACATAAACAACTGACAAGTTTCTGTTCAGTCATTGAGGTTTGTCTACTTTATGGTTTTCCATTTTTAACTTAAAAAAAGAAAAAAAAACCCTCAGATGCTGCATTTTGATACAATGGATGACTGAGTGTGTAGCTAATGTTCATTTCAGGAAATGGATAAGAAGCAGAACAATGGGCAACTTTGTGGTCCTCACCCTGCGTTTGAGCCTCTCCCTCTCTCTGAGGGTGAGTGTGTCGGCTTTCGCGATGACTGGGACCACGTTGACCTTATTGTGGATGGCCTTCATGAATTGGACATCCAGGGGTTTCAGGCTGGACAGGAAATGGCAGGCAGAGGGATGAAAACAGAAAAAAAAGCAAGAGCAAGAGCGTGTCAAAACAGTAAAACAATGATCTTCAGTGTATCTTTAACTGACTGAATCGTCTGCGTTTGAGGATCTTTCTCTGGACTCACCCATGGCCGAGCGGAGAGATGAAATAGAAGCAGCAGTGAACTCTGTTGTCGACAATGTGTCTGCGATTCAGGCCGCTCTCATCATGGAGGTAGCGCTCAAACTGGTCATCGATGTAGCTGATAATGGTGCTGAAACTGGGGAGAAAATGTACATATTGCAGTTTACAGTATCAGACGTAGCTCTCCATCAAAGAACGCAAAAACTGAAAGCCCACACAAAAAAAATAAAAATCAGCTGTTCAACTACTGTTTGTGATCACATGACTGATGTCAGTAATCATCGCTGGTCGCTTTCAAAGGGTTTCATACCAGTCCTGACTGTTGATGGCGTCTCCGTATCCTGGCGTGTCCACCACAGTGAGACGCAGCTTCACTCCTCGCTCCTCAATCTCCACTGTTGATGCCTCGATCTGAACCGTTCTTTCTATCTTCTCTGTCAACGGAGCAGAGAGATAACAAGTAAGAACCCATATTTATTAAGGTTTTCCAGAAAAGAAGGGAGGAAAATTTTAAAAAATCTGCGTCACTTTTACCTGCTGCTCCAGGGATGACCCTCTCAGGGTAAAGGTCAGTGAGGAAGAGGCTGTTGATCAGAGTGGATTTTCCAAGTCCAGATTCGCCTTTCAACAACAGAGGAGAGAAGAATTCAAATTCAGGGAATCAACAGTGACAATATGAGAAGGAAGAGGCAATATGAGACCAAAGGAAGGAGAGAATCAAGATCAAAATGATAAAATGACAAAACACTTCATAACGACTCAAACTCAACAGAGCTCAGTTCAGTTTTTCTCTATTTATTCATTCTTCCTTCATTATTCTAGTGATTATCTGTTAACACAAAATTTGTTTAATTCAGGGTTAGGGTTAGGTTAGGGTTTCATGTTTTTCCGTACCAGGACAAAACTAAACTCCTATATAAGCTACAAATCGAACAAAAGTCATTCAAATTGCAGGAATCTTTTCACCTTACACCATACAGGAATATGCATCAATATAACACAAATTTGAGTTTGATCTTTCCCAGAGATACCTTTGGTCTTTATAATTCCTGCAAGATTTAGCATCTGTAATGCTCCGCTTAATTTCTGTCAAAGTAAAGGTATTGTGAAGTAATCAGGCCTGATACAGTATTTAAATAATTTTAACAAAAACTGTTTGGTAATGTAATTGAGAGTACAGAATGACCTGAATATTTAGCCAGTCTGATGTACAGAACTGATAATCTATAAAAATGACTTCCCTACTTTTTAATGCAAAAATCTGTTAAATTCATGTTATCCGTTTTGCTTGTATTCCAGGATTAAATTTCCAAAGACTTAATGAAACGCTGCACTGTGGCAAACTCTCAGTGTTAGATACTGGAGCTTCCCTTTAGCACATTAACCCTCTTGTCATACATAAGAACCATTTGGGTGAAGTTGTACCTTCACCCTGAAATACTGTTGTCGTTGTTTCCACTAGAACTGTGGCAAAAGATTTACAGAACTCTTACTGTAACTACATCCTGAACTGGCAACTTGCCAGTAGAAAATCCAGCTTTGGTTCCCACTGATGTCAACTTAGAAAACTGTCAAAACATGTACATGTGTGTCTAGATATGCTAACGTGCACGTGAAAAAGTGGCATTAGAGGAGAAAGCAGAATTACATGACTTGTGTATTAGACATGTATAATTATACTATATTTGAAATCGTAACTGCTCTAAAGCTGACTGAATAATGAGGAGAAATAATGGATTCATTAATAAACCTCAAACTGTGGGGCTATTTTCCAGCTGTGTGGGAGAACTGCAGCTATTTAGATGCACAGGAAACACTGAGTTATTTAAGAACCCAGGTCCTGAAAGGTTAAACAAGCACTCCATAAGTATTCCTGCAGTGGTACGACAAGCAGGCCATGTCCTCCGAGTGAATCAGTCCCTCAGGCTGCATTCCTCTCTGGTTTATTTTAAAGCAAAAGGATGAGCAGTTTTCTGGAGGGATACTGCCCTCCCCCTTTATCAACAGGCTGGGCAGTGTGTGTGTGTGTGTGTGTGAGACCAGGCGAGGGAGGNTCCCCCTTTATCAACAGGCTGGGCAGTGTGTGTGTGTGTGTGTGTGAGACCAGGCGAGGGAGGTTCACACACTCACAGTGCTCACATTAGGAGTTTACCCTGCAACTAATACAACTAACTGATCCAAGAGCCTTTGTGCGCACAAAGATACACCCGTACATTTGTGATCACAGGGTCAGAGGTCAAAGTGTTGTACAAATGTGTTTCAGAAAGAAAACAGCTGACAGTAACAACAAGTAATGGTAACATTCAAGCTGATGGACAAAATTCCACCATACATCCATTATTACAACAAACCTCACAAAACTAAGTTCATTCCTCCGATGCCTGCATTTACTCTGGCTGCCACGTTCCTTCAACACTTCAGGCTCTTCATCACTAAGACACACTTTTCCAAGCTAAATATAATCAGCAGTCCAATATGACGAGAGGAAAATGAGAGCACGTCTGAGAAACGGTGATGAGACACTTACCCACTACCATGAGAGTGAACTCAAAGCCCTTCTTCACCGATTTGCGGTGCACCTGATTAGGCAGGTTGGCAAATCCAACGTAACCTGCGGTCTCCGGGTTGGAAAACTGGCCCTGATATAGAAAAAAAAAAAAAA
>VXCM01000058.1:0-336095 GCA_014773175.1 Lucifuga dentata | reverse complement strand
TTATTTTTTTTTTTTTTTTTTCACAAGATAAACCTAAATTTGGCCATGTTTTAAGTTGGAGATGATTTAGATTATTACAAGACAGACAGTTATTATTATTATATATATTATTATTACTGAAAGGAGACATCTGCTCACTAACAGCTGGTTCATTCAGAAGATGCAACACAGTTTTCACTGCAGTCCATCTGCAAAAGACCTTCCACCCAACATTCCAGTCTTTATGACCCTTAAATACACTTGGAGAAGACTGTCAAGAAGCAGTCAAACCAATCAGAGATGGGCAAACAGGACAGTGTTTATCCACAACACAGGCAGCATCAAATTCCAATCAAACATGCAGTACACGGTCCTGATTACTTTAGGTTTTGACCTTTCTAAATCTGTTCTCCTTCCCTCTGTCCCTTCAGCTGAAGCCATGAGTGATAAGGCTGAGAGAGCAGTGATTTGTCGCTCTGCCTTCAGGCCAAAATAACTGCATGAAAGCACAAAAGTGAGTCATGAGGATGTGAGAAGCACAGCAAGCATCTGCCTCAGCAACCCAGCATTCAATGAGTTACACTCGTGTTCTGAACAAAACACAATGGAGAAAACGTGACAAAGGCAAAGGTACAAAATGTTTTGCTGAAATGACTGGGATTGACAAAATCCTCAACACATTCTCAGCTGTGTGAAAAGATAATTGCAGCTAAACTAATAGAAGGATTATCACTGAAGCAGAAGGGACAATCTGATTTAGGATCAAAACAGCTGCTTCCTCAATAGTCAGAAAATTATATAGTAATACATTTTTAGCAGTTTCTTCAGCTTCTTACTTGTGAAAATATTCTACTTTTTTGTATTTCCTCTTTGTAAACCAATTTCCTGTGGGATTTCAAATTGCTGGTCAAACAAAAATAAGTAATTTGAAGACAAAATATCTAGTTATTCTCTGAAACTCACCTTTGTTTTGTCTGCCTGAGACATTTTCTCTTCCTTATAAACCTGAAAGAAAAAACATTTTATTACACGCTGAAAGGGAAAATCCGTAACAACCTACGGCAGCCTATTCTGGCCTCAGTTTGGGTTTTGTTGAACCTTTTCTAAAATGGAGGTAATGCACACAGTTACACTACAGGCCTGTGTGTGTGTGTGTGACAGAGAGAGAGAGAGAGAGAGAGAGAGAGAGAGAGAGAGAGAGAGAGAGAGAGACAGGAAGTCTGGTTTGTTTATCTGAATGGTTTGTGACAGTTATGTCTCTTCTTTTCCTGCTGCTTTCAGCTACAGCTATGGTCCAACACAGAACTATTACTTTAGGACAAAAAACAAAAAAAAAAAAAACACATCTTATTTTACACATTCTAAAGTGTGTGGAGTGTGTTTCAGTCATGGCTGTGTGTTGCTGTATTTGCGTCAGCGTGACGTTTTATGGAGACCAGCCAAGTTGATTTGAAATAAATCGTCATAAGCATACCAAACACATCCTCACACTGTGATTTTTAATCTAATACACTGTAATGAAAACGACTATTATAGCTATAAATCTAGTTACATGAAAAGACTGAGCAAAATTCTTTGTTTAGCCGGCTAATTTAAAATTTATTTGTACGGAAGCTACGATTAGCCATATTAACTGAAGAAACTAAATTTTCAAGATGAATCTGGGAAACAAATAACGTTAGTGGTTTTCTCTAAGTGGTGTGGATTTGGATAAATTAATTAGCTAAAGGCTATTAATAAACCGACGATAAGCTAGTATAGTGCTATAAAAATGGGTGTGAGCGATGATGCTGTCGTTTGCTATGAAAACCTCTATTTGATGCAAAAGTCGGATTTAGGAGCTATCAAACTTAGCCAAAAGCCAAAGTGCTTATCGTTAGCCAGCTAACATCGCTTGCTGCTTAAGTAGCTGTGTCATTAAGCAGGTTAGCATAGCGTTAACCACTAACTAGCCGAGTAGCTTCTCCTGCAGGATGTTTCCGGTAACTTACTCGGTTTGGCAACGACATCGCCGACAACACAGAACTGAAACAACTTCATAAACAGTGAGTTTACTTTAAAACAACAATGTTACCTGATAAGGAGCGTTAAAAGGTGCAGACTGATGCTTAAGTTGGCGGACACCTCAAATTCTTCAGATTCCGGTGCAGAGACCACAATGCACTGGGAGAGAGCAGAGGCAGGGCGACTCATAAAGGCCGTCCTACTGTGGCTGTCTGTAGGTTTAAACATCACAGTCTAAACAGAATTAGCAGTTATAAAATCATCAGAGACAGTTATTCACAAATAAAATGGCTTCCATCAACGCATAGTTTAATAAGTTTAATTATTATGCCCCCTGACTGGCACAATTCCACTGAAATAAAAATGCAATTGAAACTTACAGCATGTTCTCCTTAAAATATTAATATGTTTATGTTGTAAGTTTTAAAAGCAAATTATGAAGTCTGTGAGAGGTTAACCATTCTATAGGAAAAATAAATAAGATAAGCAAGATTTAAAACAGTCGAAGTAACATGAAAGGTAAGTACGCTAGGCTAGATGGCAATTTATATTATTGTGGTTGCAAGAAAATTGTTCAGACTAATTTACTATAATAGTGCATCCTAGTCCTTCACGTACTAATCACACAGCTCCTGCACTGAGATTATGTGTTTGATAACTGCCATACACGGTAAAAGACAAAGCAAACCTGCATACTTGAACAAAGTTTCATGTGAAAACTTAGAAACATTTTATCTAAGTAAACACAGGTAGCGTTGCCATAATGTTTTCCTTGTTATTCCTGGGTAACATTCTGAAAATATGCAAGTAAGTTTTCCTGACAAGTCATTATGAAACCATACAGTTTTCCTGAAAGTCGATACTTTATAAATTATAGTCGTCACAAATCACGTAAGTGGCTCGTTGGTCTAGGGGTATGATTCTCGCTTTGGGTGCGAGAGGTCCCGGGTTCAAATCCCGGACGAGCCCGGTTTTTTGCAGCAAGAAATGTTTTTAAAAGCTTTACATACATACAGTTACTAAGATAAGTACAATTTATGTTGCAAGTCAAACAACAATGTTGCATTAAAATGCGGCAATATGCTTTCTTTATTGGTCAATAGATCTTACTGCAGACATTTTATTTATCTAACACAGGTGTAATCGTATTATGAATGGCTGCTTTCTATTCAGCTCCAGGTCCCAGGTATTGTGTAAGCTTGTTCACTGACACGCCTTAACGGAACGGTTGTTGTTATTATCTACAGCTGTAATTATTTTATTACACAACATATCCAAATATCTCGTGATAAGCCTATAGGGCTGTCTGTAGTCTGTAAAGCTTTGATATGCTGACCTCTTGTGGTCTTATACGGTACTACAATTAGGGACAATTTTAAAGGACCATACCGGTCTACCAAGTTTTTGAGCCCTATATAATTAATTATCATACACGTAACATTACTGACAATCATTTCCCAAAATGCTGAAAATGTTTACTAGTGGTGCATTCAAGTGTTGTAGTAAAGAACTGACAACAGGAAGTATTTTCAGATCACTCCACACATTTTATTGCACTTAAACGTTAAAATTACGTAACTTCAAAAAAAAAAAATTGAATACACATCTTGTTTGTGATGTTGGATTACCTATCCTAAGAATGTTTCAAGTATAAACAAGTTGATTTTAATAGCATACCAGAATGAACTGAAACCAATGGCGGTCTGGAAGGTATATAAAAAAAATTTAAATTCACCGTTCCAGTAGTATGCTTTGGGAAATGATTAACGTTTAATTAGTAACGTTACATGTGTTGAAAATTGAATATGTTGTGCTCAAACATGCAAAATGGCCAGTATGGTCCTTTAACCATTTTAAAGCCATTTTTATAATTTTACTTAGTGACTTTGTCTTTCATTTTACATCTACACACAGTACACAGCAAAAAAATCATTTATACTAGACAGGACAACACATTTGTGAAAATCTGGACTTTTGACAAATGTGTACAAACAAACAAGGCCTCAAAAAGAATGTTTTTGGAGCCTAACCTTCCTGACATTTGGGCCAAAATAATCTAATGAATTAGTATATTTTTAACTGCAACCAAGGCATTAATAGTTATTGGAACTGGGAAATAAGCCTGCATTTCCCACCAATGGTTCGTTTGCATACAGTCCCAGCAGCTCTTGTTATCAAGTTTTATCCTTAATACCTGAATATATTAATAGATTTTTCTCAGCATCTTCTTAACACATAGCAGATCATTCCTCTGCTGTGATCACAGTGGATATCAGACGCAAGTTTCTCTGCATGATTCAGAGATCTAGAGAGCAAAACTGATGTATGAAATGTATCATCAATATCCCAGCACCTGAGTAAGGCCATTGTATTGCATTACACAGTCAGTAAAGTACAGTCTGGAGATAAATGGTACAAATAGAGCCAGAAAAGAAGCCCTTATTCAGTTCCCCTTGTCCGATCTCCCTCCTCCCTCCGCCTCTCACCCCCACCTGCCATCTTATCATCACCCCTTTAACCATCCTGTCATTTAAAGTAAGCAGCGGCCTGCTTAGCCGGCACCTTTCACTTTTCAAGCAGCACTTAATTTACTGCAGGACATTTTAAATCTCCTCCTCTCTGGCACTGAGTCGCTGACAAATGCCTGGTTGCAAATGTATCTCATTGACTGCTGACTCGGTTGTATTACAAGCTGGCAGATAGGGGTGCCACAGTAATATGGCCCCTCAGGTTTATCCTCAGATGTTGGAGGAAGTGTATTAATTTAGTCTAGATGGAGCCTTATGAAAGTGTAGTAGCAGATCTTTCCTCTCTGTCTCTCTCAGCCCCCTCAGGATTGAGGCTATTCCAAAGCATATTCCACCATCAACTGTCGGAGGAAAGCTATTAATACCGATTTACTTTTCCTAAGTATCATGAGAATAAGCACAAGATTTAATGAAATCCCCCCAAGTCCAGAGTATCTTGGGATTTTCCCCCTGAAATGTTTCCTAATGGCCTGCTCAGAAGTGTCAGAAACTCTTGTCAGACTTTAATGTATTTAAAGATGTTTTTGAGTTTCGCACCACTTTGGATTTGGAGCTGTAACGGTAAAATTTCAAGTATGGGGGCCTCTAAACTTTCCATATTATCACGGAACCAGTGTAGGGTACATCGAATAGAAATATTTCCCTCCATTCCACATTCCACTGATTGTTATGGTCAGCAATTAAATAAAAAATTAGCATTCATTAAAAAAAAAAAAAAGGCCCNAAAAAAAAAAAAAAAAAAAAAAAAAAAAAAAAGACAAAATTATCTATTAGCTCTGGTTATTTAATTATTTGTTACATTTTTGTGAAATCAATTGTCTGTCACACCAACTAGATGAATAATATCTGCCACACAATCTTATTGTGGGCTCTAATCGAGTTTATACAATGAGTAGAAACCAAGTTAACTTATCTGGAATTTTATTATAACTCCGCTCTGCTCAAACACAGAAAGTTCTAATTCTTGATTCACATGCATGTAATAAAAAACAAAACAAAACAAAAAAAAAAAAAAATNAAAAAAAAAAAAAAACTGCCAAATGTACAGGCTGGAAAGTTCCCTTGTAAATTTGAAATTTTCACAAGTGATTTTTCATAGAGGATAAATTTGTGCAACATAAAAAATTGATGTTTTGTATAAATAATAGAAACACGCTGTAAAAAATCTCCATCTTATCAAGTCACTTTGTCCGTTACTGAGGCCTAAAAGTTTGATTTTCTTCATAAAAATGAAAAACATCTTCAGTGCAGTGACATTACTTCAATGTTTCCAATCCAAATCAACTTTTTTCAGGAATTTTCTGGAAATAAATGGGATCTGAAGACAGAATAAGACAGATTGATCACTGCACTGGAATCAATAAAATGGCATCTGAATCTTTCACACTTGCTTGTCACATGATAATTTTTTATTGAGCCTTTCACACTCACTTTGTAAACAATAAACATGGCCAAGCCAAAAACAGCTTAGCAAGGAAGGAAAGATTTGCCTTAATTTGGACTCTTTTCAGTGCAGCTGTTTAGGTGACACCTGGAAGCAGAAAATAACTACATGAATAAATAGATTGCAAAAATGTCTTAACCAAACTGGATATTTAGACATGAGCAGTGAGTCACACTTCAGTGTAAGAAACCTGGGCTTCATGAATCACATCTTCCTATTCAGACTCGCACCTCAGTCTTATCTGCATCAGTTTGGGGAATCTGGAAACTCAGATTTGCACGTCAGTAATTCATTAATTTCCTCCCTCTCCTATGCTGTCTGTCTGACTGTGGACAAGGCTATCGTACAGAAATAAGAGGATATGAGATCTGGCTCTAGTCTACACATTATCAAAATGTTGAAAGTTTGAGAAGAATCAAACACTTTCTTTTCTATGTTATAAATGCAAAATATCACAGATGTGGAACATATCAGGAGCAGACCAAAGTTTAGACTTATTTTATCCTTTTAGCATAGGAAAGATGATCATGTTTACAATGACATACAATGACTCAGAGACCAGCTCCTAAGTCAAACAGCATCTCCTTACACAGAAAATAGATAATGTGAAAGAGTGCCTTTGTCCAGGTCTTTTCCAATAATGGAATAGATAAGAAAAATACCCACATCAGAATTTAATCTATTTTAAGTAAATTTTAATAATGCACAGTCTTTGTGAGCTGCTATTAAATCCAACATAACATGACTCAGGAAATCCAGCAGAATCAGCCATTTAAAGAAAGGAAAGCAATTTGACAAGACGTTATCTGTAATCCACTTTTCCGATAATTATATTAATCAAAGAAGTATATTAGTATTAAACATCAGCATTTTTACTACAGCTTGTGGTTTAGTTGAAAGATTCCTTTCTTGTCAGACATTGGCACACTTCCTATCCTGCAACACTAACCTGCCTCTCCATGTCGTCTTTCATTTCCTTTTCACCCACAGGTCTTTCTGTACCTGTCAATTTCTTTCTACAGTGTGACTCCGTAATCCACCTGAGTGCACGGAGGACAGTTTTGACATAAGAAGAAAAGATAGACTCCTAAGGAGAGGACCAGTATCTTTAGAGCCAGAGGGATAACGGGATTAGGACAGACATTTTGTGCTGCTGGCAGTTTTTCTTATTACCCATTTTTTCCTTCATCTCTCCAGAGTTGAAACGCTGTCTTTTGTAAGAAGTCACACCAAACACTTACTGGCTCTCAAAAAGATACAAAAGCCACAGTGTTGTAAACCAGGTAAGACAAAGACAAAATAGCCAACACACACTCAAACTGCTGTATTATAGTTTAAGATGTTTCACAAATCTGTTCCCTCATTAGGTTTATAAGTTAGGTGTTACTAAGATTATTATAAATGCACAAGTTCGTACTACAGACACATTTTACAATCTACATCCTAAACATTTACACATTAGTAAGTAAACAAAGATTAAAAATCAGAAGAAAATACAATTAGAAATGTATTTCCGAAAGGAAATGCACCTGTGATTGCAGCTTGCTGAAGCTGTTGCCGAACAGAAGCTGAAAAGCTGAAATGTATTTCAGCTTTTGTGAAATTTTCCTATGTTTGATGTATTACTTGTTTGTGAAGAGTGAAAACTGTTTAAGATATTGTTATTATTGCATTTCTAGTTAAGCTTGGCAACATCTGATTAAAATCCTGATGAAGGTTCAGAGTGATGAAACATCAGTATTTTGAAGAGTATGGGACTGAATACANGTTTTTTTTTTTTTTTGTGACTTCCCAGCATTTGCACATGCACTTGCAGTGTTTGTGTTGTTCCATATAAAACAGGTGAAAGGTTTGTTCAAAATAAAATAAATCTCGAAAAAACATTGCACACATTTCAAAAGACAGATTAAGTCCAGTCCTCACAGGCACTTTTTCCATTCATTGTTGAAAACTCTTAGAAACACTTTTCCTGGGGAAGTAATCATTGTCTCTGTGTGGTGGTGCCTCCTGTGTCTGAGGCCTGAACCTACAGCAGTTACACATAACAGCACAGTTATGAGGAAACAGTCTGACCCCTGCTGCCTTTATCACTTCATCCCTCCAGCCCGTCTGCTCCAGAGAAACCCGACTCAGTCCCCCAGAAATGCATTTTCAAAATGTCTTATCATCTCCACCACTGATGTGGTTCACCACTGAATCTTTTATGTCCCTTTATTTTGTCTTTGAAGAGGTCCACACCGCTGCTGATTGTGGGAGGTAAATGAAATAAAGGCCTCCTCCTTGCTGGAACCCTGATATCTAACCTGAGTTTATCATGACCACAAAAACCAACACCCCCAGCTTCAACTAAGCACCACAGGTTTGTCTGCAGAGAAACACATCATGCTTCTGTCACGGTAATAATCCTTTTTGCAGAAGCCATTTTGGGTGCCTGTGAGGTGGCCTGGAAGCTTCCACTTACAGACACCCAGCTGCACCCAGATGGAAAATCTATGATGTTCCTAACAATAATCAAAAACATAATCCCCTGTTATTGCTTACCACTACTTACTCCTACTACATCTCCTATTGAATACCTATATATGTCATTTAGATTTAAAGTTAGCTGCTTTGTTGCAAAACCACAGCAGAATCTCTCCATCAATGTCATTTCAATGACAGACAAGATGGCCAAAGTATGCATTTGACCAGATAAGGTGTAGTAATTATGAAAACTGTAACAATCAGTGGAGTCAGCCTGGTCCAGTAAATTATGGATGTGATTATTATTGATTTTGTGAAGCAAGAGACAAATGACAAGTGAGCAACTTGCAGGCATTAAAAGAACTGCATGGCATGGTAAAGAATTCCAATGAGTTTTCCAACTGTGAAATCCTGAAAAAAGTCAAATTTGGGATTTACTAAGTAAGAAGAATTGGGATCCAGTTTCAAAATGGTTGCATCCGCTATATGCTTTGTGTCTCTGCCCACAAATCTCTGATTTTTGTAATTTAATTGTGTTCAACACAGTTATGTAGGACTAGTGACGTTATACTCTAGATCAACATTTTACTTCCATTGCCCTTGCAAATCCTTTTAAATTCTACTTTTAAGTTATGTTTTGTTATTCATTGGTTCCATGCCTGCCTCCACTTGTCTCAACAGAGATTTGGAGAGTTTGTAACAGCTGGGAAAGGGAGCGGGTGTCCCTCAGATACGTTTTACAGTCCGTTTAGTGAAGGGATTACAGTGCTCTCTCCTTCCCATTGGCTTATCCCACTGTGACAGTGGTGATGGCTGTCATGCTCAGCACCATCAATAACAACCTTCCAACTTGTTTTTTCCTCTGACTCCATTCATGCGCAAAGGCTTTACACATTAGGCGTTTCTGTACCAGTTTCTGCACATGCCTCCCAGTCTAGTTTGGATTTACAATTTCCAATATTTACTTTGCAAATTTACACAGAAAATGAATCCGGGTCTGTCTTCTTGACTTGTGCGCCGGTGCACCACATCTGCTTTTACGCACAAGAGGAGCATGTGGTTTTGGAGAGGCTAAAAAAAAAAAAAAAAAAANAAAAAAAAAAAAAAAAAAAATCTGGAGTGTGTGTTAATGTGTTAATTTCTGAAATGGCAAAACAGTTAGATCACATCAAGAGACCCATGAACGCCTTCATGGTGTGGTCCAGAGGCCAGAGGAGAAAGATGGCTCAGGAAAATCCAAAGATGCACAACTCAGAGATCAGCAAGAGGCTCGGCGCGGAGTGGAAGCTGCTCTCCGACTCAGAGAAACGTCCTTACATCGACGAGGCCAAGAGGCTACGGGCTCAGCACATGAAGGAGCACCCGGACTACAAGTACAGACCCCGGCGCAAACCCAAGACTTTACTGAAGAGGGACCATTTCGCTTTTCCGCTGCCTTCCTTACTCGGAGAGGCAGCCGAGCATCTGAAAGGATTTTCCATTGACTCTTTTCTTGCTCCTGCGGGGAAAGCCAGGGCTCTCCTCGCTCCCTCCTCGCCCTCATGCTCTCTGCTGGAGCCGGTGGGGCATTTGCGCGCTGGAGCTGCGCAGCGGATGGCGGAGATCCCGCACACGCTGCTTACCGGCGCCTTGCCCTACAGCGCGCACTCGTTTGGATACCAGACTGGTGGATCCGGGGGTTTGGTTTGCCCCGGACAGCACATCCACACGCACCCGTCAGCCTCCAGCCCAGGATATGTGCTGCCGTGTAACTGTGGAGCCTGGTCTGCAGCCACTTTACAGCCTCAGGTCGCTTATATCCTTTTCCCTGGAGGCTTAGTCAAAACGGGCATGGACTCATACACTTCACACAATTCAGCTGTGTGACATGGAGGATGCACTTTTAACCTCTTGAAGACGCACGATAATGTGGAAAAAAGTTTGCACACAAGATCTGTCCATATGACAGTTTCGAGAAAGAACGAGGCCATATTAAATAAATGGTAAGATGCCACAAGACTCTAAGTTTTAGTTAATATCCTTTATGAATTTATAATCTTGCCACAAAAATTAAGAATATTTAAATTTCCACTTACTAATGAGCATCAAGCAATGCAGGAATAAATTAAGTGTAATAATGATCACCAGTGTGAAATATAAATCCTTTACTTATGCTTAAGTCAGTTACTGCATACACATCAGAAAATTTCTTTCTTTCTTGATCACTTTCCCTTTATAAAACTCTTAAGATAATGTCTAAAATAAATCAAGCAAAGTAGTAACTTGTAACTACAGGTAAATATAGAAGCACAAAATGGAAATACTCAAGTAGAGTACATGTATGTCAGAGTTGTAGTCAAGTACAATATTTGAGTACATTTATTTAGTTACTTTCCACCTCTAATGATCATTTGTGAGGAAAGTCGTGATATTTGCTCTGTGTAAATATTTTGCTCGGTGAAGAAATAAACACATGCAGGTTTTCTGACACTTTTGACTAAAGAATTCCAAAACAGGCAGGGGGATGTGGTGACATAATTAGTGCATAAGCCATAATACAATATAAGTTATCTAAATCTGCAGCTGACAAACCTTTTATTTGTGTCCCCATAATTTCTTGCTGTGAAAGAAAATAAAATTCTGCTCCTTTTATTGCCATAAGAGAGCAGAGAAAGCCGACAAGAGCCAAAATGTTTTTTTTAACATGTTTATTTATTGTGTTGCAAAAAATGCTTTAGTAATTTACATTGTTAGACTCAAACATATAAGTTATAATGAGACAGTTAAATTCACATGTTACTGTCTCAGTGTGAAAGCCTGTATTTAATTTGAAATCAGAGTGGGAATAATAAATTTGCATAGAGGACTGTCTTAACTGGTGTCTTTTTTTTTTTTTTTTTTTTTTTGGATATTGGAAGGATTAATGTAATGGATGTTTTATTTTGAATAAGGAGTCACTTTACTTGTTTTATTTGCTTTAAGTGAACAACATTGGTATAAAGTTAGTCACTGATTCCATATTGTTTGGGATCCAGATCACTAATGTGTTTTTTTGTTTGTTTTTTTTTTTACTGCTGCATTTTGAAGTACTACTGTACTGATTATCAGTGTCTTATTTCTAATTTATTTCTGTTATATTTAATTTCATACCAGATGTCAATTGCAATAATCACTTCAAGATGTGGGAAATCTACGGTCAAGGGAGTATTATTTTTTTTTATGTTACTGACTATGCTAGAACATTTAAACAAGGTGACTTTTGCTCCTTTGAAGGTGAATATTAAAAACTTATCAGAAGCGGAATAAACATCCACACCATCTAAACAAGGAAACAAAATGAACATTTCCAGGCCTGTGTTTGGTGTGTCTCTATGTGTGAGTTTGTGAGAGCGAGACAGAGCCAGACTTATGATAAGAGAAGAATAGAAACGTCTCTCCTCCCCAACTGTTGACAAAGCGATTAGATGAAAAATTGAATCATGGAAATTACATGAGGTGCTGTTTGTTCCAGTTAGTAAAAGGAACTGAAACCACTGAGCTTTTTATAATGTGTGGGCTGAAGACGTTTTTACAAGTGAAACAATGATCTAACAGTGGTTTGTGTTTTAATGGACAGTTAAGTTTACCGCTTTCTTATAACCTCATCAGTACAATGAGATTAAGACCAGATGGATTTTGACCGTAACAGCCTGGAACGTCTTCATTAACAGATTTTGAAGACTCGCACTGCTGAGATTTCATTTTGTTGAATCTTCCTTTAGCAAGACTCTAACACCCCTGCAAGGTCCAGGGGTGCTGCTCTGTAGCTGAGCCTGACCTCTGACCCCTGTGGACAAGGAAAAGCAAAAAATTCTAAAATAAAGTATCATATTATTAAATAATTAATTACTTCCTTATTTGTGGCAGCTGCTTTCCAGTGTAATGCTCCTCATATATCAACCCTGTACCAACTGTAGGAGTCAGTGATTCAGTTTCCTGTATTTACATTTGTATTCTTAACAGTTAATTCTCGTTAAAGGTACCAGGTGCTCCTATCACCACCGTGCCCACACCTCTCAACGCAACCAGGAGGGTGTGCGTGAATATGACAAATGTACACACAGGTAGCCCAACCCATGCTGCTGTATCACCATTAGGTCGAAACTCAACAGCCTCCACCCAGCGCCACCAGCACTAGAAAGTACCACTTTGCCCGTTTTCATTCCGCCTGCACAGCCACACACTTGTTCACCTTTACAGAAGTCTTTTTCCTATATATACAGCTATATTGGCAGTTTTTGCTGTGTTATTCATCAAAACTGGGCACAAACTGCTTTGCATACACTCCTGCGGCCTTCTAGATTTCTTTCCTACCATCCAGAGGAGAAGACAACAATGGCGCCTGCAGTACTGCAGAATGGTGGGTTCATTCTGGGCTTGGTCGGTGCAGTAGCCCTCATCGCAGCCACCATCATGAACAACTGGAGTATTAAGGACAGGCAGGGGGATGTAGTGACATCTGTGTACACCTACAGGGGTCTGTGGCGGGACTGTGAGACCACATCCTCAGGATTCAACGAGTGTCGACCTCTCTATGGCCTCCTGGGCTTTTCAGGTAAGAGGACAATACTAAGAAGATGAGTGAAAATTCACCCTAAACTCAAACTGTGTTCTTATTTCTTACAAGATAAGACACAAAATACCATAATCAATTGATATTTGTGCCACCAAGAGCTGAATACTGCAGATACAAAGCTGATTTTTTTTTTTTTTTTTTTTTTTTTTAATGTCACTAAAGGGTAAAACATGGAGCTGTTCCATTGACATTCACTGTCAAAGCTATACAGCCTCACAGTTCCTTTTAGGACATTACCTGAAAAGTTTGGATTTTCCCATTTATAATTTTAAGATAGATTGTTACATGTTTCAAAGAAATGATGAGTCAAGTAGCAAAGTTTTACAAAGTTTAAGTGACTGAACCTGACAAAAATGTAAGAAAACTATGGAAACTATGGTTTTGTAGGATATATTGTTGGTCTAGAGAGGTCAATTGCTCTCTCTCTCTCTCTCTCTCTCTCTCTCTCTCTCTCTCTCTCTCTCTCTCTTATTCATCTCTGATATAAATATCTAGTAAGAAAAAGGAGATGAGACGAACAGCCAGTTTGCTGGTTTAATCTCTTCAAAACTGCCAGATTCACCAGTAGGTCCATTATTATAAATGGACATTGCTTGGAGAAACTCTATTCAAAATCACATAACTTTATTAGTAATTCTTGTAAAATACTTTTTCAAAATTTAAATGGGAAAATAAACAGTAAAATTAGTGATTAATGAAATATTAGACAATTTGATTGGGTGCAAATATGCTCAAATACACTATTAGATACATGTAGAAACACAGAGAACTCTGAATTTTCAACAAGGGTGTAAAAGTAATAAATTAGAATCTATCTGCAAAATGCTATAAATCTAATTTAACCTTTTTACACAAAAAATATTTGTGTGATTGTTTTTTGTTTTTTATTTAACAGAAAATGTTTTCAAATCACTCTTGTCCTCAGTTTCTGTCCGTCCTCTATCTTTTGTTCTGGTGTCTCGCATACTCCTATCAGTATTTACATTAGCACCAGTGCATTCTGGTCAGCATAAAGGACAGCCAGGCCAAGTCTTAGTCAACACACTTATCAGAAACAGAACAAACAATAAGCAAAGGGCGGGTTCAGAGAGCACCCCTAAGAGAATGCAAGTCACATCGGTACATCTGATGAACATCATCTTCTGATCAAGATTAAAGAACTTAAAATCAATCAATAACAGTGTTGCAATGTCAATCATTACTTATGACGGTTCTAGGCCTAGCACAGAAATATTTATTTTAGAGGTGATGCAGTTATTTACTTTTTCACATAATCTCCTTTCCACTTGACACAGAATGCTGGAGAGGTTTTATCCTTGTCTCAGCTGTCCAAAAAACTTTCCAGTGGTGCTATAACATCATCATATGAGGCCAAACGGGATCCAGCTAAACCCTTTTCCATCTTTGCAAAGAGGAGAAAGTCTGAGAGGGTCAAATTAGGTTAGCAGTGCTGAAGCTTAAAGCCACAATTATGGTTGCAGCCATCAAATCAATGCATGGCGGCCTGTTTTGTTCACCTTGTTCAACTCATAGAGTCCTGTGTACCTCTAGAATTTGTTAGAATAGTTATAATCACATAGCTCAAATGAAGCTTTTATTTAAGCTGATGTGCAAAAACACCTCAGGAATTACATTACTTCCACAAAAAATAGTAACCCCCCTTGCTCATTTTCTTATGTGACAGAACAGAACTTCTAAGTCAAAAGTGATGCATAGAATTCTGCTGCGCAATTTCAATCTTGGAGACTCAAAGTAGGCCAATATAATTTGTTTTTACTAGTATAGGTCTATAGGTCTACATCCACATGTCTTTGAAATGTCAGGCACAATGTAATGTCTGTGTATGTGTGTGTTTGTGTGCTGTAGGTATGTTCCAGGCTGTGCGAGCTCTGATGATAGTGAGTGTGGTGCTGAGTGTCCTAGGGGCACTGATATCAGTTTTCTCTCTGAAGTGCCTCACGATGAACAGCATGGCAGACACCACCAAGGCCAAGATGAGCCTCGCCGCTGGCATCATGTTCATCATTGCTGGTATGTTGAAAAAAAAAAAATCATGAGTACAGCTGATAGCATGTATCTGTGCCTTAATCCTCTAAAATCTGAGGTCATTTAAATTCTACAACTTGTACATGATTCTACACTTTTTTTTTTTTTTTTTTTTTTTTTTACTCAGCTTCAACAGCTTCCAACAGTCTAACCACAGTAAATCTTTTGAATTAGTACATTGTGGAGCTTTTTAGGTCAAGTAAAGGCAAAATTATGGTTTAAATTATTAGAAAATTATTTTAAAACATTATTTGATTTTACTTTGCATTTTGACTTTTAGATCTTTATATTTATTATTAATTTGAATTTTATTTCATCTTATTTTAGGATGTTATTTCATTTTACTTTTACTTGAGTAAAAGTACTGATTTATGGTCTACCTTGGATTTGCAGTAGTGTCTTTAGTTTAGTGACCAAATCAAGTACTAACCTTCAATCTCTCTCTCTCTCTCTCTCTCTCTCTCTCTCTCTCTCTCTTGATCGCCCTCACTCAGGTGTTTGTGGAATTGCAGGAGCTTCTATCTATGCCAATCAGATTGTGGCCAGTTTCAAGATGTCTACCTACAACCCTAACTATGGGGGGGGCTATGGAGGAGGGATGATGGGGGAGGGAATGTGGATGGGTGGAGGAATGGGAGGAGGAATGGGAGGGATTCCTAGGTAAGGCATATAGAGCTCCTAAGCACTGTTTTTACTAGTATTTTTCTTCTTTTTTCTTCATCTGTTTACTATATCTTGAAATCTTGACCAGAAAATTGTCTTCACCAGAAAATTCTGGATAACTTCTCAACAGAAGTTATCTAAAGTAACATATTTATTACACAGCATAAATGTCCAATAGAAACATTATTGTGTCTCACTGTTAACTTCAGATTTGACAATCCAATTCTGATTTTCAGATTAATTTGATTTGATTTTGTCTTCTTTTTATATTGATATGTTTGACAAAATTTCACTTCCTATGTATGAATGAATGCGCCAAACTGCAGAATGGCCCAGACTTCTCCAAAATGATGCAGAGTAGTAAATTTTCCTGATAGTGTACTATAACAACAATTTAAACTTTACAACTCTGGGCTTTTTTTTTTTTTAAACTCAACTTCTTGTCAAAATCACCAAGTTTTTCATCTTGTGAACATGGATCCTGAGTGAATGGTGGTGTTCCTTTTTCAGATACACATTTGGCCCTGCACTGTTTGTCGCCTGGATAGGAGGTGGCATCGTAGTTGTGGGGGGCATCTTGAAATCTGTGGCTTTCAAGGAAATGGTCAAAGATGAAAAATCACAGTGAGTCCTCAAAGATTTACAGTGACAGCACAAGATGACCCTGCAGTCTGTTCTCTGCAGGGTAGTTTCTGTATCATGAGCACTGTTTGACTGTATATTTTACTTTTTTACTCGTGTTAATCTGTAATGTAAAATAAAACTTATTACACATGGTTTGGCACCACCAATCAATCAAATATTCCATCTTGCATTTCAGTTACCCAGGAGTTGTTTACAAGCCTCAGACCCGCAGCAAGCCTGATGACCATCACTCAGAGGGAAAGAGAGACCATAATTATGTATAATTTGTGTGACAGTTTGACCACTTGTGTTTGCTTTTTCGCATGCAGCATGCTTTGTAGTCATCTTTAAGTTTTTATAGTGCCTATGCTTTTAAAGCTACAACTTTACCATTTGCCAATTTGTCTGCTGACATGCTAAATGTTAGCAAACTACCATGCTTAAAGTTAACAGATATATTTTCATGTTCAGTATGTATTATCTGTTGTGTTTTGCATGCTAAATATTAGCAGGAGTATTACAAAATATGAACAGCTAAGACTCATACTTTGTCTTTAGGGGCCCTTCCAACAGACTGCTTCCATATCTTTCAAAGTTCCTGATGGATTGAGTTTGCATTTTAGGTTAATGCAGGACAGCATAGAGCAATAAGGGCCTTCCAGTGTAGGTTTATCCACATATTACTGCACATGGTTTAAGTGAGGACGTGCAGAAAACTTGCAGGAATCATTTTAACTGCATATAGTGCTTTCAGTTAAAAAAAAAATGCAGTGAATACATAAAATTATATAAATATATATATATATATATATTTGCACCATAGAAGCATAAGATGGTAACTTTAAGCCACTGTCTCTTCATTATAGATACAAATTTTTTCAGTCTATTGAGGCCCTTTATGCTGCACGGGCCTGTGCTGCAGAAATAGAGAAGGGCAACCAGATGGTTTTAAATCGCTCTTCCCTTTCATAGAAGACTGGATAGTGTAACAGAGGGCTAAATCTGTTGTTCAGATTTAACTTAAAAATGTAATGAGATCTATAACAAGGTCAGGAAAGCTTTAAGTGGTCGGCATAAATCATTTTTACTTTTATAAAGGGAGTGTAAAGTTTAGGAAAGCTGAGCCAAAAAAGCTTTTTGCCTCTCCAAAATGCAGCTTCCAAAAATAATGCTCTATATATTACTGTAATAGATTAAATTTGTTTTGGGCCTTAGTAATGTGATTATAAAATGCAGTGATCACATTATATGACTAAGCTTGTTATTTTTAACTTGTTTTGTAAGGCTGTTGGCAGCTTTCCCTGTCATAGCGCCAATATTGTTGCAATGCTTTTTCTGACCGCTAGATGTCAGTAATGCCACGTGAGGTGGTTCAAATCATTCCGACAAAACATGGAACAAGTAGAATTCTGTTAACCATGCGTTTCAGTATTTGTAACTTCTTTTAATAAAAGGACACACATTCATCAGAAAAACCTTTAGACTTTCTTTATTGTTGAATATTTACCACCTTCTCGCTCACTCAAAACACTCAAAACGGATCTAGTTTCTCTCAAAAGCAGTTCAGTAAAACACAAATATACATCAGAACTCACATCCCAAAAATTGGTTTACTGTCAGGTCTTCATTAATTTGTGTCTCTGCAAAAATATCTGCATTTAGAAGGCAACTAGGATCCTCTCACACTTATTACAAATCCCATCACTGACTATATCAAGCGTTATAAAAAAATAATTATACAAGAATATCATAGACGAAAAGAAACTTCGACAGATAGAAGACAAGTAAATGATGTGCAACAACATTAGGCTTTACCCTTTAACACTTATAGGACCAATTTCAACTACACTTCATCTGTAATGCTAATTATAATTTCAGGTATTTTATGTGATTTTGCTGTTTCATATTCACACAGATAATATTTGGTATCTAAAAAAGAAGTTTAATGATTTTTGAGGTGCAATAACAGTCATATTGAAGAGTTGTTTAACACCTGCCGAGTCGGTGTTGGGTAGAAATTCATAACTAAAGATTCTTTAAAAATTTGGGTACTTATGTCTATATCCTGTCCAATTTCTCACTCAGGAATTCCTCCACGCTGTCTGTGTTCCACTTGAGGATGCTGAGTTCTTCAGCGATGTTCCCATTATCATCCAAAAGCTTTAGTACAGGATCTGAGCCTCTCACATACTGACGTGTGGGAGGAAAGGAGAGGGGAAAAAAGGAGGAGTAAAGTCTCATAAATGGAAAATATTCATAGAAATGTTTGACTCATTTTATCAGCATAACCTGATTTATGTTTGACATCGCAATGTACATATAATAAGCTTTAATGAGTCTAATTATGAGATGCACTCAGACATCATACATCATCAGCAATGTAATTCATCATCACTACCTTGATTTGAAGACCCTTGAACATCTTCGGCTTTTCGCTCCTGACAAAAGCTGCGGAGATCAAACGCAGCAAGACAAATGTGGAGTAATCAATCAATTTGTTCTATTTTCGTGCTGCAGCCTGTAATTAGTGACAACTGCAAAAACCTCCAGAGAATGTGGCGTTAACAGGAGAGAAGACAGTTGAGAACACAAGATGGCTACAGCTGAAGTAAACAAATGACAGCCGTATGGCACAGACGGGGCTCCGCGGTTCTTCCCCCATATGGTGGCTAGCTGCAGCAAGTCATCAACGTAACCCAACACCGAGTTAACCAAACACTGCGCCGAGATGGGAGGTCTGTAAAACAACTTAAACAGCAAGACCACCTACACTAAAAAGTGAACTCCCATACCTTTTAACTGACTTCAAAGGATAATTTTAGACAAATTCATGTTATGATGAGCCACATAAGCTTATGTCCAAGAATCAAAAATCAGGAGAAATTACTAGACAAAAGTAGTTGTGATCGTTCTACATCAGCATCAGAATATTATCCTATCACAGTAACTCACCTTGGACTTGAGGGAACCTCCCCAGTTTTCATCCACAAACCTCAAGGATGGCCCCACCATAGAGCTGTGTACAGAAAGCATATCATGAGAGACCATTAAAGGACCATACCACTCATTTAGCATGTTTGAGCCTAATATATTCAATTTTCATACACATAACGTTACTGACACTCATTTCCCAAAGGATAAAACCGTATTTGAGCTTTCCTGATATTTTGCAAAACCTCTTAACCTTTCAAAATCAAATATTCAAGCGATACACTCACCTTAAAACTCAATGTTTCAACTGTTAATAGTTACACAGCATTATGAAGTCACAGTCATTTAAATTTTTCGATAAACGCAGGTCTCCTTTAGGGACTATATATCCCAAATTACGAAACTTTGAAAAAAATCTGAAAACACGTCTTGTTCATGATGATGGATTACCTATCCCAAGAACATTTCAAGTATCAACAAGTTGATTTTAATAGCAGAATGAACTGAAACCAACAGCAGTCTAGAAGGTAGGAAAAACATTTTTAACTCACCGTTCTAGTAGTACGCTTTGGGAAATGATTGTCAGTAACCTTACGTGTATGAAAACTGAATATATTAGGCTCAAACATGCNCTTTGGGAAATGATTGTCAGTAACCTTACGTGTATGAAAACTGAATATATTAGGCTCAAACATGCAATGGTATGGTCCTTTAAAGATTTTTTGGTTTTTTTTCCCTCCCTGTTTGCACACAGAAACAGCAGCAGCTGCCCTGCTGGTGGTAGGATGCCCAGCCCCAAGGAGTAATTTGATTCAGGCAGGTTGATTCATAAACATGTCCAGGCGATTCCTTGGGGGTCATTAAACTGTAAGTGTGTGCATATGGAGCAGGGCTGATGGATGGCAGTTTGTGCAGAGCTCACTTGTAATCAAACCTCCAGCACCAATACACAATAAGTTAGAGGAAATTGGAGTGTCACAGCAGTATTTCATGACGGGCTGTGCTTGCTGTTTCTGGAAGGGTAGAGGTAAGCGGTCTGGTCCACTGGCTCACACAAATTAAATTACACATGCAAAGTTATAATCTCTTCCTCTTTCTTCCTTTCCCTATCTGTCAGTCAATAGTCCGGCATTATAAAATTGTAATTTTTATGTTTTTCATTTCCTCCAGAGACAAGTCACAGAGTTCTGCAGCATTAATAGATGCACCGTTTGAAAAGGCGTTAATTAGCTGGCTATCACTGAACACAAAACCAACACCATCATTAAAAATATTATTTTATCAGGAGCTCAAAATATACTTTTCCTGCCATTAAAGGAGATAACAGTGAGTTTGCATGTTTGAGCCTAATAAATACAATTTGTTTAACATTATGCCAACCATTTTTCAAAATCTGATACTGAAGTGGAACATTTTAGACTTGTTTTTCCTACTTTCCAGGCAGCCATTGGTTTCAGTTCTTTCCAATATGCTATTGAAATCAACTTGTAGAGATTTCAAATGTGCTTGAGATAAGTAATCCATCACAGCAAACAAATTGGCACTACACAGAAAATGTAGAAAATGAAGAAAATGGATGTCTCCACCAGGGAATAAAGTGTCAGGAGACACTGGCTTTTACCAAGAAATTTAGAAAACGACCGTGCTTTCTGCATGTGTCAGCAGACAAAGCAATTCATTTTACGATGGGTGTATCACCTCAACATTTGATTTTTATTTGGCAAAATAGCAGGAAATCTAAAATATGGCTTTATGTTTTGGAAAATGGTAATGCAACATCTGTGGGCTTTAACATGCTAAATCACCGATATTGTCCTTTAAGTACTCCACCAACATTGCAGAGAGAGCCGGAGAGCAACTCTGTTCACTGCAGCATAGAAGAATCAAACAGAAACCACGTAGTTATTAAAGAAATCAGCCACAATGAGTAACACCAACAAGAAACACGCAAGCCAGGATCATGTGGCGTAAGCGTCGCTCTGTACAGGCCACATAATAAACACAATGAATCATTTTGTCTGCCTCTTAACTATTCTAAACACACTCTCAAGTGCTTCAAGTGGGGCAAATTTCTCATGGATTAAACCTTAAAAGCTCTGAAAAGGAAGCCTGCCGTGTTATTATCATCTAATGAGCACTGCAAAGGCCTGGGAGACGCGGTGGCATGGCGACACCTGAGGGAGCTGATGGGCTGCTACGCAACGCCGGTTTACACGAAAATCACACAGTTGTCGCCGAAATGTCCTCCGTGCTCAGTGAATCTTATCAATCTACTTGGTTGTGCAATGAGCCATTTCTCACAGGGCTTAATGACATGGCGATGATGTCAGTCGTGAGGCTGAAAGAATTCTTAACACAGATAATTGTTGCTGTCTGAGGGAGAAAATGCGCTGCGTGAAGCTGCCATTTCGGCTCGTACCCTCAGCACACGGCGGGAAACAGACAGTTGCTCTTCTGACATTTTCGCTCAATTCCCGGGGAGGAAGAGCAATAATCTTCCCTCTAAGTGTCTGTCTGAAACACGGTTATCATCAAGAGGAGTAATGAGGTGTGCGCGACCCTTTCCAAGGTGCTGTTGCTAGGATACCGCGCACACTCCAGGGGCTTTGCTTAATCAAAGGAAATCATGCCGTGGTTCCACCTTCGCTTAAGTCGGTGTTTATCTATCGCAGCGCAGCAGGAGACTCCTGTTTAATTTGCAGAAATGACTGGTGCGCCTTGCCACTTACGGGGAAGGCGTCGCCTTCCCCATAAGAGAGTGACATGAGGGTCAAGGAGCCTTCGCTTTGAACATCAGAGAGGGCGAGCGACAGTTTGTGTGTGGCAGCTCGGATAAAATGCACAGCTGCTATATAACATTATGCAAGTTGAGTCAGCACCCAGTGGCAGCTTGGCTAAAACTGGAGTGTTTTAGTGGGAGTTAAAATGCTGGGAGGCGAGATCCTGTCAGTGTCACTAAATGCGTGTTGCTGACAAGGAAATGCCATGGAAACCCTCTTAAATGCCTGTCTGCTGTAACACTAATACACTAATAGCAATAATAGCACAAGTAAACACAAACACTGGAAAAACTGTGCCTAGGACCTGCAATTTTCTCGTTCTACTGTATGTATTCTTGTTAAAGGACCATACAAGTGATTTTGCATGTTTAAGCCCAACAGATGTTACGTGCATACAGGTTTACATTACCGGCAGCCATTTTCAAAACATGAAACAGTGTTTTAGTTTTCCTGTTATTTGGCCAAATCTGCTAATCTTTCAAAATCAAATGTTCGCTCACCTTCAAATTCAGTGTTTGGCCTCTAAACACGCACATCAGAATAGAGAAGGCAGGGCCATTTTTAATTTCTCAGTACAAGCTGTCTTCTCCTGGGGCTATATTCTCTGGTGGAGATGTACAATTTCTTCTGTGCAGTTTTCATGTTGGACTGAGTAAAGTAAGTTACGTTGACAAAAAATAAGAACAATTGTTAGGATTGTAACAACGGTGTTTGGTTCACCGTGATGAATTACCTACCTCAAGCACATTTCTATTCTCTACAAGTTGATTTTAATAGCGTACTAGAATGAATTGAAACCAATAGCTTCCTGGAAGGCAGGAAAAACACATCTAAAATGTACCACTCCAGTATTACGTTTTGGAAAACAGTTGGCAGTAATATAACATGCATGCAGGTCATATTTATTGGGCTCAAACAAAATTGCCAGTCTGCTCCTTTAAACACTGGTTATAATTCCCTTCTCACAGTATCTCTTATGATCTCTCTCTTTTTTTTTTTTTTTACGTGTTCTACTCACACTGAATTGAGCAAAATACTGTATTCTGTAAGCCATGTTGTTCCTTTACCTTGCGTGCTTCCAGCTGGGCCTCCTGCTGGCAGCATTGCCTGCATGCAGGCTGGAGCTGCGTCAGGCTGAACTCTCCCAGCAGGTCACAGGAGTTGCACAGCAGGTTGCTGGAGAAGCCCAGCTCCCTGCACGCCTCTGAAGACACCTCGGCACCGTATGCTGACAGCTGGGTAGAGAGGGGAAGACACGAGAGAGAGGAAAAAGGGGAAATCACGCTTTTAGAAAATATTCACTCACTCCTTAGAAGCAGGGATTTGGGAATAAAAGTGCGGCATGCTACCGGTGAAAATGCCAGAAATGAAATAGTGTGCTGTTTTAAAATGTAGACTGAAACCCTCAAAGAAATGCTGAGAAGTCTGCTGATGTGACTGTGAGAGAAATGATTACAAAAGTTAATTTATAGGGATTTTTTCAATTGGTTTGCTAAGGCATTTCAGCAAAACAGTAGCAGTGTGAGACACTTTGTGGTCTGCAGGAAAGTGATTGAACCAGGTAATTAAGAAGATGTTTCATTAGTCAGATTCAGTCTGAGGAGTCATTATCTCTTCATGCTGACTGATGAATACCACAGGTTCCAGTTGTGAAGCTATGATTTAAAAACATCCTGGTCACAATGGCAGGGCATCAGAGGATACAACGGGTTTGTCCTGTGGGGGCTAAAGGACCCAGGCAGACCATCAACAGGAGTTTTTGTGATGATAAGGATGTTTAAGTGGTGTTTTAAAGTTATGCTTGGAGTTATTGTGCATCACAGTAACAAAGTTTGCATCAACCTTAACTTTATTCATCGGAAACCCAAACCATCGTTTGGAACTGCCCTTAAATTGGTGAACACTTCGCTCAAACTACAAATAGAGGCAGATTAGATACGCTGAGGTGAAGGGCCAGGGTGCTTGGCATCTGATGTAAGCCATAGTTTATAACTACCATCAACTACCATCCTAGCTGCCGGAAACTGTCATCTTTTTGAGAAACGACCTGACAAAGACTGAAATCAAGAAAATGGTAGACACACCACCTGCTTTTGATTTCAGTATTAAGTAATGAGTGTTATGAATTTTATATCCCCATCAGAAACTGTTTACACCTCTTAACTGTGTGGAACAAATTCTCACAGCCTGCATTCTACATCTTCTTCCTGTTTGTATGCCAACTACTGTAATTTTATTCTACTAAACTAGTGAGCCTATCTTCACTAAACTAATTCACACATTTGACAATTACATTTTACTATGGCTATTTAAAAACCATTTCGTGGTTCATCTTTGCGTCCTGTATTTTCTCACTGTCCTGTTTTTAATGTGGCTTGAATGTCTCATAATCCAAACCCCTTAGAAAATGGATAAATTAGTATTAGGACTAAATTTCAGAAACAAAGACTTATTTTCAACTTTGCTATTAAAAATATTATAATATATTTTGAATATAAGTATCCAAAGATTACTTGTATCGTAAATTTTGTTATTTAATTCAAAAGTTCTTATATGTTTAAATGTTATGCTTATAAATTTAGTTGAATTTATTATTTACTTATTTATTTGCAACAATTTTTACATGTAAGGTAGAGGCTACTCATATACACTTGTTCTTTATTGTTTTCTTGAACATTTATGGAAATTTTTGTTAGGGATATTATGTTTAGTATAGATTAGCTTTTGAAAAATTCAAAACAAATGAAGATGTAACAGATTCAGAGACATACATTTTAGCACACAGGCTTTCGGTAGAGCTTTACCGTTTCACTAAAGTAAACGGTTTATGATTAATATCCTGTATAATACTGTACGTTTTAAAATGATTTGGTGCTGCTTGGAAATTCTAGGAAATAAGCCACGTCACTGAAGCAGCGATGAAGCCGGATGCGGTCCGTAAAACAGCACACACACCGCTGAACGCTCCACAAACACAATGACATTGATATAAAACGTTTCTTCAACGCTATGCAAACATTGCACATGCCGCATTTTGACAAACTCACCGTTTGTAAAAGCGACATCAGCCACAGGAGATACGCTTCTCCCGACATTTTGGAACCTGTTTGATCGCTCACAGCACCTGCAGGACCCTTTATGTTACTGAAGGGTGACCGCGTTGCGCCTGAATAATAAACGCAAAACTCATATATTTTCTTCTTGAAATTATTTATCAGAATCTTTATATAATAATATTCATAACTTTTCTATGAGACTGTCACCAAATGTGCCTATAAATGGATATTAAAAATTTGTAATTTCGAGCGCCTCTTGTTTTATGATTTGGCACAATAAAAGGCCGCTTCATAATTTATTTCTCTACTGTGCATTAAAGATACAATCCGTGATTTAAAATGTAAACGAAACAAAACTGTTTTTTTAAGAGAGAGAGAGAGAGAGAGAGAGAGAGAGAGAGAGAGAGACTTGATGTAATCAAAATTTTTTGTAACAGAACACACAAATGACTGACTGCCAAAAATGTGCCCGTTCCTTTATGATTGTTCTTTTCATAAAAATATTTCTAACCATTAATGTAATAATTTACAAATTTCTTGTAAATAAATATAGATTTGCCTGTAAAAATTAGAAATCTAATAGTGTCCTTAAGATTGAATGAGCAAATGACTATACACAATGGTGAATAACTCCCTTTTATCATCAATTTATTTATCTTAAGCTTATTTTTTCATATTATGTTATGATTCATACTTCGATATGGCGCTGCGATTATTTTCAGTATTATATTCAATGTAAAGTTATGTGTTATCATGTATGTATTGTCTTGCCTGAAATATTCCACTTAATTTTTATTTTGTGTTCTACATTTACTTTTATAAATAAAACTTTAAAAAAAAAAAACGTAATTCATAGGATAAAAAAATTACATATTGGGACTTTAAAATACTGGAGGAAGAGCAGCGCCCTCTGCTGTTTGAGTTTTTGTTGTTTTGGGGAAAAAATGGTCCAATCTCGTTTGAGCAGACTGCTGCTGCGGACCA
Source organism: Lucifuga dentata (assembly GCA_014773175.1). Taxonomy (NCBI): domain Eukaryota; kingdom Metazoa; phylum Chordata; class Actinopteri; order Ophidiiformes; family Bythitidae; genus Lucifuga; species Lucifuga dentata. Next base: position 309,999 of record VXCM01000058.1, on the reverse strand, counting down.
ATGGGAAGCCACGTCGGTGTAGTGGACTGTTCATCCAGCCAATGACCTGCGTGGTGTTTTAATAGGCTGTCCGTGGTGCGGTGGTGAACACAGTGGACGGGACGGCGTTGCGTGGGGAAAGCGACAGACAGCGGCTGGTTCCTTTGCTTCTACACACCGCAGGGACGTTTCCTGACAAAGAGAAACCTTTAAGGTCTACCGGCGATCTGCCAATTTTTGATCTGCTCCAAGGCGATGAAATAAACAACCTGATCATGAAAACATTACATTTGAGGTAACCAGAGCCTCCGCACGCTGGAGAGATCCACGCAGGGCCATGCACAGACATTCAGCTGCTTTGTAATCACCGTCGTCGCTCTGTGTGTGTGTGTGTGTTTCCAGTGACTCCTCCGAGCATGGACTGACCGAACCCCTCTCTGGATAATTTGATGGGGCTGCTCAGAGTCATGATGCTGCCCAAGTTGCAGCTTCTGGCGCTGCTGGCGTTCGCAGTGGCCATGTTCTTCCTGGAGAACCAGATTCAGAAGCTGGAGGAGTCCCGGGGAAAGCTAGGTAAGGAGCTCCATCCCATCACAGTGTTTAGATGTTTGACAAGTTGTGATGTCAGACAGCATCATTTGTGTGCTTCTTTGTGCCTTACAAACCTCATCCACTTGCCTCATCATATGCTGCAAACTTTGCAGTCATGAAATGTTAAAGGGTCTGGGAACAGTCCATATGTCAATGTGTAGTCCTAATAAAGTTTGCATGATTGTGTGACTAATGATCTCAAACCACAGTATGGATTCATAGGAATTTAATGAAGACGCCTCCACAGAGATCCAACCTGTCATCCAGACCAATCAGGTGAATGCAGAGCTTGAGAAGTTCCATGCTGCTGACTTCAACCTGTGATCCTGTGACAGAGGAACTGATGTAATTGATAGCAGTTAGGATGGGTAATCAACATTGAACTGGAAATAAATAGAGTTGCTGGTGGCTCTGGAGTCAGACTAGAGGTTGGGTGGTCACTGTTATTACATGCTGTGTTTTTTCAATGTAATTTTTCGGTAATGAGCTGCATGATAATGCCACCCTGCTGTGAATCTGTCCCAAAATCTTTATTTTTGACTGAAACATGGCCTGTGTTGTAGCAAAATCTCATTGCTGGCTCCCACCAGGAGTTCACTCCCAATTAAGATGTGGGACATTGCAGGATTATCTCTCTGGTGCCCCCACTGTGGGGATTTTTTTTTTTTTTTTTTTTTTAAAAGAAGCAGCAGAGCGGTACAGTGTACCTTAAGGGTTCAATCACCTCTTGTATGGCTCTGGGGAGAGGGCAGTCAGTTACACTTCATCTGCTGTGCATTTAACCCTCTGGAGTTTAATGTCAGTTTGGCAGTTTGACTTTTCATTGACTTTGGCTTTCATTTGCCAACTAAAAAAGCTACTATAAATGCTGTTGATGAGGCCTTGTTTGCTTTACAGGGCAAGTGTGAAAGAAGTCAACCTAAAATGGAACTCATGACAAAGATTTTTTCAGGGTTTTTATTTAAGAATTTGCTAAATTAAGTGTGCTTTAAAAAAAATATTTGTTGTGACTTCAGAGGGTTAAACGAAGGGAAGGAAAATAAATGTTTCACCATACTGAAAATTGCTAAATTGAAGAGAGAAAGAGTTTATCTGACAGAGCAAGGCGAGGGCTGTAAACAGGAAATTATCTTTATCATGTAATTTCATGAGACATAAAGGGCTTCAAGCTACAAAGTAGAAAACTGCTGAATCTGGAGCCTGCAGAAAGTTAATACTTTTTTATGTGATAATGTCAGAAAAGACATGGGACTGTATTGAGACATTTTCATGGCAAACTGTAAACTGAATGATTAGCGTTAAGCTAAATATTGAGTAAAGCCTCCCAGGTGAGTTTTCATGTGATCCCACTCAGGAGTGTTTCAGGAACAGATGCTATATCAGCCTGTGACATGGTTTACTGCTGCTGCAAAGTTATACCTTACACTGAGTGAAAATCCAAACTCTTCCTGGGCTGCACACACATTATACACACACACACATACATATATATATACATATACACACACACACATGCTCTCTCCTGCTGCTGAAACAGAACCTGAGAGCCCCATGCCTTTCCCCTGACTGCCCACCACCACGAGAATCTGTTGACTTGGCAAAAAGCACTATGATGGATGAGTGGATCGAGCAGACGTCTGTATACTGGAGCTGTGAATTATGTGCTGCATAGCCAGATATTTCTGACTGAGGCTTTCACAGGGCTGATGCTGACAGACAGCCACAGGGCCAGTCAAATTAGCAGGTATGCCTGCTGCATGTCCATCTGTGCAACAATAAAAACCAGTAGAAGGACAGGTGTTGTCCAGGTCCAAATTAAAACTTGATAGCTACAGGAAAGCTTTAATGGAAGCTGTGTGTCACCTTAAAGTGTTATGTTCCCACAAGTTCATGATTAATTTCATGTCGGTTGGAATGACCAGAGCCCACTCCTCACAGCATGGGAGCCTATTTCTTGACATGCAGGTTGAATAATTTCCCCTATTAGATACCCTCCTGCAGGGCAGACAAGCTATGATTTGCTTCCAAGCTAATCATTGTCCCAAGGTTTCAGAGAGAAGTCTCCTGCATTACAACCATGTCGTGATGCAGCTGTGTGTCCTGCTGTGGGCCTAATCCCTTATTCTGATACTATTTCTATCTGGCTGCTCATCAGCTCTGCAGCTGGCTAAGTCAACAGTGAAGTAGACTGGATGGATGGATGGATGGATGGATGGATGGATGGATGCTAGGAATGATATAACTTTTTTATTTTTATTTATTTTTTTGACCAAAGTGCCAAAAAAAAAAAAAAAANAAAAAAAAAAAAAAAAAATTCACAGCCACTTTCCCTGTCAGGGTTGTCAGCTTCTTCTCAGTTCAAGCGATTTTCAAGCCGATTTACAATTGTACTTTACTTTATTCTTAAATCTGAGATTGTCATTCCTCTTTAAATGTGTGTGACCACCTTTATGCAGATGCTTACTATATTACTGTAGTGGAAACTGGTAACAACTAACATAATAGTATTTTTCTCTTTTTGTATTTAGTATGTATAATGGGAATAAATTAGAACCAATATTTTTCAATCTGCAAAAGTCAAACTGCAGATTGTAGGAGGCTCCTTGCAGGAAAAGCTCAGTCAATATGACAACAGCGCCATTTATAGCAGCACAGGGTATTATAAAAAAAAATATTTTAATGGATGGATGCCATTTACTTTAACTACTGCTTCCAAATCAATACTTTTTCAGATTATATCCTTTTCTGTCTGAAAGCACGTTCACTGCACAGTTGAATGCACTACTTTGTGTCCCTATTGGCCTTGCTTCCTATTTGTATAGTTTGAAACCTATTTTCTCAGGAAAAATATGTCTAGAAACCCTGTATTTTTATTTTGGGGCTCCTTTTTTTGTTTTTTTGGTTTTTTTTTTGTTTTGTTTTTTTGGTTTTTTTTTTACAGCGTCTACATCCTTTTTGATGCATGAAAGACCCATCAACAACTTTAGCTGATGATATTTTCGGTTTTGTTGATGCCCAGTCATTGGTTGTGGGTTAAATCTAGAGGGGAGTAATGGGATACTGGGTGCTTCGGAAATAGAACTGTTGTTTATAAAACTGTCACCTTGTGGCCTGTGTAACTGGAGCAAACGACCTCTTCAACTCTTTACCCTGCAGGCCATGTGAGGGCTGCATGTCGTGCAGCGGGACAGCTACTCAAGAATTTTTTCTCTCACCATTAGACTTTTTTTTTTTTTTTTTTNTTTTTTTTTTTTTTTTTTTCAATTGGCCAGTTTTCTGTCAGCCTGATAAAAGGAATTCATTTTCCATCTGTTGCACAGTGATATTCAGTTCCAGGCAGACACAAGCGGCTCTGTGATAAGCTCTGAGGGAGAAGAGAGAGGCTGTTGAATGCAGAGGAAGGAAGGATGCATGCATTCATTGTGAAAGTGTTTGCAGAGCTGACGCAAAAATGTCTCTTAAGCATTCGCTCAGCGCCACAGCCTGCCGCTTGGGTTTGAATTTGACTTTGATTGTCATGCGAAGCACTCGCAGCCTGAAGGCCAGCCTCACACTCCACCACCGAGGGACCCGGTGATCAGGTCAGGAATTCGCTCTTGAAAGGACATTGGACAGGCATCAGTGGTCCTCATGCACCCAGCACATGGATTTTGGATGGCTCTGTACCTTAGAGCTGCCCTGTGGCTGCTCAGATCACTGCTGCTCATCCTTCATTCTGTCGCTGATAAAACCTTGCTCTGCAGTTGTGTATGAAATGTTGTTTCCTGGCTCTTGGTTAAGCTTTCCTCTTACTCCTACACATTTATCAAGTCTGCAGCAGGTCCATCTCATAGGTTTAACACATTTTTATCAACTGGATACAACACTAAATGGATATTTCCTCTTAAACTAATTGGATACAGTCAAGGACCACTGCATCTCAAACCTCAGCATCCCTCCCATCTTCAACCATTACCATTTGTTGTTGTTGTTCTCCTTTCCTTAATGTGGACAATGGATATGATACTCAGATTCCCTTTGAACTCTCCCTGACACCCCTAATCTCTGTTTTTAGCCTCCTTGAGGGGTGCATGAGTCATTTGCTGCACCTCTGCTTGCTGGCAGCTGATAGCGTCTATCGCCTGGACCAGCTCGGTTTCAACACTGCTCTGAAACATGCCATTTGAGCAGCTAATGGAGGGGAGCCCACCGCAGAGAAGGGCACAGGTGTTGGGAGTGGATTTGTTGTGTGAAGTGGGGAGGCAGAGTACTAATGATCATACTGGGGTTCCGCTGTATTGTTAGGGGCAGGCTTTGATTGGGCCAAGGATTTATGGCCCTGGTTTGTACTTTGTCTGACAGAAAGTGTTCTCCTGCAGCGACTGGAGCTGTCACAGCATTTGCTGCTGTAGCAGGATGACAGACAGGCTAATCGGGGTGTTATGGATGGTTTCACACTCAGAATGTAATTNGCTGTAGCAGGATGACAGACAGGCTAATCGGGGTGTTATGGATGGTTTCACACTCAGAATGTAATTGGAGGCTGTTTTAGGAGCACAGCCCTCACCACTGCCCATCACTCCCTTCAGCCTTTCCCTTTCTTCCTCTTTCACACACACAATTTTCTTCCTCCTTGTCTCCTCTCTGTCTTCATCTCTTTCCTTGTCATACTTGGACGTAGGTGTCAATTTACCAAACTCTTAAGAAAGGGTCTCTGTCTCTGCATCAAATATTGTTGTGGCACCAAAACCCTACAGCCCTGCTCATATTTGTTGAATATCTGGGAGACAACTGGACACTGACTGGTGACAATGCAATATTAATCCACGAGTCCACAATCCTAAATTTAGACTTTGGCTGGCACTTTGTCATAAGTACGTGAAACGTATTGGTTTCTGGCAGATGTTGGAGCCTGTAGTTGTAAAAATGTGTTACAGTAGGTTTCAGTTCCCTTAAGGTTTGTTCTTCTCAGCAGAGGGTTGCAATTTTTTTTTCCCCTCTTCTGTTAGAGAAACACCAAGCAGCTACTTCACCTCTATCATGTTAATCACTGATCACAGCAATTCTTTCATCCATCTCCTTCTGGATCAGATGCTGTAAACAACTTCTGTATTTGCATGCTGACTGAGTCGCCTTTGTAGTATTCAAGTCCTCCTTGTCTTTACTCTCCCAACTGGATTGGTGCCTAAAATGGGAATATCCCCTGCTGGTTTTAGAGCTAAGGTACTAATAAAGGAGGCAGAGGAATGTGGAGTGGTAGAGGAAAAATAAAGCAGAGAGATTAATTTCAATTGTGACACTGAAATATTTAAAATCCCTGCTGCTGAAAATCCCCCATTAAAAAAAAGGAATGAAGAAATTGTGCCGACAGCATTTTTACAACCGATTTCATCAGTGCAGAGAAGGATAAGAAGAGGAGGAAAGATGCTTTAGCAATGCTGTCCTTCGTCTTCCTCAGCCTGTGCTCTTATTTGATATGCAATAGAATTTGCTTTAAAGGACCATACCGGCCATTTTGCACGTTTGAGCCTAATATATTCAATTTTTATACACATAACGTTACTGATAATTATTTCCTAAAGCATACTACTGGAACGATGAGTTAAAAAAAAAAATTTCCTACCTTCCAGACCATTGTTGGTTTCAGTTCATTCTGGTACGCTACTAAAATCAACTTGTTGACACTTAAAACATTCTTGGGATAAGTAATCCATCATCACGAACAACATGTATATTCAGGGTTTTTTTTTTTTGTTTGTTTTTGTTTTGTTTTTTTAAGTTTAATAATTTTAGCATTTAAATGCAATAAAAAGCGTGGAGTGAATGTTTGTCTCCACTGGGGAATATAGACCCAAAACAAGACCTGTGTTTATCGAAAAATTAAACGACCATGACTTCATAAGGCTGCGTAACTATTAGAAGACAAAACTTTGATTTTTAAAGTGGGTGTATCCCTTGCATATTTGTATTTGAAAGATCAAGAGATTTTGCAAAATATCAGGAAAGCTGAAATACGGTTTTATCCTTTGGGAAATGATTGTCAGTGATGTAACATGTATGAAAATTTAATATATTAGGCTCAAACATGCAAAATGGCCGGTATGGTCCTTTAAGCTGCCTTTATCTTATTTTTTTTTTTTTTTACTGTCACACATCTGGGTACCAGGAGTTCACACTCTCTGTTCCTCTGGGATGAGCTGTTAATGTGGTGCTACTACACAGTTCCACTCCTGTTCGTCAGATTTCTCCTCCTCTGTGGTTCCTTTCTTTCTGTTACTCTCTGGATCTGGATCTCTGCTGCCCTGGGATGAATGGTGTGAGCGGCCTTGCCAAACTGCCGAAATACATCTTGAAGTTCATTAGAGGGAAAACAAATAAGAACACGACAAACTGTGTCTGTGTGAGTATTGCAGCATTAATGAGGTGTCTGAGCTGCTGAATATTCAACACCCAGACCGCCCCTTGCTGAGTGAGGATGAGTTGATTTATGTTTGTCTTCTTTTTTTTTCTTTATTCTTTTCTCTCTGTGTTGTTTCTTTTGTTTTTCTTACGTAACTGCTTTGCATTGGGGATCAGAAATACTACACGTCTGATTTGTGGTGCAGCTTTGTTTTTATAATCCTGTATTGCTGCATTCTGAACTCGGAATTACGTCATTTTCGACCACTTTGCGTCCAAGCTAAATAAAGTGGAAGACAACATGACATCTTGAAAACTGTTTTTTGTTTGTTTTTTTTTTTTGNTTTTTTTTTTTTGGGGGGGGGGTTTTTTTTTGATCCATTGGACCAAAAGTTGCTACATTTGAACAGTTATGAGCTATTTACTGTTTCAAAACTGCTGTTGAAATGACATCAACACTGAACTAGGGGTTAGTAAATCTTCCAAGTTGGAATTCTGAGTTGAGAGAGCATTTTCTTGGACTTTTCCCAGTCAGAAATTCCAAGTTCAATGTTTCGAGTCTGTCCCACCTCTTCCGTCTGACTGCCTGAACAGTATAACATCCATGGATAGACAGTTTGGAGACGCTAAATATAATGAGATGAAATGACAGAGAGAATGAAAAATGCACTCATAAACCTCCAGAGATGAGGTTCTAGCAGTTTGAACTAGTCTAGTTGTAAACATAGACTTTATAATGATGTTGTAAGTCTGTAGCATGTTTCTGAATGGCTTCCTCAGTAGATCTCTGCAGTGTTAACCTGCCCCTCCCACTCATTATAAAACCTTAGAATAGCTTTCATCTGCTGTGTCTAGTGTGGTGTTTTCCCCAGACTCCTATATATGCATTATTAATTATTTGTTATGGCTCAAAGAGACAGAATGGGGAAGAGAACATCAGATAGCTTGCAACCAGATCTGTGCTGTTATGCAAACAGTGTTTGTTGTTATATTAGGATATAATGGCTACTCAAACTTGCATAAAACTGAGACATGTATGTCAGTGTGAATTTACATGCATCAGTTTGTTTAAGCTGAGAAATATTTGTGTGTTTTTTAAGATTATTTTAATTTGTATTTAAACAGGACATGTTATTCAGATTTTTGTTTTCTTATCTTCACTTAGATCTAATATGAAACCTTTCTGGTGCTTTAATACAAAAAAAACAAAAAAACACACACATTGCTTAATTTCTTATTTCCTTTGCTGCAGCACTGCTGTGCACGCTGAATGAAAACAGGCTGTTTTAGGTACTATCTCGTCAAGCCATCACTCCCAAAAAGTCAAAGAAATGCGAAGCATGAATGCTGGCCAAAACACTTGTTCGCTGGCCTCATATTGGGTTGTTTAACCAGGTACATAGGCAGGTAAATTCAAATTTATTAAATGTTGACATAAACATGTTACGAAAGTAAAGGACTAATCAAAACGAATCAAAAACAAAGCTTTCCGGCAGTTCAGCCTGTTGTTTTTTTTTACTGGATGCATTTCTGTAGATGTGAACCTCAAGTTTGGTAACTTTGACACTGTTAAACATATAAACCCTACAATATTACACCATACAAATGAGGGAAAGTAACAAAAAGCGTAGCAATTGCTTTTAATTATTGATTAAAACACAAATGCAACAAAACATGTGTGTGATAAGCTGATATCATTTAATAATGCAGGCCTGGCAGTCAGCCTTTAGATGTAATCATCTGGAATTCTTTGCAGTTTCTTCACTTGTAACAAATACGGTTTATTCTTTTTGTCTTGACATAAGTTAAACAGATATTTCTGCTTCCTCTGATGAGCAAATGCCTCTGAAAATGTTTGCTAATTCCCTCTGCTTAGTCATTGGCAATCTGTGCCAAGACGAGATCTGTTCAATCAATCGCCCGCCCCCCTCTTCCCCTTCACAACCTGTCAGACCCGCCTTTACTTAACAAGGCAGGGGAATGATGGGATCTGCCATCCGTGTAAATTGCTCCATAATCTCATCAGACTGGCTGTTTCTGGTGAACCAAACAGAAAGTGGCCGGCTTTTCTCTCTGCATTTTCCCAGACATTATTGGCTCACCTGTCACACAGCACTACAGGATTCGATCGCACTAAAGACATATCGGGCCTGAAAGCGGCAGGTTGAACCGTGATTATAATCATTTCCATCTATCCCAGATTGTTATCATTAGTGTCCAGGCATGGCTTGCATTTAGACCAGAAATTACAGATGGGCCACATGTGGCTGGATTTTATTTAGTGTACCCTCAAGTTAAGTCGAACAGCTTGTATTTCATCTGTAGTTCATGAACTCGAAGCAAAAATAACTCATTCTGAGCTTAGGCCTTCACTCTTGATTCTTCTCTCCAAAAATGGGTAGTTTCTGAAGTTTTTGCTGTTAACATCCCAATTATCCTCAATGACATTAAACAGAATAATCACCGTCTCAAGACCCAAACCCCCAAACCACTTAACCACTTTAAACTGTCTGTAGTGTTCTCTGTCAACGTGACAAGGGTGTGTTTTGTCTCATCTCCATAGCAGAGGAATTCTTTGTCTGGATTATCTGACAAAAACACGTTTGTTTTCAACATGCTACTTAAGGGTGAAAAATAATTCCCAGGCTACAGGATAGGTGACCTTTATGTGATTGTTTGGGCTGAATTAAACTCCCAGGGCTGGCAGCATCTCTCTGGAGAATGGAGAGCCTCCCTCGTGTTTCCTGCATCGTCGTGGGTTGGAATTTGTTTTGTGACCTTAACAACATGTCACCCCCTGTGTTTTCTTCACCCTTCCTGCTCTCCTCTGCCCTGCGCCTTCTAGTAAAGCAGAAATACTGTGAAAGTCATAACAATGAAAAGCGTTTCAGCCTATATTCATGGAGCCTCACAGAAAGAAGTCCAGAATTGGAAATCATATCACTTGGAAGCTTCTTATTAGACTCTAGTGTCGCACATAATTCCACAATATATTGGATTACTTATTTTTATGTTTTAACTTGTTCTTTTGACTTGTAATAGTGCTGCCTTTGTGTTGCATATTTCACTCATGCTACAATCTGAATTTGATATATTGTTCAGCACTGTTTCTGGCATTCCTTGTCAGCTTTTCCCCCCCTTTGATGCTTGATGAATACAGCTGACTGAATGAATAGAAACTTGTCTCGTCCACCACAAAAGTGGCCCGAGGTCTGCTTACTTCCCGTCAGCCTCAGTGCTGCAGTCTGTTCCTTTAATACCGGACCCTGCTGGTGTTCATATGTGAGACAGTGCTTTGGTGGTTGAAGCTTGTGACTCTTCCTCAGCTGCTATGACCTGCGACTGGGCTGTCAGGCCTCGTTTTCAGCAGTCTGCACTCTGCATCTTACCTGGACCTGGTTTTGTCCTCCACTTTTCTCTCCCTCAGCTGTCTTGTGTGTGCGTTGTGGAGGACAAACCAGTGAAGGAGACCTTTCATGGAGCGTCAATGTAACATTTGTGTGTCGGAGCCAAATAGGCGAAATCCTCCAGCTTTAGCAGCGCTAAATTTGTAATTTTGTTCCTGCAAAGAGTTAGATGTGGATTTCTGAAAGATACCATTACATGTTGAAAGCCATATTTCATGAAATGAAAAGAAACTATTAAAGGACAGTAGGGTTTTGTTTTTGTTTTTTGTTTTTTTTTTTTTTTNTTTTTTTTTTTTTTGCATATTTTAGCCTAATATACAACCTGATACACATTATGTTACTGATGTCCATTTCCCAAAACATACTACTGGAGTGGTAAATATTATAATTGTTTTTCATACCTTCCAGACTGCCAGTGGTTTCAGTTCATTCCAGTACACTATTACAAATAGCCTGTAGAGACTTGAAATCTTCTTGAGATAAGTAATCCATCACAGTGAACACAGCAATTTGGTTGTCAAAAATGAAACGTGTATGCAAGTAGTATTTATTGCTTAAACATGTAAAATCACTGGTATTGTCCTTTAAGCTGTGTCCAACCTACCATATATAACCTCAACCCATTGAGTGATTGGAGTAAAGAATGATCAATTAAGATTCCTGAATCTTAATTGTTCATTCTTCAAAACACAATAAAGCTAATTCCATTGTCCTCAAGGAAAAAGGGAGAAGACAAGATGTCAGATCTACAGGTCAGACAAGATAAGCAAAGCTGGTTGTGATTTACATATATATTTTTTGAATATTTGTGTGCATCTTTGTGCCTGCTGTCATACTGAGCTGTACTGAAAGCCCTGAAGCCATTTTAAATGTACTCAGCACCTTCACAATCATCTAGTTGGGGTTTATCTGTCACTTTTTTTTTTCAGTTCTCTGCAGCTGCCATCAGCATTGAAAAGCTTCACAAACAGAACCCTCTCTGAGTATGCTTCATATTCCTTGTCATCACTCAAATAACAAAAGCAACGCAGGGACTCCAGGCCTGAATCTCTCCGTTAGCCAGTCACATATTTCTGTTTCCTCTGATAATCCACTCTCTGCTGAACAGATCCAGAGACTGAATTAGAATAATCAAAAATTGGAAAGTGCACACTTTATCCAAATGTTTGTGAGTGTTTGATATAATTGAGTGCTGCAGTGGTGACATAACTATCCCCCTGGAAACCTGGCACTGCAAAAAGAGCAGCAAGCATCCAAGTCTATGCAGAGAGAGAGGAGGGGGGAAGCACCAGCACCAGCAGCAGCAGCAGTACAGACAAACTCCATTTTTATATAGCAGCAACCTAGATCTCCTCCCTGTCATTCTTCATTGATTTTGCAATCCAGCGTCATCCAAGCAGAACCATACAAGCCGTACACCTCAGTCTGCCTCTGATAGCCAATCTCTATTACCACCAGTCCCAAGGCTTTGGTTCGAGGGGCTGACCCTCTCAGGGGAAGAAGAGAAAGAGAGAGAGAGAAGGGGAGAGAGACAGCTTCTCCTGCCGGATTGGAGTGATGATGGATTTATGAGCTGCTTGGAGAAAGGATCATCTTCTCTCTGCCACTTTTATTATCCCATCAGATCTGACATGATAGCCATAATACATGACGGCCTGTCACATTTTGCCGATCTGGCAGTGAATATGAATGATGATTTCAAATGGTTGCGTCTAATCAGCCGCGAAATTGCTTCAGTAAATATGTTCCAGCAACCTCAACTATCAGCACTCTGTCTTCCTCCTGTCTCTCACTTAGAATGAAACTCAGAGTAATAGGCTTGTAGTTGTCACAATGTTTAAGACCCGTGTTGGCTTCACGGTTCATAATTAGCTTTTAATACACAGAGACGACTTGAGGGTGGGGGCTGACGGGAATGTGGAATGAAAGGAGGCCTGCTGTGTGGCCATAGTAATTCAGGCTTTTGTTCTTTAATTAAATGACCTCAGAAGGGAGCGCTAAGCTTCGGTTTTTATGTGTGCTGCCCTGTGATACGATGGTTTGTGCCAAGCGTGTTTCAGTCATGCAATCAATAGGGTGCCTGCTACAAAGCCTAAGAATCCCCCTCATTGCTTTTTTTGCCTCCTTGTCAGTTGTTGCAAATTTGGCACCCAACACCATGTCTCTAACAAGTGTTTTCTGGGCCCCTTGGCATAGTTGAGCACATTGTATTTAAAGACAGGGTAGCCCTAGTCTTTTTTCACTTTCTCCTACCTCTTAAAAAAGAGGGAGACTGACAGCCCAAGCCAGAGCCTTACAAAAGCTCACTGGTGAATTATGTTCATGACAGACCTAGAAGCAAAAAGTAAAATTACATGATGGTGCATATTCTCCTCTTGCACCCTGAGGATGTCAGTGTTTTCAGCCATGGACCGAAAGACAGGCAGTGTTATCACCCAGTACAGACTCTAAGGTGTGACATCCTTTCTCTGCCATAGTTCCTGTCAGCCGGCTCTGTACACCATCATTAGAACAATCCTAAAAGGACATTCAAGCTCAGGTGATAATGTTCCAACATAGCAACTGTTATTGCTGTTGTTTTAAGCCAGTGCATGCTTTGCATAGATGCGTGAATGAATGTCTCAGTTACAGTTGTTCTGCATACTGGGCCTGACAGCCTTCACCCATTATAACCACCTGGCATGTCTCTGCCATCCACAGCAAGCGGCGTGGTTCTGCTGGTAACCAGATCCAGCTTTGATCAGTGGTACATTAGCAGCTGCTCAGGAGGAAGTAGGAGAGGAGGCAGTGAGAGTATTTCTGTGTGTGTGGGTGGAGAAAGAGTATGTGTGTGTGCATCTCCATATGTGTCTGGAGAGGGTGGTGGAGTCACAGATGACATCTTAATTGGCCTTTGGTGCCAGATGCTCAGCAGTGAGCCGGCACAGCCAACCAGGCTGCAACTGTGTCTTAGTAGCCAGCCAGGGCTTTAGGCCGGGTTTTAGCAGCCCGCTGGCTCCACTGAGAGCTCCCACGGGTATTAGGTGCTCCAGTATTGTGATGGCAGCCTCCCCTCCTCTCACACACACACAGCACACACACACACAAATGCCCTCTTCTCTCCATCCTTCCTGAGTGCTCTGAGACATTGTCAACACCAGTCAATCTAAGACTGGTTCAGACTATGAAAAGCCAAAAGATGACAAAGGCTGAGGCTCTTGTGAATTTATTCACAGGCATTGAGGTTTGGCTTTGGTGCTGCTTAGATTGAGACCTGCCACCCCCACCCACTTGATGATGTCCTGTTAACTATCAAGTAACCATCATCTAACTACCAACCTCTAACCTATCACCTACTCTTATTGCATGATGATTCAGAGGACACTTGGCTGGAGAAATTAGAACCACTTACATGTGAGCTGGGTTTTGACTCAAAGGCATACTTGACCATGTTACATAACTTTTTTTTTTCTAAAATAAGAGCATACTGACACTACATTGTGGTTAAATTAGAAGAGTAAAAGTAAAGGTAGGAGACTTATTTAAGTTAAATCAGATTAGGGAACAAGAGACGTGGTACCACAGCGTGAAATGGGCTGTTCAGAAAATGATTAATATTCCTGTTTGACATTACTCCTGATCTATAGTGTGAAGCAGAATAAGAGATTTAGTTATCTGCTTTCCAAAAGAGACTTTTAAGCCAACTTTTAATGAACTTACTGTATAGTTTCTACTCAAAGGATGACAAGGCATAATGTGATTTTATTTTTCTTCTTTTATGTGTTAACAGGCTATATACTGTATAGAATAAGCTCATTGGATTTACTAGGACTTTGAGCTCTACATTCATATGAATTTACAAATAGGATATTATGAGTCATGTTAACCATTGAGAGACAAAAATTTGCAGATGCCTTGTATGTTGGAGATGACATTCTTGCATTTGGAAACCATTATTACTGTTATTTGACACCCAAACTGAGTTTGAAACCCAGTTTTTATTTATATTTCTCTTTTGTTCTCAGTCCACACTGCACATCAAGTAAACATTAATATATTTTAACAGATCTCAGTATAACATCTGATGAATGAGGAATTGGGCCATAAAGGGAATCAAAGGGGCATTTAACCTTTGTTTCATCATTGTTTTCTTTATCAGGGCATCTTGAAATCCATCCATCCATCCATCCATTCTCTATAAAAAGATGCTGAGTTCAAGTTGTCATCCAGTTTTAAAATGTGTCTGTAATCGGTTCAACTCACTCACATAGCTGAAGTATTGTTGCTATGGTTACCAGTTTTATACAGCTTGATTTACAGCTATTGAGAAACTTGATTAGAACAGTAGTTCTCAATCTTGATCACTGAGTATCACCGAACTACATAGTTTCCATCTCTCCCTGCTCTACCTGTGGCCGATTAGCTAAATCAGGTGTGTTCTCTTTATCTGGAATTGGTGTGTCTCTCTCATCTTGATCGGCTAAACACACCTGGCGTATGTTTCTACATTTGTTTGTTTTCACTCGTTCTGCTGCATGTGGAGGTCAAAGGTCAAGTTCAGCGACAGAGTGACACTCCCAGAGTTGATTGCTGGTGGTATAATCAGTAACTTGGTCAAGGACATTTCAGTGGCCCTGGAGTTATTGTCTCATTATGTCTCACAGCTGCTCATTCTCAGTTTAAAAAACACAGTCGTTAACTGCGTGTTCTCACCGTTATCTCACCTTTCTTGTTCCATAGAACGGGCCATAGCCAGACATGAGGTACGGGAGATCGAGCAGCGGCACACGCAGGATGGGCTAAGGGAAAGGGATGTGTCAGCATCATCGCTATTCGAAAGCGAAGAAGACGTGGTCATCATCTACAACCGAGTGCCCAAGACGGCCAGCACCTCCTTCACCAACATTGCCTATGACCTTTGCGGGAAGAACCACTATCATGTCCTGCACATCAACACCACCAAAAACAACCCTGTCATGTCCATACAAGACCAGGTCAGACCAACGGGTGCTATCTCTGTGTTAGCAGGCTTCTTTTGGGGAGACACACCACAATTTCATTCTAATACAAATTCTTTTTTTTTTTTNTTTTTTTTTTTTGTTAATCCATCCATTATTTTCCGTAATTTGACTGCGATAAGGGAACATTTCGACCATTGTGACACTAATCTTAACCATCTGGTTCAGGTGCGGTTTGTAAAGAATGTGACTGAATGGAGGGAAATGAAGCCAGCTTTCTACCACGGACACATCTCCTTCCTGGACTTCACCAAGTAAAGAAATAATCATCTAACGACAGCAGCACCAACCTGTAAAATCCAGTTAACCAGTGATGTAGCTTTGTGTAGTTTACTCCATCTGGTGGTCATGAGAGGCTCTTCACTCTCACAGACGAGTGTATTGAACTGAATGATCTGATTCTTGAAACTATGAAAGGTTTCAACAAGTGCAAATGATTGAGCTGTTAAATCTGTTATCTGTATCTGCAAAATGTTGTTGAGTTCATTAACCCAAGTCTTTTTTTCAGGTTTGGGGTGAAGAAAAAGCCGATCTATATCAACGTGATCCGGGACCCCATTGAAAGGCTGGTGTCCTATTATTACTTCTTGCGTTTTGGGGACGACTACCGACCCGGCCTAAGACGCAGGAAACAAGGAGACAAGAAGGTTTAAATCCCAAAATATTAAGCATTTAGTTTAAGTTTAAGTTCTTCTCATCTGACGTGTTTTCTTCCACACAGCACTCTACAAATGGCTCAGTTTGTCAAACATCCTTGTGTGTCTGTGTTTCAGACATTTGATGAATGTGTATCTGCCGGCGGCTCAGACTGCGCAGCTGAGAAGCTCTGGCTCCAGATTCCCTTTTTCTGCGGCCATTACTCTGAATGCTGGTATGTATTCAGGCATTCTAAATTTGTACGCCACCTGACACTACACACCATTCAGATGGCACTGAGTCAGAACCTATAAACTCTCTTATCCTCACATTGATATTTGAAATGACAGGAGGAATGCTTGATTTAGCTTCAATTTATGTTTCCACTTTTCTCGCTGTTTACTTGTTTAAGTGGAAAATTGAATCGAGGGTACTTCAGGTGGTTCAAATAGATCAGAATGGGCATAGACCATTTTTGGTTTTTCAGAGTTTTAAGTTTCATAGTATGCTACATTAAACATTATAGCGCTTTTCTGTCACTGCTGCTACACTCATCTTCTCAAGGACCCGGCTAGCTGTCCCAGCCTTGATACATTCTCTCTACATGATGATCTGCATCAGTCTCTCTCTTTGCCCTCCCTCATCCTTTCAGTTCACCCTCTTTAATCTCTTGACTGTGTCCTCCATCTTTTAACCATCTACCTTTGAAGTGAGGTTACTATGTGTGGTGGATGTGGCGCACATACATAATGCTAAAGTTCTGAAGTACACACAGTACATTAAAAAGACAACAAGGTGAAAGTGATGATCCTCCACGCCCTGCTCTGCTCCTTGTGTCATCTCGACCTTTTCTTGAAGATAAAGTTCTCTGGCGTTGGATTGGATTATCTCCTCCTGTGCTCATAGCATTCAGCTCTCCTGCTTTGTCTTATCCTTTCCACTTTCTCCTACCTGGTCATGATTATTGCCCCGCACCAACTGCTGCATGTATCTTGAGGATTTAACATCCAGCTGCACAATTACTACGAAGCAAATAAAGAAAAATACATATATTCTTTTAAAATGAACATAATTTCTTTGTAGGAATGTGGGTAGTCAGTGGGCTCTGGAGCAGGCGAAATACAACTTGGTGAATGAGTACATGCTGGTTGGAGTAACGGAGGAGCTGGAGGACTTTGTCATGATGCTGGAGGCGGCGCTGCCACGCTTCTTCAAAGGAGCCACTGAGCTGTACAAAACAGGTATGGTATCTGCTAAACAGATGAAAGCTGTTTAAGTTGCCTTGCATATTTTGGCTTCCTTTAGTAATATAATGAGATGAAAAACAACCTGGCATCAGCTAAACAACAAGTGAGATATGGCTGCATATAGAATTAAGGTTTGATCAATATGTACTCAGCCCTCTCTGTGGTGTATTTACAGATTATTTACAATGAGTGTAGTAACAAGTAATGATGGGGGACACGAGAGCCTTAAATCTGACAATAATATACTGTAGTGGCAGCACCGCTTAGTCATATCTTATTGGTGTTATTCAATTTCAAATGCTCCATATTATTTGTTTTTGGTAATTATGTCTTGCTGTGACTCACAGTAAGAATGATGTTCTTCATGATGTGTAGCAGATAAACTATACTGACATTTTTGACCTCCATTTAGCCAGGGTAGGTCTGCTGAGTGCCAGTGTTGTTTAGCAGGAAGGCCCTGCTCTACACAGTCTCACACACACACACACACACACACACACACACACACACACACACACACACACACACACACACATGCCTGAATGCTGCCAAATACAACTCCAGGCTTATCTGTTGGCCAATGAGCAGCTCCAGTGGAAGAGTTGGGATTTGCTACTGTGCTCAAGGGCACCTCAGTGGTGGTAGTAAGCCCTTATTCCCTTCCCCCCGTCCAGAATTTTGCTGCTGTTCCAGGAATTGACCTGCCAACACTTAGGTCACAAGATCACAGCTGTAATCATTAAGGCCACGCTGGCCAGTACCAAAGTTAAAGGGTATTTATTTGATGAATTGTAAGACTTAGGGATTGATTCAGAAGTCATGTGCCATTATTCTTAAGCCGAAGGAAATCTGCATGAGGCCACATCCTCATATTCTGACAGGTCATGTGGGTATGTAGCTCTGATTTAGGTGGTTTAGATTTAAGGTGAAAAGAATACTTAAATTATCCAATGAATTCAGATGTCACTCTTGAACATCTGGTTAATGGGTTGTTAACATTAGGGAATTTTAGGCCAACCACATTGCTTTTAAGAGAAACACTTACCTCAAACTTTGTGAAATTAAACACTCCATAGGGTTAAAGAGAAATGTAGCGGACATCTGAAAAGATTAAAAGCTATGACATAATTCCACAATAGTCTTTAATTAGGTAACATAATGCATGGATTTTATTCTTGATTATTCTAATTGATTTGTGTCTTAAGGCCCCATAATATAGAACTTAGAATTTGCATTTTGATTCAGAATCCTATTTTTTTGGGAGGGTACTGGTGATTTGCAAACGTAGCTACTCCTGCAAATCAGATGTGGAATATCTGCTATTTAAAATTATTGATAATTTAGTGATTATTTTGTGAAGAGAGCCAATCTGTTGTGAAATATGTAGAGGTATTTGTCATAAATTATCTGTTTCAAATAAAAAGGCTGATTTTTGAAAATATATTTGATCACACATGTACTGTATGTGCAGAAACATTTGAATTTAAGTCACCACATCCCTTTAAACCTCCATTTCCTTTACCACAGGGAAGAAATCCCACCTGAGAAAGACCAGCGAAAAGAAGCCGCCCACTAAGGAGTCAATCGCCAAGCTGCAGCAGTCGGCCATCTGGAAAATGGAGAATGAGTTCTATGAGTTTGCACTGGAGCAGTTTCAGTTCGTCAGGGCCCATGCTGTCAGAGAAAAGGACGGGGAACTCTACCTACTGGCACAAAACTTCTTCTATGAGAAAATCTACCCCAAGAATTAAGAGACAAATACTCATAGAAAAGTTTGAAGTGCTGGGTGAAAGACAAAAGGCTTTGTACAGGCTCGGCTGTACAATCTGAAAAGATAAAGAGAAGAAAAATGTGAGTGAAGTTGGACTAAAGGAATATTGACGACTGCTGAGCGTGTGGCTGGTTTGGACATGATTGTAATCATGTGAAGCTGCAGAATAATCTGCCTCCATGTAGTGATCAGATTGTGAATGTGACTGGTCAAAGTTCTGTTTTCGTATCTGTACCGGCCAACTGGATGAAGAGCTCATGTTTCGCCTCTCCTGGTCAAGAGCATCAGGAGGTTGTGTTCCCAGCAGCCACCAGGCCATCACTCCCTTTCATTTCCATGTCAAAGGTTGTGTGTTTTGCTGGCATGTGGCCGGGGACGACCTTACCAACAGCTGGTCAGAGCTGGACTATTGGTTGGTCTCACAACTGATTCTCTGATCCAGAAAAAACATTTTCATTGTTTGTGTTTGGCTGTATTTTAACTCTTTTACTATCATTGTCTTTTTTTTTTTTTTTNTTTTTTTTTTTTTTTTATGTCAAAACGGTGACATTTTCATGGTGAAACGACATCTCCATGCCTCACCACCACTACTAACTTAAGGAAATTTTACGTGTAAAGAAGAAAACAGACTACTGTGCTGTATTATTGAACTTGAATGAGAACTTTTGAGGTTTTTATGAAATAAAAATCCTGTGACCATGGACTATTTACTGGGGCAACTGTGTATGTTTTATACTTTTGTTTCATTAATTTTGTAATTATGCATTCTTGCCCAAGAGGTTTATGCATTCTTGCCCAGGGGCTTTATTTGAAAAAGGAGGAAGTATTTACACATAACATTATTAAACTGTCTAAGAACACACTATTGAAGATGCTGCTACTGTAAATATTGACAACTTTTTTTCAGTCCATTTCCAGCAAGTTAACTATACAATAACCCATTTCCACTCTTTTAGCCTTGGTGAAGCAACATTTTGTCAATGCTGTTGAACTCTTCGATTTCACTTTTTGATATGTTTTTTTTTTAATTGTTGAACGACCTCAGAAAAGTATGTTTCTTTGCAGTTGACTACATTAAAAAAAATAACAAGGTTGATAATACTTCTGCTAATTAGACCATTTACTTTCACATCTCTTGTTTTCCTGAAACCTCTTTTATTTAATGATCTTTTAGTGGCAGTCAGAAAAGCCCTTAAATGATTAGCACTTGAACTGATTCAGATTTCTTTTATTCTAAAAGACACTGAGGTGTGAAAGGCAGAAGAAGCTGCTTCACCTGGAGGAGCTGCACAGGATTGTTGTGCTTACTGAGAGTTTTTTTTTTTTTTTTNGTTTTTTTTTTTTTTTTGTT
This sequence comes from Lucifuga dentata, assembly GCA_014773175.1. Taxonomy (NCBI): domain Eukaryota; kingdom Metazoa; phylum Chordata; class Actinopteri; order Ophidiiformes; family Bythitidae; genus Lucifuga; species Lucifuga dentata. The sequence continues at coordinate 289,642 of VXCM01000058.1, read as the reverse complement.
TTGTTTTTTTTTTTGTAAATTTTGTGCAAGTCAGTCACATCTGTATAAGGAAAAAAAATATACCATTTAGGTTTTGTGCGCTCTCTCCAGGCTCCCATGTGTTCCAGCCAAGACATTAATGGCATGGCTTTCATGGCGGCTTTCAGTTTTGATTGTGAAAGCTGCAGAAATTTGGGAAAACTGCAATAGATGCATGTGTTTTTAATTAATACAAAAATATTTGGGCATCATTAGGTACAAGTCACAGATAAAACTAAAACTGTGAAAATTAGAGGTGGGTAATTTATAATTTCAGTACTGGCATCTAGAGGGAGATAAAGAGCTACTGGGTCTTATCCTGACTATGAGTTAATGAGTGATAATTTTTCTTTAGGATGGAGCATTTTGTTTAATTTGTTGATATAGTGATGATGTCAGTGGGTTAAATTGCTCAAATGTTTACACTTTGGTTCCAGAGCTTCTTATGTATAGAGATTTTTTTTAATACATATTTGTGGTTTTCCCCTCATTTTTATTGTGTAACACAGAAGGGAGGTTCACACCTATAGAAATATATCCAGTAAGACAAACCCATAGGTTCTGAACTGCCTGAAAAGCTTTCTTCTTCTTCTTCTTCTTCTTCTTCTTCTTCTTCTTCTTCTTCTTCTTCTTTTTTAAAGACATTTACTTGAATTAACAGCCTACACCTGGTTAGACGCCTATAAAGTTTGAAGTTAGCAAGCACTTGGCCAGCATCCATGTTTCACAGTCTGGGGGTGTTTGCAGCTTAAGCTTGAAACAGCTAGCCAATCAGAACAAAGCAGGATTTTAGTGGGGGGGCCTGTTTTCACTCATTGTGTACAGCGGTGTAGAAGGGTGAGCAGGAGTGAATCAATGTGTTTTTTGCACATGAAAGCATTGCAAAGGTTTTTTTTTTTGTTTTGTTTTGTTTTGTTTTGTTTTTAAAGACCACTAAATGAAAAAAATGAGCATGGAAATCTGTGTAATACTAATTTCCCTGTTCATAGTGCATGTGCATATTTGATATTTCCTCTAGTTGCAGTGTATTTACTGAAAGAAATATACAACGATCACTAAACAGGAACTTGGTTATGGGAAGTGAGAGATTCTACCAGTAGCCAGAGAAAATTTATATGAGCCAATGCTGCCACAGAGTGTTACTGATCCCTACTCAGATAATCCACAGCCAGTCACCAGTTATTAGATTCATCCTCATTAATCCGAGATCATTCTACAGTTACAGCTCCCTGCATTTGGACCTCTGACCCAGATCAGCATGGAGGACTTCCCCAGACTGGAGCCTCGTTACAGCCAAAACACTTTTAACATTATGTTTAAGACTGCATGTTAACCCCTGTGATGAGCAGAGGCAGACTGTATTCTTACACACATCTTTCACTGATGGAATAGATTTTTTTGTTTTCAGAATTAGTGGGTGGATGTCATAAACCAGTAAACCACCAAAGTTGCTACCCCACACAACTGGCATCCACCTTGTCAGTAATAATAATAATAATAATAATAATAATGATAATAATAATAATAATAATCCACTATTAACATATTCTGGGGACATTTTCAGGAGGTTCCTCCAATTCATTACAAGCATATACATAAAAAAGCAAATAATTTAGCCTGATGATATTTCCACAGTAGATTTTTAACCTATTTGTGTTGGTTTGTACAGATTTAGACCCAGTTAAGTTCAAATTTAGCTAATCCACAACATTTAATGATAAACTGAATGTTATGCATGTTATAGACAACCCTGATTTGTTTGTCAAATGAAGTTACCATCAAAGCTTTCACCAAGATCTCTAGCAGCATGTTTGACATTTACAGAGAGAGAGAGAGACAGAGAGAGAGAGAGAGAGAGAGAGAGAGAGAGAGAGCCAAGACCGAGGAACTTTAAAGCCATCCAGTTTTTGATATCAGAGAGAAATAATCATTTTTATGACGGGTAATACTACATGCTTTATGCTCTTCATATCCTTGATCATATACAGATTATAAAACCAGAGCTGGAGAGGAGCAATACAGAGATATATGTTTCTGATAAAGCCAAATAAATTAGCTCATTTTTACTGAAACACCATCTGACTCCATCCTCCTACACAGCAACCATTCAATACAGGTTGTAGCGATTGCGGGCAGACATATTGATCTGCATGAAAGGCAAAACCATCATTTCCTGTCTGAAGTATCTCCACTCAGTCAGCTCTGAAGAGTGTCGCCGTGGAAACAGAAAGAAAGATTAAACCTTTCCAAGGTTTTTAACAGGATTGAACCATTCATAAATCTACCCAACAAGGCCTCTGCCATTTTTATGAAGTGGACAATGCTCAGTTTATTTATGAGGAAGCAGTGGTGATGTCCACACCAATAAATATTTGGGACATAGAGTGCCCACTGCCACAGATATACGGCTAATGATGACTTGCTCCCTGTGGGTTACATAAGGCTGGCAATAATTCTTCTCACCAAGGTGTGACATGTCATACACTGGCCCCAGTGGAAAAGTGAGTGTCTAATAGATACAGCGCTGTCCTGTGCTTTCATCGCAGCGGCTCCTCCTGATCTATCTGACTTGGCAACTCAAAAGTAAACTGTTGTCTCTGATTTACTATGGTCTATCTTTGCAATTCCAGCAAGTATGGAAAATCTGCATGATCCTTTTGATGTTCTTTTCATAATCTGTCATCAACTGAGAAGGAGGATCAAGATCAAACTGTTGACAGTTTTAGGTCCAGTCTTCTCGCTGGTTGTGTCTTTGGGTCATGAAAGAATGGATGAATGACAGATGTGCAGTGATGGTGATCAGATCCGTACACACAGCTGCACCACAATGGACAAATACTCCATAACAAGTCAAAGCCTTGCATTTAAAAAATTTACTAAGTAAATGGAAGCAATGTGTAAATAAATTGTGACCAATGGCTCAGCGTGATAATTTATTCTAAGGAAAGGACAGAGAGAAGAAAACGGGAAGGGCAGAAGGACAAAAAGGGAGGAAAGAGGGAATGTTCCCTCTTCCCTGTTTTGCTTTTCAGATATGATTTTACAGATCCCAACTTTCTCATTTATTACTGTGCAGACTAGTTTTAACTGACACAACTGCTGCCAAAAAAATAATTGCTGCTCAACGGAAACAACCACAATTACTCAACACATCTCAATGATATCTGGCATTTTTGAAGAGTCTTTTGCTAAACAATTACTCTCTTAAATGATGCCAAAAGCAAATTAAATTCATGATTATCTAATTTTTTTTTATTTTAGCCATCTGCTAATACATAAATAAATGCCAAGAGGCTCAAATCCAAAACAAAACAAAATATTGTAAAATATTATCTACTAAATTTAGCTGACTGGTGTATGACATGTGGGTTCATACATATTTATATAAATGTAGAATTCTATTCACATATGTTGTGAATATCACAATTTTGGGCTGTCACTTTGGTCTCTTTTTTCTCTCTTTATACTGTTAAGTGTTGTTATTGCTGTTGTAGGACAAGAAAGAAAGAAAGAAAGAGTGTAATGTTAAGAGTGTAATGAAATTAAGAATGTAGCCAAGGAAGAATGAAGGATACAAGGAAAGTTGGAAGAAAGGGTAAAAGGACACAAGCAAGCAAGCAAGAAAGAAAGAAAGAAAGAAAGAGTGTAATGAAATTAAGTAAGTAGCCAAGGGAGAATGAAGGATGCAAGGAAAGATAGAAGAAAGGAAAAAGGACACAAGAAAGAAAGAAAGAAAGAAAGAAAGAAAGAAAGAAAGAAAGAAGTGTGCAATGAAATTTAAAAAAGTAGCCATGGGAGAATGAAGGATACAAGAAAGACGGGATAAAAGGACACAAGAAAGAAAGAAAGAAAGAAAGAAAGAAAGAAAGAAAGAAGTGTGCAATGAAATTTAAAAAAGTAGCCATGGGAGAATGAAGGATACAAGAAAGACGGGATAAAAGGACACAAGAAAGAAAGAAAGAAAGAAAGAAAGAAAGAAAGAAAGAAAGAAAGAAAGAAAACTTTTTCCAATCTCTTAGCACCCANAAGAAAGAAAGAAAGAAAGAAAGAAAGAAAGAAAGAAAGAAAACTTTTTCCAATCTCTTAGCACCCAAAGTGTGTATTTTATTCTGGCCCTTCAACTTTCTGAGCTTTGAGATCCTCCATAGATGAATATGGCACACTGATTACGTGTTAATAAGTTATGACGCAGCAGGATAACTTTCTGCTGATTTGTTTCACTTCAGGCTGGACCCTGAGTTTTCCCTGTGTTTACCCCGCTGGTTGTATTTCCAGGTTATATGCACATGAAGCTGTGGATCACGTGTGTGTGAGCAGAGTGTGTCCGGGCAGGGAGCTCCTCTGGGCGGACACTTCCACTCTAACCGCCGCCTCTCCCCCCTCTCTNTCCGGGCAGGGAGCTCCTCTGGGCGGACACTTCCACTCTAACCGCCGCCTCTCCCCCCTCTCTGCACCGGGACAGATTTATACCTCAGTGTTTATTTACGAGCTCCACTCCACTCCACGGACCCCTGTAGGACGGTGCGACCGCGAAAAAGAAGTCATGGGATGCCCCGTGTACCCGAGATGACCGATTGTTTGGTCAGAATAATCGCCTCTTTTCGTCGTCAGAGAGGGAAAGTTAAAATCGGGCTTGTTTTTGGGCTTTCAGCTCCGCTCCTCGCTCTCCCTACGAGCTGATTCAAAGGCGAAAACCAAGATGGCCGCCGATTCCGTGCAGGTAGGAAAAGTTGACAACTGTTACGAAAAGTGCGCAAACTTTCTCCACAAGGGTAGAATTCACTTTTATTTCACCTTTATTTTATTTAAGTTAAGTCACCGTGTGCTCAGAGTGTTGGTATTTAAATGAAGGACCTGTTCTAGATCCTAAGAGGCTGTCTGGGAATATCCATGGATTGAGGCCTGGGAAACAATTATCCAAACTGTCCTAAAATATCCCGGTTTCATTTTGTGCAGAAACAACCGTGTTAGTTAAACTAATTTCACATTTAAGTGTACGAAATTGTTTTTAAAAGGGTTAACGTTACCATAACTGAAGTCAGCTAATGGTTGTGCAACTTTACAAGTCATTAACGTACTTATGGTCGGAATATAAAGTAGCTACAGTTTGCATAATGTATTCATATAAAATAAAGTTAGGCTAAATATGTTTGCATCTAAACACGAAGTTCTCTCAGATGTGCCAGACATAAAGTTTTGCAGGCAGAAAGAAGATAAAAATCAGGACCAGTAATGTCTTAAAAGTTATAAAATACATAGTCTAACATGTAAACTGGAATTATTTCTGTTAAAAAGTATGAAACAGTACAGCATTAATTTGTTCTCCATTATTCTGTATGAGCAGCCATGACTCAGAATAATGTGGTTTCACTTGAGTGACGTCAGACCTAAAATAAAACTTAATGACAAAATTATTGTGCAAGTGTTAATCTCTCCAAAAGGTTATCTCATCAGTGACAAATGCAGTAGAGTGAAATATCTGGTGTTAACCCCTAAAAAACACTTTTTATGCCTTAGAAAATATATCACTGTCTATTACTTATCTTGGGATTGAAATAAAACATCAGATACTAAAGTAAAAGGATTTACATGAGTAAAAGTAAAGTAACAGAGTAAAATGATGGGAACATTTCTTCTTATAAACCCTCTGAAGTCACATTTATTGATACTAGCTTTTTGTAAGTTTTAATTAATAGTCTCTCATAACTTGTAGAAACTAGAAGGCATAGAGTAGTGATCCAGATCATAGCAATGCACCTGTTGATAGTCTGTCATATGATACACCTGAATATTTGCATATTTGTTTTCTATAAATAGGCACAAATTTCAACAAATGCCCTATTTAGCAATGATAAAGTGTAAAAAATAAATCTGTCCACATCCCAATCTAACTCAAAATCAAATCAGTCTTCCTTGACCTAAGTCCTGAAAAATTACGTTGAAATCCTTCCATTACTTTTTAAGATATTATGCTGACTAACACAAAAACATAACCTCTTTGGTGGAAGTGGACAAAACCTGCCCCAGCTGCTTATTCAAATCAATTTTCACACTCGAAACTGTTATGCCTGGAGTTTTGGTTAAAAAAAAGAGCTGTTACAAGAGACTATTTTGGCAATATTTGCACTTAATCATTTAGTCTATAAATGCATTGCTCTGAACACACAGTTCAAATCTCTACCTGATCAAGTCATTTTTGTCTGAGTTCTGAAAGTCAGATTTTCTTCAAACAACAGGAAAAAATCTACCAGTGCAGTGAGATTATTTCAACCTGTTTCTAACAAAAATCAACTTGTTTGAGGAATTTTATAGAAATGGTTAAACATGACACAAAAAGCAGCTTGCTGCAGTAAAACCAAGAAAGCGGAACTTGATTCTAGAAAATTTTACCAGACTTTGGTTGTCATGTGATCCATATCTGAGAGTCTTCCTCACTTGCTCTGTAAACAATAAGCAGCGAGTCAATAACAGCAGTTTGAGTCAACAAAAATTTGTCATCATGTTTGTTGAATGACTCTGATTTCTAGTTTAATACCATGACTGTCTCAGCATTAATTTATTTTAAATGCTGAGTTATCCAGTTCAATTCAATACAGCTTTATTTGTCGCTCTAGGAGCAATTGTTTAGAGCAGCTCATAACATGCCACATAAAAAAAAAAAAAAAGNTTTTTTTTTTTTTTTTTTTTTACATCAGCCAATACTTGGAGTGGAATGATTAAGTTCATGCCACCTTGTAGAAACCAGTGCAGTGCAGCAAAACATAGACACTAATGTGGCACATTTGGCTAGTATTAAAAGTTGTAAGTAGGTTTAGCGAGGAGAGGAGCTCAATACTTAAATTGTACCGTCACATGGTGGCTGTGGATCGGATCCACGTCACCTCAGCAGAGAAACAGGTGCTACAGAGCAGTTTCACGGTTTTCCTTTTTGACGCTGTTATCAGAATTATCACTAATGAGACAGGAACATGCTGGTGATTTTGCACCTCTGAGCCCAATAAATACAACCTATATACACCTTACGTTACTGCCAGCCATTTTCCAAAATATATACTACTGGAGCGGTAAATATTAGATTTGTTTTTCCAACCTTCCAGATTGGTTGATTGATTGATTCCATTGGTTTCAGTTCATTCCAGTTCAATCAGCTTGTAGAGACTATCACCTGAACATTTTATTAACTTGGCAAAATAACACAAAATAAGGTTTTATGTTTTGGAAAACAGTAGGCAGTAAAGTAACGTGTATGTGAGTAGTATTTATTGGGCTCAAAGATGCAAAATTACCGATATGTATACCAATACTGTAAAGGACACAAATGAGATACAGTTAGTTGTGTAAGCTGTTGCTTTCTAAAGCATCTTTAAAGGTCCACAGTGACTTAAAGGACCATACCATACATTTACCATGTTTGAGCCTAATATATTCAATTTTTATACACATAAGGTTACTGATAATCATTTCCTGAAGCATACTACTGGAACAGTGAATTAAACATTCTTGAGATAGGTAATCCATCATCGCGAACAAGAGGTGTATTCAGGTTTTTTTCGAAGTTACATAATGTTAGTGTTTAAGCACAATAAAAAGCATGGAATGATCTGAAAATGCTTCCTGTTGTCAGTTCTTCACTACAGCACTTGAATGCACCACTAGGAAGCATTTTCAGATCACTCTGCTTAAACGCCAAAATTATGTAATTTAAAAAAAACCCTGAATACACGTCTTGCTCACGATGATGGATTACCTATCCCAAGAACGTTTCAAGTATCAACAAGTTGATTTTAATAGCGTACCAGAATGAACTGAAACTAATGGTGGTCTGGAAGGTAGGAAAAAAAAATTTTTAATTCACCGTTCCAGTAGTATCCTTTGGGAAATGATTGTCGGCAACGTTATGTGTATGAAAATTGAATATATTAGACTCAAACATGCAAAATGGCTGGTCTGGTCCTTTAATCATATCATAAGTTGAGGTTGTAGTGTGGATGTGTGTGTGTGTGGCGATGATCGCTGCTACATCATTCATATGTGGACGGTAGAAAAGCGTTGCATTTTGTGATATTCAAGTTGGAATGGCAAGGAATTCATGTTCCAAAACAGATCGGAGAATATCTGGTTCTCTGTACTTTTTTTTGAAGCGTTTACTTGTTGGCAGCGCAGATCCGATATGTGCCACACGTGAGCATTAAAAGCGGAGTTGGGTCACGTGCACCTGGTGGTGTAAACGTAGCATAAGAAGGCATCAGAGTCTGACTTTGCCTGGGGTGTATCTGAGGCTCATGTGAAGCCTGTGTTTGTAGGATCTAAGTTTATTAGCCCATGTTGCTATTTGTGGCGTTGCAGCACGGTACAGCCAGCTGTGGGGTAAGAAGAGCTGGTGTCAGGTTCGAGCCTCATGTAGGAACAGCGAGGCTCTGGCTTTTAAGCGAGAGCCTGGATAGGCGGCCTCGACGTCTCCAATGCCCTGTTGTCTGAAAGGAGCTCTTGTTGTTGTTGGAGCTTTTCAGGCTTAAAGTACAAGTTAACCTGCTTATACTTTGAGGTTCTGACTTCATGTTTGCTTTTCATCACAGTTTCCTTTCATGTATTTGGCACTAAAAGCGCTCCGACAATTTCAGGATGTGTACATAACAGTTGCGTCACCTTTCCAAGTGTGTTAAAGGAGCATACCAGTGATTTTTGCATGCTTGAGCCCAGTAAATACAAAGCGCCGACACATTACGTTACTGCAAACCTTTTTCCAAAACATACTACTGGAGCTGTATATTTTAGATTTGTTTTTCCTACCTTCCAGACTATTAGTTTCAGTTCATTCCATTACACTATTAAAATCAACTGATGGAGACTTGAAACCTGCTTGAGATAAGTAATTCATCAACCATCCAAACATCCTTCATATTTTTTTGTTGAAGTTAACCAATCCAACAAGGAGCTGACAAGAAAATTATGTCTGCGTCAGGGAATATAGTGCCCTACTGCTTCTACCCAATAATTAAACAAACGTGCCTTTTACAATCATGTGTAAGTGTTAGCAGGTGAAGTTTAAGGTGGGTGTATCATCTGAATGTTTGATTTTGAAAATTAGGGGATTTGGCAAAAAAAACAGGAAAACTAAAGTACGGTTTTATGAAATGGAAAATGTGTCAATAACTTAATGTGTGTGTGTGTGTGTGGGGGTCCATTTACTGGGCTTTAAATAGCAAAATTATTGGTATGGTCCTTTAACAGCATTATTTTCTCATATTTATTAGCCTGTCACTCATTTTTAAATATGCATTTTATTGTTTTTACTTTATATCTATTAACAAAACAGTTTAATTATCTTGCATGGTCTAATGAAGAAGCTTTTTGCAAAAAGATTAGAAGTGCAGTCAAGTGCTGAAAGAGTCGATGGACTGATTAGTCAAACAACAGAAAGTTATGTCATGTTTGTCAAAAGGTCAAAATATGTCTCAGTGTTTTCTTGGTGTGACGGAATTTTATGCACAGAGCTAAAACAACTTAGTTGATTTTTTTTTTTTTTTTTTTTTTTTTTTTNGGGGGGGGCATCAGTCCTTTTGTGTGTTTTAAAGGACCATACCGGGTATTTTGCATGTTTGAGCCTAATATATTCAATTTTCTTACATGTAACATGACTGAAATCATTTCCCAAAGCATACTACTGTAACGGTGAATTAATTTTTTTTTTCCTACCTTCCAGACCGCCATTGGTTTCTGTTCATTCTGGTGCGCTATTAAAATCAACTTGCTGATACTTGAAACATTGTTGGGATAGGTATAGATAGATACAGTAGATGTCGCTTGAATATTTGATTTTGAAAGATTAAAAGATTTTGCAAAATATCAGGAAAGCTGAAATAAGGTTTTATCCTTTGGGAAATGATTGTCAGTAACCTTAAGTGTATGAAAATTGAATATATTAGGCTCAAATGTGCAAAATGGTCCTTTAAGTCTTGCACATTTTAGCTTACAGCACAAACTGACATCCATCATAAGCTGCGGTGAGTTGAAACAGTTTCTTACAAGTCCTGCTCCACTCTTCTTGGAACCAAATTAGTCCTGACTTCCTGGTATGGCGTCAGCTCCTAGGCAGGCATATTTAAGTAGCAAGAAATGATAAGGGCTGCACTGATAAAAGAGACTTAAGTGTTAAAGTGGGAGAAATGTGAGGTGAAACCAGCCTGCGCTTTTATACAGCATTTTTGTTTGATCCCACATTAAAATTAGACCTTGAATGCTGACACGCTGATTTATTTCCACCTTATCTGATTGGCCTTTCGTGGATTTCCTTGCATTGTTGCACAATAAAATAGGTCCTTTCGGGTGTCCTCCTGCTGTCCTCAACCAAACACGACTACAGTGCAAACAAGTTTGGCAGGGCAGTTCGGCTGGGAAGGGAACTTATTTTCTCCCTCAACTCTTCCACTTCCAGGAGCAGTGACCTCCATTTTACCTATGAGTCATCAAGGAGCTGCTAGACCAGGATGGGTGCAAATTATAGCTAAGAGAGGTTCACAAGAGTCAGGCAAGTGTATAGCTGAGCATTTGAACCATGTAAAATCCTTATTTGACCAAATCCTGTATAACTAATATTTTTTTCAGAATATAAATATATTGGTCAAAAGTAGACCAGATAAATTTTATGAAAGTGTTGGAGTCTCTTGGCTCCAGCAGTCAGGATGTTTGCATGCACCTTAAAGGATCGTACCATCCATTTTGCATGTTTGAGCCTAATATATTCAATTGTCATACATGTAATGTTACTCACAATCTTATGTTGCAAAATCTCATAATCTTTCAATATTAAATATTCAAGTGATACACCCACCTTAAAAATCGGTGTTTTGCCTTCTGATAGTTACGCAAAATTATGAAGTCACAGTCGTTTTAAGTTTTTCAATAAATGCAGGTCTTCTATTGGGACTGTATTCCCCGGTGGAGACATACATTCACTCCACGCTTTTTTTGCTTAAACGCAAAAATTACATAACTTCTAAAAAAAAAACCTAAATACACGTCTTGTTCGCGATGATGGATTACCTATCCCAAGAATGTTTCACGTATCAACAAGTTGATTTTAAGAATGAACTGAAACCAATGGTGATCTGGAAGATAGGGAAAAACATTTTAATTCACCGTTCCAGTAGTGTGCTTTGGGAAATGATTGTCAGTAACCTTACGAGTATGAAAATTGAATATATAAGGCTCAAACATGTAAAATGGGTGGTATGGCCCTTTAATTATTTATGAATCTTTTGATTTATGAATCTTTTCAAGTGTTTAGTTCATAAAATGCAAAAAATGGTGACAAATGCCCATCTCATGAGTTTCTTAGGTTTAAAGCGATGTCTTCAGTTTTCTTCTTTGCCTTAACAAATATTTGACATTTCTACTTGATAAATGAAAAACAAATTCATCAGTTATTAAAATTGCTGTCGATTATTTTTCTGCTGATCAGCTGACATCTGCACTGAGACTTGAACAGCATGCTTTACTATATTCTGCACTTTCTTACAGTTGTTGCGTATAATTTCAGTTTCTTCTCTTTTCCACCGCACAAACTGCTTTCCCAGGGGCCGCCATCGAAAGGCCAGCACGATGTTTTTAACTCGGGTTAATTTTAGACAGCGTCGTCTCTCTGGAGTGAGATTAGGTCCCTTTCTGCACTGCTGTGACCTCACAGAGTGAGAAGCTAAGCGGGATTTGGCCGTGGCTCTCCAGACGGTTTATCTTCCCTTGTTGATGTCAATGGTCTGTGTAAGGAAGAAAGCACAATGAAGGAGTTGAAGAGGAGCAGGCACTAGAAGACTTTGAAGGAATGATTGTGGCTTTGGATTTGAGCCTCTGCCAGATTTGGACGAGCCTTTCCTTTGTGGGGAAGGATGAACAGCTCCTGAGAGACAAAAGGATTTTCTCTGGTGTAGTAACGATTTATCTGGCGAGCGGAACATGCGTGGACTGGCTTGCTCGGCCGATGTAGAGATGGAGTTTTCTGAAACTGATGATGTACTGGTAAGGCAAGATGTTCAGCACCATTATGCCACATCGTTTTGTCCGTTTTTACTGTCCACTATTAGTGAGATGTAATTTTAACAGCAGCCAACTGAAGGGAAGCAAATTCCATCAAGCCTAACTCTGGATTTCTGTATTGAAGCTATGATCATTTGAAGGAGATGGATCTTCTCATAGCAATAATGTGGTGATGTGCTGGTTTTCTCACCACGTTGTGCTATATGAATGGAATAATTTAACTTCCACACACTTACTGAATAGACAGATGACAAATTAAAGGAAAAACCAGCATAAAGTGCCTTGATAAGGCCAACAGAATGGCTTCGGTGTGCCTTGGCATAGATTGTACACATCTCTGGAACTCTCCTGGAGGGATGGAATGCATTCTTCTAAAAGATAATCCCTCGTTTGGTGTTTTGATGATGGCAGTGGAAAGTGTGCTGTCCAACAAGTCAGTCTAAAATCTTCAATAAATGTCTATTTGGGTTGAGGTCTGGTGGCTGTGGAGGCCATAGCATAACGTTTACATCAGTTTCATACTCATCAAACCATCCGTGAGCTCTCGTTTGCTGTGAATTTATGTGATGCTTTTATCTGGATTCAGTAGAAGAATTTTACAGCTGTAATTCCTCAAAACTTCAGATTTGTCAGATTTGTAGGAATGTTGAGTAAAAATATCTTTGCAGAACCAATAGATTGTTTGAAGCTCAGTTCTGGTAGTAAATTCATCTTACCTAACGTGTGTTACTCTACATATTGTACAGCGATTAAAACCACGTAACACAATTAAAGTTCACGTTGGCCTTATTTTCAAAGCGCAGAGCTCAGATTGATGAAGTTTCTGGTGAAATGATGAATGACTGCTTAAAGTCCTCGCTGCCAGCCACTGATTCTGGTCAGATATTTCCTGTGATCTGATGTGGAGGCGTCACCACTGTGTTTAACGGGACTGTTAAATCTGAGGCCATTCAGGAAGTCGTTCCTAATCCCTCTTTAGTTAAGGTGACTGCCTTAAGGATTCAGGTCAACGGTGACAGGCGGCAGCAGTGAAAACACCACACAGACGCATGTTCAAGTTCAGAACCAATCACCTTGCTGCGTCGACCTCAGAAAACCCACATGTTACGTAATCCAATGAGATGAGCGTTTTATTTTTTGTAAAGAACAATTAAGTGTTTGCTGGTATATTTCCAGTGTTTTCGATGTACTCTATATAGGTCCATTGTAGACATTTTCAATTTTCTGCTGTTCTGACTGCTAATTAGGCTCAAGCTTTGGTTTTGGGATTGATTATTGATCACTAGAGGATGAGAATCTGATCACAGTTTTATAACCTCACACATTTTTCTGTCTGACTTGTAAAACTCAGTAGCCACTGAGATAAAAATGATTTTTTTATGTCTTTTCCGCTGTAGCTGTTGTTACATTATTACTGTCATGAGTTTGCCCTCATGACAAAAGTTGAAATGCACAATTTTAAAAAATCAAATTAATTATTTGTGATTCATATGATCATATTCATAGAAACATATTGAATTACAATAAAAAAATATTTACATACATAATTCCAGATTATGTGTAAAATAATCAGGAAGTTGCTGCAAATACATTAATCACACACCTCCACCAAGGCCCCAGTTTTGCTTTTTTTTTCAGTATAATTCAGACTTTTACTATCATTGCCTGACATTCATTTATTGTGGACATCATCTTCTTCTGGATCTATGTATCCATAACTTTTAAAAATATATGAAAGCCGTCTCATACTGCTGAATCAGCATCATTTGCATTGTAGCTTCATGTGCACTGTAAATGTGACCCTGTTCTATTTCAGTCAATCAGATCCGATTCTGTAGCTGGATCTGGGCTAAATTCCATCTGTTGATTGTTCATCAGAAATCATGTCTGATTTTTTTTTTTTTCATTAAGATCATTGTCTTAGTTTATGAATCATAGGCANAAAAAAAAAAAAAAAAAGGCAATGAATGTTTTAGCTTGCAAAGTTAGAAAAAGTGAAGGCAGTTCCTGTCCTTGACCCAAGTCGGATTTATCTACAAAACTGCATCAAAATCTGTCAATTACATCTTGAGATATGCTGCTAAAAGCAGAGAGACGGACAAATACACAGCAATGACAACATAACTTCCTTGGAGGAAGTAACAAGAAGAAAAGAACCTTCAAACTTCTAGCTAAGAGGGAACAAATCAGGAGTTGGAGGGAGCCACAGGCAGAGATTTAGGAAAAGTAGACAGAGAACATAAAGAGGACAGAAAACCCAAAGTTAGACAAAGCCTCTAATCTGACTAAAGGAAACAATTGGGTCAAAGTCTGACAGAAGCCATTCAAAATCTTAAAGAATACATAATCATTTGATGTGAAAGGTATGTAAAAGAATCCAGAGACACATGTTGGTGTGTAGCTATGCCAGCTAGCTTCTCTACAAGTCTTCTTATCCTTAATCCATTACAAAAGGATACATTTCCCTGCACAAAATGCAACATTGGATACAATTTAGCCTTGAATTTAGCTCCTATGAATTCAGACAATGTGTCCATCTGTTCCCAAACATTATAATTGGCTCTTGTAAGATGTCCTGTTTTGGATAGTTTATATTATGTTGATTGAACGCTAAGCAGAAAAAAAAATTTTATTTGTTGACAGAGTTGGTGACCTCCGTATGTCCTCTCCTCCTCTTTCTCTCCAATTTTCCTCCTCCTCCTCCTCCTCCCTTGCTGACCTTCTCTTCTAACATTACATTCCTCACCTTCCTCTCATCTCCTCTTTTTTCCTCCCCCTCTCCTATCCTTCTTCAGGGGGATGCCCGGGGCCAGCTGGTGTGCGAGCGGCTGGGCCTGGGACCCAAACTGGACCTGTCCGACACCATGGTCCAACACAGGCTGGACGAGATCAAGGAGCAGATCCGCCGTGAGATCCGCAAGGAGCTGAAGATCAAAGAAGGGGCGGAAAACCTGCGCAAGGTAATACAATCATGTACAAAATGTAGCAGTACCTTTAAAAGATCTTCTCATGTGTAATACAAGTATCTGCAGAAGTGAAAATATCCTCTCCTTTCTTCTCCTCAGGTCACCACGGACAAGAAGAGCCTGGCTTACGTTGACAACATGCTGAAAAAATCTAACAAAAAGGTTGAGGAGCTTCACCAGGAGTTACAAGAGCTCAACGTACACATCGTGGTCAAAGACCCTGAAGAACTGCTCGGTAACTGTTGCTATGCATCGATCGTTAACCAAGTAGTGCAGACAGTTGACCTAAACCTCTTTTCACACATGCAGTCTCGTCAGGAAAAGTTCCTGCTATGACCCGGGACAGAAGTGTGTGAGAATGCGCACGTGAAGCGGAACGCAGGACAAGTTGTTGCTGCATTTGTCGTCTTAAGTCTCTACTAACATTCCCGGTTAGATTCATGTGGGGAAGGAGTGAGTGGGCGTGTCGATGTCGCATTTCGATTCACTTTGTGACGATAATAACACACTGGATTTCTAATACTGCTGCACGTTAATCAAAATCATGTCTGGTCTGGAAACTGGAGCGATTTGGAGATAAGGGAGCTTTTGTCCATTAGCGCAGAGGATGAAATAATTTGTTAAGTTAAAGGAATGGGAATCGGTTAAGGGAATCGGTGGTTTACAACAAAATACAGCATACTTTGTGTCATGTCTTGCTGCTGCTGTTTCTCCTTCTTCTTCCTTGTTCTCTGTGTGTTGGCGGTTTGGCAAAGCGGTTTTTTGGTGTCTTGTCGCCACCGACCGCTTTAGTGGGATGATCACACACCCCCGNTGGCAAAGCGGTTTTTTGGTGTCTTGTCGCCACCGACCGCTTTAGTGGGATGATCACACACCCCCGAGAACACGATTGTTGCGGCTGTTGTCCTGCACGTGAATGCCAGTGTGAAAGTGGTACTAAAGGAACATTCCCACACCAGGCAGTCCTGCATTGTTTTGGTAAACACGTGTGAAAGGGGCTCAAGTGACATCGGCTTGTGTTCTACTTCTGTTCAAACCTCAACACTGTAAGCCATGTGCTACACCAACGCTGCTCTTCTTGTGTTCCAGGATGGAGGGGTTGTAGGATGATTTTTGCATTTGAAATTCATATTTGCATGATTGGATTAATTATTCTGGTAATATATTAACTTTATTATAACGATAGCAATAACTGTAGGAACACACACACACAGACACAGCACGTTCAGTCTTGGGAGGTGACTCACTCTCCAGAAGCTGACATTGCTGCATTCCACATTCCACCAACAGCTACAATGGGCTGACGATTGTTCCCCTCCAAGGCTGTTGAAAGACTGCTCCTGTGTATTTGCTGTCAACAGTGGAATTTGGAGAGCATTAGCCATGGGGGGGGNGGGGGGGGGGGGGGCTGATTACAGTTTTCTTCCAGCGGTTACCGTATGGGGTAGTTGTTTGTAGCGAGTGGATACGTGAAGGCAGGAAGAGAAGGAATGGTGTTTTCCAGCCAATTACCATCACATCCCCACAGTTGACATTAGGAAGTCAATGATGAGAGGTGTGAGTGTGTGTGTGTGTGTGTGTGTGTGTGTTTTGGGGGGAGGGAAGGGAAGCGCAGGGTAAATGGTCTTGGTAAATGGTTATCTTAAGTGGGAGCAAATTTAGCCTGACTCAGTGACCCTGTATCTCATAAATGAGGGTTTTCATTTTTTTTTTTTTAGTGACGTGACGCCAGCGGAATGTCGCTGGCCATTGCGAGACGATGGAGACTGACCGCAGATCAGCTCCATAGTCATGAGACAAGTTCTTGAAATACATTCAACTCTCAAATCCACAAGAGACAGCACTTGTTTCCTGAATAAGTAAGAAGGAATCACTGTACCTCTGCAACCAGCCAGAATGTGTTTTTGTTCCAGGGGAACATTTGGAGGAAGGGGGGTTCTGGTTTTTCTCTGCTGGTCGGTTTAAAACCAGAAATGGGCTGACTTACTGTCAGCAGCTGTCTGGGAGTCACTTACGTACGGTCACCAATCAAGTCTCTCCATTCCAAATGATCTCATTCATAAAGAGTGCTCAACTGCCCCAACAAAAGCACTTTGCTCCCCAAAGACGAGTCCAGTTCGTTTCCTCCCAATCATATCTGAAGCGACAACGACCGAGACCAGCTGCTGAGGCACTTCTTCCAATTATGATGTAATTGTTTGGAGGCTATTGTTAGTGTGTTTCTCGTTGCCCCGTGCTCAGATTTAGGCCGAGTCAGGCTGAGGGAGGGTTCCCTCTGTCAGCCATCCAGCAGTGACATCAGCCTGACCGCTATTCAGTAGCTCAGTATCTTGTCCCCTGGCCCAGGGTGGGGGCAGCAGGGTGGGAGGGTTCTCTGAATTCTTGGCTGGTTATGACTGGGGTCAGACTCGGCTCATAGTGAGGGAAGCCCCGAACGTTGACAGGCTTGAGAGTATATATGTAACTCTTCTGCACGAGTGAGTATCTGAGCATCTGATATCTGAGTATCTGAGCACATCTGAGCATGCTTTTGTCATTTTCACTAAAACATTTCATATGAGAGAGAGAGAGAGAGAGAGAGAGAGAGNGGTGTTGGGTACTTTATTTATCCCCAAGGGGAAATTTCAATGTTGCAGCAGCAGTTACAAAAAAACACACAAAAAGAGGTAGCTAAAAGACAGAACACCGATACTATACTAAACAGTAGAAAAGAGTAAAACCTTAAAAGAAAGATATTGCTATTAATGTGCAAATTGAATGTAAAATGTGAATTGCCACTCAGAGAGGAGTCTCCTCCTCTCCAACACAGAGAGGAGTCCTTGTAGAGGAGGAGGAGGAGGAGGAGGAGGAAGAGCGTGCAAATTAAATATAAAAAGTTATTGGCCTCACAAATTCAGCCAGGCTTGACAATGCACGAGCACACACACAAAATGCATGCGCACATCCTACCATCAGACACTGTTTAACTTAAACGTGATTTTAACTCTGTTTTATCACTTGGAGGCTGTTGATCACGTAGCTGAATTTCCTGAATTTCAAAGGCAGTTTTCCTCCCTCCAAGCCCCTGCTACTTTCTCACCATGCCTCACAGGCTGTCTGCCCGTACGTTGACTTCGTGGGAATATATCAGGTTCTAAATGCCAACTCAGATGGCACTTTTTTCCCATGGAGCCCTGCCTTTCAGTGCCTCCCTGCACGCAGGGGAATCGCTCCGGGGAAGATAACATCCTCATCTCCTGCCCGTTACCAGAAACCTCAGCACAGGCTCATTAGAGGAATCATTTAGGCTTTTAAGTTCAAGGAATCACACATTTCTTTATCTCCGCAACCCGCAGGTGTTTGAAGGAAACACTATACAGTCACATATTTGATGAAACGTTAACACTGAGTGAGTCACAGACACACCAGCTGGTTGTTGCTGTGTGTCGCTGGCTTTATCTGGGATCTGCTGAGAATAACAGATATTCTACACGCCTCTGCTATTTTTAGCTAATTTAGTCAGGTTCACTTACAAAGACTGGGTTTATTTGTGACCCACCTTTAGTATAATCTGAAACACAGTTTTTGTTACGAATTTGCATTTTACCTTCTCAAACGTCTGTGATTTTTATGATACCATTCTTCTCTCAAGTGATGTTAAAAAGATAAAAAAAGAGAATTGAGCTAAATGACTAAGAAAGCACATCAGTGACTGCGTACTTAGTCACAGTTGGTGCGTTTATATTTATAATGAGTAATATTTTGTGGGTTTGATTCAGAAATCAGCTTTGTTTGTGTTTAGGAAGGAGCAGCTCGTGCTATTTCCCATCAAAACACAGTATAGTTTAGGTTACTATCTAAAGAGCAGGAGCTCAGTTATTCTGCACAGACTGTTAAACTGAACTTGCAAGTCAAGTCAAGAGACGCCAGGCAGGTTTTTTTGCCCACCTAACCTGTGTGTGTGTCTGTCTCTTTGTGTCTGTGTGTGTGTGTGTGTGTGGGTGTGTGTCTCTGTGAAAACGTTTGGCGCTGTGATCCTGTGATTGGGATGGGGAGGGATTTGCTTTACACCTTTCGAGTCCAGGCATGAAAAAAATAACCAAACAGTGAGCTCATCCCCCTGAACTGTGGTCCAGCTTATGTGATAGAAGACATTAATTTTCACTTTGTGTGTGTGTGTGTCCGTCCGTCCGTCCATCTGTCCAAAAATTTTTCAAATGTTTGAAATGAAATTATAAGTTTGTCATTTGGATTGCTGTCATCAATGTGTAAATTAAGTTTGCTTGTGCACTGGTAATTGTCTTCAAGTTCATGCTTGTTTTTTTTTTTTTTTNTTTTTTTTTTTTTTTGTTCAGAATAGAAATGGCTGCAGGGTTTCCCTCTTCTGCTACAGTTGTAAAAAATTTCAGAGACGAAGAGGGCGATGATTGAGTGATTTACTTTGTGTTGCTGCTCTTGTTTATCAAGATGTTGTGACAGCCACTTGTTTTTAAATCTTATATTGAGAAGTGAAGGCTGAGTATGTATGTGATTTGGCCACATTCATGTGCTGTAATTCTGTTTCTTTTGTAATGAAGCAAAAATTTAGCAAAATGTATATCAATTACTTAAAATTACTTTTTCCATGAAATAAAAAATACTACTGTTCCATTCAGCTGAAATTCAGTTTTTAGTGAGACTCCCTCCCTACAAATCTACAAGACACTGACGTGTTGTTTCTGTTGAGTCAGAGCAGGAGAGAGGCTCCCTCAGTTAAAATGGAGTCTTAACCTAACAAACCTCATCAAAATATAAACAGCACACGCCTGTGGATACATTAACTACTGATGTTGCTACCTAACATGATTTTTGTAAGCATAGTTATACCTCATGTTGCTGAGGTACAGAACTGTTTATCTAACTTCAAAATGGCTGACAGCCAAAAATAGCACATGCATGTTCAGTTTCTATTTACAGCCTATATTTGTGACAAACTCCAGCAGCACATATGCGACTCAATGTCTGAGATTATTTCAAAAGAAATATAAATTCAACTGTTATTGCCATGTTTACTGTCCGGTCGCTATTCGATGCTAATCTCTCCTCCATTTTTGTCTTCACCCAGAGTGCCCTCTGACCCCTGACACTCCCAACAGCGAGGCCAGAATGTGCACCAGTAGCAGCCGCCTGGCTGCCCTGAAAAAACAAAATGACATTGAACTCAAGGTCAAACAGGGTGCAGAGAACATGATTCAGATGTACTCCAATGGTTCCTCCAAGGTAGGTAGAACCTGACATTCAGGTTATAGCTGCTTCATGTCAGGCTGAAAAAGTGCATAAACCTCAGAACCATTAATTACATGTAAGTGAACGATGAACAATCCAGGGCGGCACTAAGTGATCCGGATCCAGAGCCGGATATATTTTAAAGGGAACTCCACCAAGCAGGTTGACATTATTGGTCTTAGGGAGTTTTATTCAGCATGTGCAGATAGCTGTATAAAGGCTTTTGTGGCAGTAGAGGAAGATGAGCAAAGTCAGGGTATCTGACCTCTATGACATCACAGTGGTTAATTTGCTGTTGTTGTGTATGTGCTGGATTATACATTTGAAATTTAAAGCCTCTCCAGAACCTTTTAAATGAATTCAGTGCTCTTAACTTCTAGGAGTGGCTTTATTTCAACTTGTAGTCCTTAGCACCAGCAGGAAAGTAACCTAGTGATGTCATAGAGGTCAGTTTTCCTGACTTTGCACAACACCCTCTACAGCCAAAAGCCTCGCTACAGTTGTTTTCACACACTGAAGTCTGCTGCCTGAGACCAGTAAACTGTAAAACCAGTGGAGTGCCCCTTTAATGAGTCAAAGGTGCCTTCAACGTAACCCTTTCTCTGGTTGCAGTAACTGGCCACTGTTCTGAAAAATCTTTCATCATCATGCACATCGTACTTAAATTTTAATGAGTTAAATTTCATTCAGGTAAATGATATAGCTTTTGGTTGGACTTTTCACTGATGTTGTTCTTGTTCCTGTGTGGTGATCAGGCATTTATAACTGTAAGACCTGCGGGAGAGGGTTGTAACTTATACCACCGGTTAAAAGGTCGACCATTTTATATAAGTAAGATCATGTATGAGACTTCTTGTTATGGAAAAATAGAGCACCTGGCTTCATTCTCAATTTGAAAAGCAGCTTCCACACAGCTGAGGGTTGAATGACTATCCACAGTGGGTTTGCTGTGACACTGTAGGGGGGCAGGAAAGAGGAGAAGGCGCTGACACAGACCGTGTCATCTGCAGTGTTTGTTCACAAAGCTCCTAACAGTCCTTGTGGCCACTCTGATGCTCAGAGATGACAAAAGCTATAATTTAGGTGGGAGGTTTGTGCAAGTCACCAGTGCTAATAATAACAGCTGCAGCACCGAGAGCCTCTCACACTCCTCTTGGCCCTCATGTCACTTAGTAGTGATTGAAGACACTTTGTAGTACACAGTTTATTATAGCATAGAGTTTCAGTGGCGTCAGCTCTACTTTGCCCGTCACATAATTTTGCCATGCATCATTTGTTTTTCTGGGTATACCTTATCAATTTTAAACAGCTAGGTGTAATTTAGAGTAGAGTTTCTTGTGCCAAACAATCCAAATTGTCGAAGTTACTTAATTGAACCAGTCCAGAAACTGAATTAATTGAATCCATTTATCCAGTCCACTGAAAAGTGCTTCTTCCGCCAATGAATATAGTCCCTGGAGAAGAAGGCTTGTACTGAGAAATTAAAAGGACCGTGACTTATTCATTCAGACGTATGTGTTAGCAGGTGAAACATTGAATTTTAAGGTGGGTGCATCATCTGAACATTTGATTTTAAAAAATTAGGGGATTTGGCAAGATAACAGGAATACTAAAATATGGTTTTATGTTTTGGAAAATGGTTGACCTGACTGTGATGTACATGTGGATAGTATTTATTAGGCTTAAAAATACTTAAATCACTGGTATGGTCCTTGTAAGGTTTGCAGATTTTAATAGAAATAAATAATATCTTAAATCAAGGCTCTTATATAGTGAAGGTTGATCAAATAATGATCTGAAAAGATGACTTCAGTGGCTTCAGGCAGGTTTGCAGATGGAGGTGTTTGTGCTGTAGCATGGTCACAGGGAACTGAAAACTGCTACACAACTCCCACTAAGTTATGTAAGAACCCCCCCCCCCCCNAACTCATATGACACATCACCCGCCACCAGTCGAGTCGTGCCCGGTCTGACAGAGACGTCAGGCAGCACCTTATAGTAGGAAATATTCCCATCCTGATGTCAGAGAGGAAATGCCTGTTGGATGGAGGTCCTTCCTGCATGTGCCGTCATCCACAACCAGGATTCAAACTTCAGAGCAATTCTGGGTGGAGTTTGCTTACACCAGTGTGTGTGTGTGTGTGTGTGTATTACATCAGGAATTGCAGCACACAATGAGATTCCACTTAAATTTTTGGTGAATAACATTTTCCATGTGGTCATTCGTACTTTGGCTCCCATTAAGGGTGTGATCTGCCTGTTTCTGTTGCATCCTCACAACAAGACGTGTGTGATGAAGAATGATGCACATTTATGGTCATTTACATTATTGGACTGAGGAAATGAGTGCAAAGTAAAAATTATTGATTAATGCAACCATATATACTGCTTGTTTTAAAGGATCATACCACCCACTTTGCATGTTTGAGCCTAATATATTCAGTTTTCATACACTGACAATCATTTCCCAAACCATACTACTGGAACGGTGAGTTAAAAAAAATTTTTCCTACCTTCCAGACCATCATTTTTTCATTCTGGTACACTATTAAAATCAACTTGTTGATACTTGAAATGTTCTTGGGATAGGTAATCCATCATTGCGAACAAGATGTGTTTTCAGGTTTTTTTAGAAGTCATGTAATTTTTGCATTTAAGCACAATAAAAAGCGTGGAGTGAATGAATGTATGTCTCCACTGGAGAATATAGTCCCAAAAGAAGACCTGCATTTATGGAAAAATTTAAACTGTGACTGTGACTTCATCAAGTTGTGTAACTATTAGCAGGCAAAACATCGATTTTTAAGGTGGGCGTATGACTTGAATATTTGATTTTGAAAGATTTAGAGATTTTATCCTTTTGAAAATGATTGTCAGTAACGTAACGTGCGTGAAAATTTAATATATTAGGCTCAGACACACAAAATGAGTGGTATGGTCCTTTAAACAAAGTTGTTTCCGTACCAATTTTGCTCATAGGATCGTAAGTTGCTAGCGACGGCTCAGCAGATGCTTCATGACAGCAAGACAAAGATTGAGTTCATCAGGATGCAGATCCTCAAAGCCAGTCAGGCCAACGAGCTGAGCTTTGATAACAACGACGTGATCGGTGAGTCTTCCCTTGCATTCAGTAATCAATTACAACACACACGCACACACCAGTCCACATAAATTCCGTCTGTGTTCCTAAATAAGGAATTGTATCCTTCATTCTCCTCTAGACAAGCCCATCAGTCCACTGGACCTGCGGGTGGAAGAGCTGTGTCACCACGCTAAGATAGAGTCTGCAGTGGCCGAAGGAGCTAAAAATGCCATGAAACTGCTCGGCTCAGGAAAAGTCACAGAGAAGAGAACTCATTCAGAGGTACATTTGTGTGTATCCAGGTAAAAGCCACAGCTTCTGCTTCCTGCCAAACCAGCAGGAAGTCACTGATTTCTGACCCAGTTGAGTGGCGTAGACTTTAAATTGACCATGTAGTTGATGTTTTTCTTTTCTTTCCTTCCATCCTTCTCTCATTTACCCCCTGCTCTTCTTTTCTTCCCCAACCCCCTTTCCTTCCCCTTTGCTTCCTTGTCGCCCTCCGTCCCTTCCTCTGACTCCCATGCCCTGCTCCTCAGGCCCAGGCTTGTTTTAACGAGTCCAGTCAGAAGCTGGATCTCCTGCGATATTCCTTGGAGCAGCGCCTCAACGAGTTGCCTAAGAACCACCCTCGCAGCAGCAGCATCATAGAGGAGTTGTCCCTGCTTTCCTCACCAGCCCTCAGCCCCAGATCCAGCATCATCTCCACGCAGAACCAGTACAGCACCGTGACCAAGCCCGCTGCACTCACAGGTATGTGGACGAGCTGTTAGAAAACTGGACTTTGTTGGCTTTTATAAAGTTCCTTAAGTCACATAGCAACTCATCCAGCTAACACGATGGATCTGATTAGTAAAGTAACAAATTCAGTCTGATATAACCATCATATTAAAAACTTTTGAAAGCATATTTGGATCCATGCACCCTTTGAAATAGGAATTACTGTTAAAACTTATGTAATATGGATTTATGTCATCCTCTCTCTCCTCCAGGCAAATTAGACGTCAGGCTCATGGGCTGTCAGGATCTTCTGGAAAACGTTCCTGGCCGCTCCAAAGGTGCATCCGTCCCGCTACCGGGCTGGAGCCCCAGCGAGACCCGGTCATCCTTCATCAGCCGAGCGAACCGAAATCGCGGTGTCAGCTCGCGAAACCTGATAAAGAGCGAGGATCTTTCCAGTAAGTAGACGCCCCCCCCCCAACGCCGTCTGAAAAGAATAAATATTAATAAAAGATTGTAAACGTGCGATCCGATTACAACAAATGTCAGCGCAGGCAACATGAATAACAGCTGGAACTTATTGAACCCGCAGGATTACTCGGCTGAAACGACTTTGTGTATAATACTGACTAAATCACAGTTACAAATGGGACATTTGGTGCTTAGCAGTGTTTGTGTTTCCTCAGATGAGATCAGCGCCGTCTTGAAGCTCGATAACACGGTAGTCGGCCAGACGAGCTGGAGGCCCGTCAGCAACCAGGCCTGGGACCAGAAGTTTACACTGGAGCTGGACCGGGTAAAGCACACAGAATCCTGCCCTTGACCTAGATTGTATTGTTGACACAGGGTTGTTTTTTGGGTAATGTAGTGTTTGACATCAGTTTTGTTGTGTGTGTGTGTGCGTGCGTGCGTGTGCGTGTATGCATGTGTGCATGTGGCTCCCACTCTAGTCGCGTGAGCTGGAGATTTCAGTTTACTGGCGCGACTGGCGTTCGCTCTGCGCTGTCAAGTTCCTGCGGTTGGAGGACTTCCTGGACAACCAGCGTCACGGCATGTGTCTGTATCTAGAGCCACAGGGGATGCTGTTTGCTGAGGTATACACACACACACACACACACTACTTTTAATTTTAAAGGCTACTTGAATGCTATTAGCCTTGACTGGATTAGCGTCTCTATTTGTGCAAAGGGACCTTCTCTCTTCTCTTTTATTGACTAAATGAATTCAAATAATTTGATATAGTATGAGTTTAAATAAAACTGTTTTATCATATCTGCTTCAAAATGAGCTTGCAGTTCAACAATATTTTATTTTTTTGTTATTGTGCAATGCAACACAAACTGCAAAGACAGCAATCTGATGACATGTATTAGCTACAAGTCAGCAAATTTATCTTTGTCATTTTGTTTTATGGAACAGTAAAATTTAAAGTAAATGTAACTTTTAATTTTATTTGACCATGTAGCCATAATTCTGTCAGAGATGAGAACTGCCAATTTTTTAATTCACTGAGGTTTCCTGTCCTTTTGAGGATATTTGAGACACCAAAGTGTATCTCTCACTTTTACACTTATGAGGATGCTCGCACACCTACCACATAAAATTAAATTACCTTCTTATGTAACCAATATATTCATTGATATGTTATTCTGGACAATTGTACTGAATGTAAACTATTCTTTTAGTTTTCTAACATGTCATTAAATCTCTTACCCAGGTAACATTTTTCAACCCTGTTATTGAGCGACGACCAAAGCTGCAAAGACAAAAGAAGATTTTCTCAAAGCAGCAAGGTGAGTCGACTTTTATCCTTTTAGGATTTACTATTGCGATTCTCCGACACATGACAGAAACGCAAATACATTAGTTTAAACAAGCTTGGGTATCTAAAAACCATTTTCGCTCCTCTATCTCTTTACCAGGTAAGACCTTCCTGCGAGCTCCTCAGATGAACATCAACATCGCCACCTGGGGCCGTCTGGTGAGGAGAGCCATACCGACCGTCAGCACCAACTCCTTCAGCCCTCAGGCGGCCGAGACCGGAACCAGCAGCCTGCCTGGGTCGCCCTCGCCCAGCAGGTGTGGCAGCTTTTGCCCACATATTCGTACATGTTATAAGTGATGGCTGTATAAAAGCTATAATAACTGTGACACACACTCACACACAGAAACATCTCAAAAACATCACAAAACTATGGCCATGCTATTCTCTCATTTGGGGGAAACAGCTGTAAAGATGTTCATGGATGTTTTCCTCTCTGACGCACTGCTGCCTCTGTTGAAGCCGGTGTTGGATTGTAGAAATATGACATGAGGTAAAGAGTGAGAGTTTCTTATCTCTCTTCACACACAGTGACCCACTGGTGACCAAGCTAGACTTTGACAAAGAGCCCACCCCAGGACCCAAATCTTTCCCCGCATCCGATGACATTCGAGAACCCCTGGCACAGAATAAACTGCCCAACAAGGAAGAGGTCCAGGTAAACTGCTGCAGGAAATACATACAAAATGTTTTGTTAAAAGCACCAAACAGAAGACATCTGAAAATTACGAGCTTATCTGTACTTCTGAACTACTTATCAAAAATGACAGCATATTTCTGTATATTATTGTGATAACAATTGTTTCCGATGTTTCCTTATTCCCAGACTAATCCACACGGGGGCGGGGGGGGGGCCTAGTCCTCAGTCTGTCCTCCCCGTGTTTTCACAGCTCTCTCTGTGCTTTGTGTTCCTGCTCTGTAGGACGCTCTCGCCTCATTCGACTTCCTGAACAAGAGACACAGCGTAGCAGTGAAGTTGGACCTGGACGGAGTGGTGGAACAGGAACTCCAGCCGCCAGACCTGGAGCTCATTGCTTTACAGAAAGACTCAGAGATCAGGTAGGAATCATTTTCTAACAGTCAGGTTTGTGTTGAGCCCTTTGAACCCTTCGAGTCTGTTACTCCTTTTCTGCTTTAAAAAACAAATGCAGTTGTGTTTAGTCCTTTATGTTTTCATACCAACTCTGAAATAATCGTCCTTTACACATTTTCAAAACTTTTTTTAATTTAATTTTTTTTTTTTGTGTGTGTTTGCCAGAACTGTGTATTTATGAATTTTAAATTAAATTTTACGTTGACAAAAGATTGCAACATGAGGCTTTGTCAGTGGGTTCATTACTGAGGCCTTATTCAACACAGTGTACACTAGTGACACCTGCTGGTGAAAATAAATGAAAGCAGCCAAATCATAACATAACATGTACCGCTGTCATAGTGCAAATATTAGACATAGTATCAAGCTCAGTTTCACTAACAGAGAAATGATATGAACGATGACTGAATGAATGATATGAACCTCGCTGCCTTCTGACGCTGAAACTTCATGTTTTTGAGTTTCTGTGAGGCGAGACATCAGACGACTGCAGCCAGTTCCTTTACTCAGATCACGAGCTTCATGCAGCACAATCCACACCCAGTTTTTAATGGTGCTAATGTAAATGTCGATCCCTTTCTAGGGAAGAAGAGCAGTTCCACTTCAGTCTCCAAGACTTCAAATGTGTGGCGGTTCTTGGACGCGGTCACTTTGGAAAGGTACATTTCACAGAGTCATCGTACCACAACGTTGATGGAAAGTTTAGATTCGGGCAGATTTCTCTGAAATGTCTCGCTCTCTCTCTCTCTCTCTCTCTCTCTCTCTTTCTCTCTCTCTCTCTTTCTCTCTCTCTTCTTTCTTCCAGGTGTTGCTAGCAGAATATAAAAGCACGGGAGAGATGTTTGCCATCAAAGCTCTGAAGAAAGGGGACATTGTAGCTCGCGACGAGGTGGACAGGTAAACTTTTACAACTTTTTCTCAGGAATAATTCAGCGCTGATATGACTTTATTCCTTTAAGTGTACGAGCACAGATTTCCGTTCGCTGTGTTGGTTGACTCACACTAAAGCGTCCTCGTCTCTTTTCCAGCCTAATGTGTGAGAAGAGGATCTTTGAAACAGTGAACAGTGTCCGCCACCCGTTCCTGGTCAACCTGTTTGCGTGTTTTCAGACCCAGGCGCATGTGTGTTTTGTCATGGAATACGCAGCAGGAGGCGACCTGATGATGCACATCCACGCTGATGTTTTCTCTGAGCCCAGAGCCGTGTGAGTGAGCCTTAACTCACCATCAGTCAGCTGTCCATGTCTGAAACTAAGCACAGTTACTCACTGTCTCATCTGAAAGTACTGTTCAGTGCCACATGGAGCAGTAGATTAAAGGACCATACGGGAGATCGTGCATGTTTGAGCCTAAGATATTCAATTATCCTACATGTAATGTTACTGACAGCCATTTCCTAAAGCATACTACTGGAACGGTGAATTAAAAAATGTTTTCCTACCTTCCAGACCACCATTGGTTTCAGTTCATTCTGGTACGCTATTAAAATTGACTTGTTGATACTTGAAACGTTCTTGGGATAGGTAATCCATCATTGTGAATAAGACATGTATTCAGGTTGTTTTCAAAGTTACGTAACTTTAGCATTTAAACACAATAAAAAGTGTGGAGTGAATGTATGTCTCCACCGGGGAATATAGTCCCAAAAGAAGACCTGTNATAAAAAGTGTGGAGTGAATGTATGTCTCCACCGGGGAATATAGTCCCAAAAGAAGACCTGTGTTTAATGAAAAACTTAAACGACTGTGACTTCATAAGGCTGTGTAACTATTAACTCGATTTTTAAGGTGGGTGAATATTTGATTTTGCAAAATATCAGGAAAGCTGAAATACGGTTTTATCCTTTGGGAAATGATTATCAGTAACATAACATGTATGAAAATTGAATATATTAGGCTCAAACATGTAAAATGGGTGGTATGGTCCTTTAAGAACTTGCCAATTCACGTGTATGTCAAATCACTGCTCAGTAAACCTGTTATTCTCTTATTCTGTCTGGCATATTCTCAGTAGGAATTCAGGTACATTATCCTCAAAAAGCCCTTTTTTTCTTTTGTTTTTTAATCCTTGTAGATTTTATGCAGCCTGTGTTGTATTGGGATTACAGTTCTTACATGACCATAAGATTGTGTACAGGTAAGTAATATGACTAATGTTAACACACTTAAATCATTCCCACATCTGTTAGAAGCACAAAGTTTGTTTGTTTTTTTGCAGAGATTTGAAGCTGGATAACCTGCTCCTGGACACAGAGGGCTATGTGAAGATTGCTGACTTTGGGCTTTGCAAAGAAGGTAAAAAAGAACATAAGCTTCACTTAAAAGCCTCTGGTTTGTTTATAACTTTAAAGATTAAACGGGAAAATTACAGTGGGATTTTTGGGTCAATATAACCGTATCGTAAATTTTGGATCCTGAATCATTGAATATTTTTAGTTAATGTGTCCAAACAAACAAGGATTAGTAGACAGGTCAGGGCTTTGGAGTAAGGACATGTGTTGCTTTCAGGAATGGGTTTTAGGGACCGCACCAGCACGTTTTGTGGCACACCCGAGTTTTTGGCTCCTGAGGTTTTAACTGAGACGTCGTACACCCGTGCGGTGGACTGGTGGGGGCTGGGCGTCCTCATCTTCGAGATGCTGGTTGGGGAGGTACGTGCGATGTTCCTCAAGCTGTTGATATCAGCTCCTCCAGAAATTAAGATCATCGCATGGCGTTTGTGTCATATTGCAGATCCTTTGCCAGCATTCAGCAGATGTAGATTTTGGACAACGTCTTTCTGTTCTATTCATACCAATGCGATGACATAATAGTGGTTCATATTCCATAGCCTTCATCTTCATCTTCACATATCATTTTCAGTCCCCGTTCCCCGGTGACGATGAGGAGGAGGTGTTTGACAGCATCGTCAATGACGAAGTCCGCTACCCACGATTCCTCTCAACAGAGGCCATCTCCATTATGAGACGGGTGTGTTAAAGGAGCATACCGGTGGTTCTGCATGTTCGAGCCCAATATATACAATCCATATACACGTTACGTATACTGGATTAATATTAAAATTGTTTTTCCTACATTCCATACTGCCATTTGATTCAGCTCATTCCAGTACACTGTTAAAAATCAAATTATAGAGGGTTGAAACGTGCTTGAGATAAGTCATCCATTACAGTAAACATGATGTCTGTTACATTTTTGTCAAAGTAACTGTATTTACATGGAGCTGCGCGGAAGAAAACGTATGTCTCCGCCAGGGAATATAGTCCCAGCAGAAAATGGCTTTTACCAAGAAATTAAAACCGACTGTCCCTTCTACATTCAGATGTACATGTTAGCAGATGAAACATTGAATTTTAAGGTGGGTGTGTCATCTGAATATTTGATTTTGAAAGATCAAGGGACTTGGCAGTATAACAGCTAAACTAAAATACAGTTCTATGTTTTGGAAAATGGTTGTCAGTAATGTACCACGCATGCAGGAAGCATTTATTGAGCTTAAACATGCAAAATCACTGTTCTGGTCCTTCAATGAGGAAATTTTTTAAAAGAAACCATTTAGAGGATGATAGATCCTCAAATGAGCTTTGGTTGGCATTTCACTTTAACATCAACTTTATCTCCTTCACTTGCTCAGCTTTTGAGGAGGAGCCCGGAGCGACGTCTGGGGGCCGGAGAAAGAGATGCAGAGGAGGTCAAGAAACACATGTTCTTCAGGGTACGAAAGAAAGACAACACGCATTCAGACGTTCTGTAACAATCCCAGTTGTGGTTTATTTGCCAACCAGTCAAGGGAACCGTAAGCTTAGCAAAGAATCAACTCTGACTTTACTCTCTCTTTGGCAGAACATGGATTGGAACGGACTGCTGGCCAAGAAGGTGAAGCCACCGTTCGTACCAATCATCCAGGGCGCCAACGACGTCAGCAACTTTGATGACGAGTTCACGTCGGAGATGCCGATACTGACTCCACCCAGGGAGCCGCGAGTGCTGAGCTCTGAGGAGCAGAACATGTTCTCTGACTTTGATTACATTGCTGACTGGTGTTAGCTCACCCAACCTGCCTTATACACACACACACACACACACTGTGAACCAATCACAACATCGATGACTGTAGCTCGTGTTTTTTGTTTTTTTTTTTAACTTTCCTCTTCCCTGTACGTTCTGACAGGGAGCAGCAAACATCAGCCCTCAAGCCTTGGGGCTGCTCTGTGCCATTGAGAAGANAGCTTTATCTTTTCATCAACATGAAGAATTTTTTTTTTTTTTTTAAGTAAACAAATGAAACTTATTGGACAAGCTGAGTGAAGGAGGAGAGACGCTTTGCTCTCCTGAACACGTTTGTTGTTGTCTGACCACTGAGAATGTTTTTCATATGAACTCTGAGGAGACGGCAACATCACAATCATGCTATTCTGTCACTGTCTTCATTTTGTGATCTGTACAGAATATATTCATGCTTATATTTTATTGTTTTTTTTGTTTTGTTTTGCAAAGCCCTCGCCATACCTAAAAGACTGTTATCTCACTGTAATGATTGATATTTCTCATATTCTAAACTGTTATTCAATGATTTTGAAGTTCTTGAAGCGTTTTCACTGAACTGGCACTACAGTTACTACTACTTTACTTGAAAACCAAGTAAGAGTCTTCACACTACTTTTCATTTTGTCTTTATCCACATCCCAGTTTAGCTTTTTTTTTTTTCCCCCTTTTGCGTTCTTTCCTCGCCTCGCAGATCTGCACGTGTGGATCCATGCAACAATAATATCACTTTCTGGTAAAACGCAGCAGCCCATCCAGTGTTACATTCTACTTATGGTGTTATTAAAAAATACCCCTGGTTTTCATGAATGGTCACTTTAGTAAGCTTCACTCCATGTTTTGATTTCTTTTTACATTGGAGAGAAGATGATATGGAATTGTTGAGAAATGCATTTTAGGGGAGCAGAAACAGTCAAACTTGAAACTTTTTTTTTTTTTTCCTTTTCCACGCCCTTTAGTATTTGATGGTGATACTCAGCATAATCCTCGGGTCCTTGAGCTAAAGTCAAAGTGGGTGCTTCTAACGGGTTTCTGAGTCACTTTGCTGAGCAAACCCAGAACAGGCCCCGTTTCCCAAATCTGACCTTTGCCCATCTTGTTGCAGTGGGACTAGGATGCTTTTGGTAAACAGGATTCAGGTCTTTTTACATCAAACCATGGCAGATTTAACAGGTGCACGGTCCATGTCTCACAAAGTTAGTCTTTCTTCTTCTGGCATGAATTAATTTCTCTGTCAGGACTGAGTTCAGTTCTGTTTGGTTTTTCTGAATGAGAATTTCTCGTTACCTCAGTGGAATTGAAACGCAAATCAAAACCGACTCTCTGCCAAAACCAGTACGTGTCCGTCGTGAAGCAGCAAAGAAACTGCATTCAGGAAAAAAAAAATCACATAGATGGAATGACAGTGAATCAATGCCAAATTTAGAAAAGCTTTGAATACTAAGATATCTTGAATATAATGAATTAGGTCCTGAGATGTTTTTGGAAACCAGGTCCAACTTGGTTAACTAGATTGGAGTCAAAATGTGAAGTTAAGTACATCCCATACTGTTATGTGATTGGCTGAATGTTTACTTAAGTACACAGTACTCCCAGTAATTACATGTATGTTACTATAAATTGTGTCAGAAATGTTGCAGATCTGTTGATATGAATCACTACAGCGGAGGGTGGGGTATATATATGTACACAAGCTGAAAGCACTAATTTTATCAATAGTTTTTAATTATCTGCGTTTAGCTTGATGATGAAAACAGACTGTACAGTTTTTTTTTATTTCTCCTGATTACTTAAATGGCTGCTTGTGCATGTTGTCTTGAGAACAGATGAAAAACTTATGGATGGTACATCAATTATTCAAGGCAAAGAAAACTGTTGCTGTTCATCCCGGTGTAAAAACAAAAGAGGCATTTTTGCAGTCATTGTTGTCTATCATGAATGCACAATTAAACTTTTGTAATAGTGGTGGTTCTTTAGTTTGTGCTTTGCATCGCTTTCAACTCCTACAATCATGATCATACAGTGAGAACGGATTACAATAACGAATGTATTGATAATTATTGAGTACCTATCCCAAGAACGTTTAAAGTATCAAGTTGATTTTAATAGCGTACCAGAATGAACCCAAACCAGTGTCGGTCTGGAAGGTAGAAATTTTTTTAAATCCACTGTTCCAGTAGTATGCTTTGGGAAATGATTGTCAGTATTATTGCGCGTCTGAAAATTGATTAGGTTCAAACATGCAAAATGGTCGGTATGGTCCTTTAAAACTGAAAAATTGGTCTGAATCAGCTCTTCTAACACAGACTGAGTGTTCAGACTGCTTTATTCAGTTCACTTTCTGCCCACTTGAAATGATTATTTATCGAGCTGTTTAAATTCTGATGTGTTTTTCTGAATTTGTGTGACAATATGCTGCAGTTACACAGCTATTTGACTTTGCAGTTAATGAAGGTTAACATGAAGTTTGGAGGATTCTGGTCATTTGGATGACTTTCTACTGGGAAATAGAGACTAAATGAAGAAATGAGTGAAAGTATATTTTGTTTTTTTTAAGGTCACAGTATCTACTTAGAGACCAGCTATGTTGTAAATGAAAATTGCAAAACTTATGGAAAAAGGAAATTTCCATAAAATTTAAATGACTGGAAGGTTCTGGAGTGAGAGTTGTGGGTTCATCGAGTGATCTTCCTTTGAGATTACAGTTTTTTGATTAAATCTCAAATGCCAATTAGGTTTAACACCTTTATTCTGATTTTGTAACAGCTATTCCTTTAATCAGGTCTTACATTTCAAGAGATGACAGACAAAAGACTCAATTATTAAGACAAATCTTAAGTATGAAAATGTTTAATGTTTTTCAATCCATGAGGTGATAACCATTTTTTGCTGAAAATCGTTTATTTTTTAAATTACTCAGAACAATTCAAACAAACTAACAAAATAGAACCTGTTCGTTTTTCTACAAAAAGAAAGTTTATGTTTACAGTAAGAAACCAGCCTAAAATTGCAAGCATTACTTTTTCTCACTTGGACATATATACATATTATACACTCAAATGAAATATTGCAACTACAGTTTGCAATCGGTATATGTATTCATTGGAATGTGTCCGGATTATTTTTGTAAGAGCGCTTTGAAGTCTTAAATTACAGGAAAAAATCCAAATACAAAACAAACAAAAAAAAAAAAGAATATAAGCCTGTTAATTACACAGAAAAAGTCTTTGTTTTGGTAGAAACTTCACAGTTGGGGCAGTTTGTCGACGGGTGTGTCAAAGTTGAAATCTGGAGGGAAAAGTTCGGCGGCGCGTGGGTAGATAAGCCGGTATGACTGTCTGATAGTAACGTCTGCCACGCCAGCAATATCTCCAATCTCTGTGGAAAAAAAAGACAATATTAGTTCAGCTGCTTCAGCTTAAAGGACTATACCACCCATTTTGCATGTTTGAGCCTAATATATTCAATTTTCATATACGCAGTGTTACAGACAATCATTTCCCAAAGCATACTACTGGAATGGTAAATTAAAAAAAAATTTTTCCTACCTTCCAGACCACCATTGGTTTCAGTTTATTCTGGTACACTGTTAAAATCAACTTAATACTTGAAACATTCTGGGGATAGGTAATCCATCATCATGAACAACACGTATATTCAGGATTTTTTTAGAAGTTACGTCATTTTAGCGTTTAAGCGCAATAAAAAGCGTGGAATGAATGTATGTCTCCACCGGGGAATATAAAGGAGACCTGCATTTATTGAAAAGTTTAAATGACCATGTCTTCATAAAGACTACATAACTATTAGCAGGCAAAACATTGATTTTTAAGGTGGATGTATTTGATTTTCAAAGATTAAAGAGGTTCTGCAAAATATCAGGAAAGCTTGAAATACGGTTTTATCCTTTAGGAAATGACTGTCAGTAACGTAATGTATGAAAATTTAATATATTAGGCTCAAACATGTAAAATGAGTGGTATGGTCCTTTAAAGTGGAAAAAGATCTGGTAAAACCTTACATTTTAAAGTAGGTTTCTCACCTGAACATTTTATTTTGAAACAGAGGATTTGGAAAAATAACATGAAAACTAAAATACAGTTTGTTTTTGAAAATGTTACTGCAGTAACTGCAATGTAATATACAAAGATATTAAGTTTTCACAAATATGGCTTTTTTTTTTTTAACCAAAATGAATTGTGTATGACATCTAACAAACTTGATGAATGCATTTCCTTCCTTATCAAACATTTTCGAAGCCCTTTTTTCCTGAACGTTTTAAAAACTGTATTCTTTACAATCTCATTCCAGCACATTCCTGCCACCAACTGTCCATAAATGTTATTGCAGTCAGCAGAAACGCTATTAGACCCGTGTTTGTGGTGTTCATATGTATTCTTGTGATAAAACACAAAGACATACAGGACAGTTTCATAAAAACATTATACCACTCGTGCTCATAAAGCCCACAGGGTACCTTCATATATATCCAGAAATGATGCGGTTAAAAAAATACTGATTGGACCTTTAATTAAAGGTTCCCACCGCAGATCTGAAGTGTGTGCAGCATTTGAATGTCAGCCGTCATTTATTACCATAACACGGCCTCCTCACCTTTCTGGGTCTTCTTCTCAGCAGAGGCCTGCGAGGCCATGTAGATGGCTGCTGCAGCCACAGAGATGGGGCTCCTGCCAGGCACCAGGTCCAGCTCCACGGCCTTCCTGGCGATGAAGGTGGCGGCCATCTGGACCTGCTTGGGCAAACCCAGGTTGGAGCAGAAGCGGGACATGAAGTCTCCCGTGGTGATGAGGTCCACGCTGGTCTCCAGCGCTTTGAGGATCAGTTTGAAGCACCTGCCGATCTCCTTCTTAGAGATCCTGGAGACGGCGCAGATCTCTGAGGAGGAAAAGACAGCGGAGAGAGAGGCTGCGTTTAGATGGACGTTTCAGACGTTTTCAAATGTTTTTTCCAGTTACAGCCAAAGTCAGCGCAGAGGATGAATATTCGTTACTGGGATACTTATGTACACTGATATTTCTAATTCCACGCAGTGTTAATATCCAAAGGAAATACAAGTTCCACCACATAAGGACTATTTAAAATAGCCAAGGAGGTGAGTAGTTTCATAGCTACTGTATATAAATTTTAACAAACATGATTTAGTCCATTAAAATTTTTCTAAATTAATCTATACGTACATTAGAAATTACAACACTTTATTGTGACTTTGTGCCATCGGTCATTTCACAACAGCAACTCCTCCTTTCATATTACAGCCAAAACCTCAGAGTCTACCAGGTAAAGCAGCTGGTCAGCTCTAACCTTTAAATGTTCTGGGTACGCCTTCCTGTCTGCAGGCGATGTAGAGACACGCTGAAGCAATGGCGTCATTGGCTCGCCCTTTCAGGCTCTTCTGCTCATACACCTGCTTGAACAAGTTGTTTGTTCTGTCCTAAAGGCAAAAGCATTATTTGCAGCAAAAACAAAACAAAAAAAAACAAACTGAGTTGTATCCTCCTAGTTAAAGTATTAAATCCTCATCGCATTGGAAATTATTTCCAAATGACAGAAGATTCAAATATGTAGCATTTCTTTGTACTATTGTGACTTACTACGATGTTCCTGGGCAGGTTGATGCGGTCGGCCATGGTGCTGATTTCTTTGAAGGCGTTGAGCATGGCGCGGTCAGAGCTGCTCATGGTCCGGCGGTTCTGGTACTTGGAGTTGCCAAACTCGTCAAAGCTGGCGGCACCCGTTCCCTGTGGTGAAGCGGAGGATGTTTAGCGGAGTCTTACTTTAAAAGTGCTGCGACACGTCACACAAATCAATACTGTATGAAAGAAGAAGGATGTTAAACCTCCAGTAACTGCAGTAACTATGATGTCAAATCACAATTCCAAATAAATATATACATTCTTCAAATTTTTTGAGTAATGCGTGGTGTAAACTGCATTATTCAAATACTGTATCAAACAATGAGTAAATTTCAAATAATAAATTTCAACTTCTAATTTTTAATGGTCCCTTGATTGGATGCAGGACCTGTCCCCAGATTTCTTTAGAAGGGAAGACAGTAACTATAGGTGGTGCGTAGATTGTATCTGAGGCCTCCATTTCTGTTGAGGGAAGGTCTCTCTACATGAACACAAATGGCCTAGTGTTAGGTTTAGGGTTAATGGCCTAACCCTAATCTTAATTTTACATGGTCGTATTTAATTTCTCAGTAAAAGCCGTCTTTGTCCAGGGGCTATCGTCCTTGGCAGAGACATATATTTTCTTCCATGCAGCTCCATGTTGGGCCAGTTAAATTAAGTAACTTCGGCAGAAAAATAACAGCGACATTTGGTTTGCTGTGATGGATTATGTATGTTTCAAGGCTCTGGAAGTTGATTTTAATAGCATGCTGGAATGAATTGAAACCAACAGCTACCTGGAAGGTAGGAAAAACTAAACTAAAATATACATTGGTTGGCAGCAATGTAACGTGTTCATGAGTTGTATTTATTGGGCTCAAACGTGCAAAATCACCGGTATGTTCCTTTAAGAAGCAAAACCCTAAATGGCAGCAGCCTGGAACAACTGCAAACCTGAAAAGCATCCAAACCTCTGTTCTTGGTGTGGCATCTCACCTTGCTGATCATGGTGGTGAGGTCGCCGCCATTGAGCAGC
Organism: Lucifuga dentata; assembly: GCA_014773175.1. Taxonomy (NCBI): domain Eukaryota; kingdom Metazoa; phylum Chordata; class Actinopteri; order Ophidiiformes; family Bythitidae; genus Lucifuga; species Lucifuga dentata. The sequence goes on along the minus strand of VXCM01000058.1, from coordinate 251,955 downwards.
GGGTTCTGGGCGTCTCCCACTCTGGATGGATCTTTGAGAGCTTTCTCGTTAGAAAACGTCCTCCACTCTGAGCCCACGTCAATCACGCGGTCACCTGATGGACACAAGTTTGACAGTTAGAATATTTCCTCACAGCATGGCTTCTGTCAGCGCGGTGCAAAGAAAGCTCGCCAAAATCTAGAGGAAGCAAAAAGCAATGCCAACGCTCAAAGCTTCGCTGTCGTGAGCTTGAATGGATATGTTGGTAAAGCAAAGTGGCATTGACCGTGCTGCCAGAGTATCAGGCTTAAGCTACAAACAAAACTCATAAGCATAGTTTAAATGATGTTACCATATAAATATAACAATAAAACCTAATTATGAGTAAAGGCTTGACAATTTATTTTTATGCTTTTTTTTTGATTCCTCTGTGTTAAATGCTTAAAGAATCATACAAACACAAATATAACATGCAATCTGTAGAAAAAAATTGCATTCGCCGTGTTCCAGTTCCTTTCAAATCTTCAGCTGTATTACGTCCGTTTGGAATAATTAGCCAGACCATACTGCCTTACTGAGCGCGATGCTGTTATGCAATCACAGTTTGTTTGCCAGGAAGTCAAGATCCATTTCATGCAAAATGTGTCAGTCTTCATTTCCTGTTTCTTCAGCCTCAGCTCCGACGAGCAAAAACATCTTCTCTGTGAGCCCTGCAGCATCGGCAAACTAACACACAAGCACTGTATCCTCAGTGTTTGTGTTTGTGTGTGTGTATTGACCGCTTTTTAAAAAAATACTTAGCTGTGCAATTAATCACACGCTGACGACGTGCAAAGGAAATGTGAGTAACAAAGAGGGGCAGACTGTTTCAACAGGGTCATTATTTTCTTCCACTTATCTTGACCATCCATTCTTAGAACCATGCTGCAGGATCGAAGATTAGATTTCTCATGTTTTGATCCTTTTAGGCTTTTCTAAAATCATCCATCAGTCTAGCTAATATATAGAGGCAATGTGACATTTATCTCCTGAGAGACCGGCCACGGCTATGGCAGCATGAAGCGAGGCCACCTGAGCTTGCATCAGAGAACGGCTGACACCTCTTGTATCCCATCTGACCTGATCTGAGCTCACGAGGCTCATTAGTGAAGTCTGTGCTGCTACAGTTCTGTGTTACCGACTATTCAATGCCTGTTTGCTGCATCAAAACACTGAACAAGCCAAAAAAATTCAACACAATGTTTATAAATTTGTCATTTTCTACAGATAACATGTGAGCTGTTTAAAGCAGGTCTAGGACCTCGCCGAGTGACGCAACACAATCACATGTAGATATTCTACCCAAATCATTTGGCCCACTTTGTGCTGCATATACACACTTACCCACTACAAGGCCACATTCGGGACAAATCATGTCCCCTGCTCTGTAGTCCTCCACCAGCAAGGCATCAGGGTGGTTGGGACATTGAACTCTGGGAAGGGTCAGACTATCTCCGCTAAAGTGGAGAGAAAACAGTTCAGTGATCTAAAACCTCACCAGTAAGAATAAAGTAGAACAAACAGACAGAAGGAGGGAGAGGCAGACATTTTGTCCACTGACAAACAGCCAATGTGCAACCTGTTTTCCCCTTAGGCTCGTCTTAGGAGAGATCACTGACAGGGAGGAAGAGCGCTTAAAAAGCATTAGGGAAAATAACTGGCGCAAAACAAAAAAAAAAGATGATAATATTGTAACTGCTTTTAAATTATTTAATTCATAAACTGGTCTGTCTCACTGCTGCAATGTCTGCTCACAGTTTGTCTTTGCCACAAAGCATATCTGGACAGAGAAGGTGAACAAAAAACAACAAATCTCAAAATGACGTAAGATTTGGCTGGCGGCCCATTTCCACCTGGCACACACAGAAACAGTTGATGTGTTAAGTAAGAAAAGGAAACTGAAAGACCAAGTAAGGTTTTGATTTCCTTGTTTAATTTGGGGTGGCAGGGCTCAGCTGGTTGAGGCACATAGGAGTCAGTGCTTATCATCACAACATCCATGTTTCACTGCCTAAATATCTCATACACCCCAAGTTTCCTGTCTCTCTTAACTGTCCTATCTGCAATAAAGACTAAAATGTCTGGGTTACAAACTGAATGTTTGAAGTTATAAGGAGGGTAAGTCCAAAGATGGTTTGGGTGGTATCAACATGAAAGCAATCATAAAAGAGCGCATTATCAAAGGTCAAAACGGGTCAGCATTATCCTTATCCATCACTGACTGTCTGTATAGCAGACTAAGAGCACATTAAACAATCGGTTACATTAGCAATAGTTGAAACCTTTTCATGTATTAAAATATTAAGCAAACTGCCAGTGACAACCCACTCGTCATCATGATGAAGTTAGAAAACAGATTATCTAATTCCTGGCCGTCATTTCAGGGTCATCCTATGTTACACTGCACTGTCACCTTTTAAATGTTAACACTAACAATTCAGCAAAAAAAAAGCAAAGATGCTAACGTAAACCCAAGTCCAACCATTCGATGTGTATTCGCTCAACATATGAAGCTTCAACTGACCAGCTAGTGTTATGAAATATTACAAGTTTCTCATCCAGAAAACGAAGTACAAAGAAAACCTAACTTTGTCTTGTTGTGAGGGAAATAGGGGAACGCTGACCCAGCGGTACCCGCCTGGCGTAGATACTAATGTTTGCTTAAATTTAAGATAGATGCTACGTTCAAACCTGTTTTCTTGGACCACTTATGTCATCACTTTAAAAATACGACAGAGTAATAGAAAAAGTATACGAATAGGCAAAATTACTATGACATTCAAGCCGTTCAACGGGCTCTGCTAATGTTCGTGAATAAAGAGGTTATTCTAGCGTAGTTCTGGTGTTACGGATTAAGCAGTGACCATGTCAACTGGTGACTTTAGCCTGAATGCTAAAAACAGGAAGATTACTTTATAAAAGCGGTTTTTCATTGTCCCGCTGACGATGAAAAACCTGCATTTTGTCATTTTAATGAAAAATAGATTATAAGACATTCGCGGGGTATAAATGACATCAAACGGACTTAAAAATGTCAAATTAAAAAACTAATAGACAGTATACAAGCATAATACAAAATAGAGCATACACAAATATTTATAAGTACTACTGTAAACAGAAAAGTCACCTTTTGACATGGTCACTCGTTATTCTAGAGAACTGATACCATCAAGCTAGCTTAGTCATACACAATACAACACACACCTAATGGCCGACGATAAAAATAAGGAAAGGATATTTAGGACTAGAACTGGATCTCACATCGCGTCTAATTCACTATCATTTTTCGAAAATAATATTCTAAAGGCCACTCGCGAAACAGACAGAGCTATTATATTTGATCACATTTTTGTACGCACCGGCTTGTGGACGCCATGTCGCTACTAACTGCCAACCAGCGAACAGCGTCAATCGAAACAAATGGAGGGAGCCACCTCTATTTATAACTTTGTTAGATCATATGACCATGTGAGGACGGAGAGCCAAAAGGACCAAAACACCCCTCAACTTGCGATTCTTGATTATCCAGCCAGTCCAACACCAAATATACGGACATAGCAGATCTTTGCAATCTACAAAAAAAAAAAAAAAAAAAAAAAAAAATGTAATTGTCACAATTGATTAGAATCTAATATTATTAACAGCATATTAAAATATAGAATTATTTTTCATCAGCAGCACAACAATAATTGTTTCAATGCCAATCTTTTTAATTTTAATTGCAACATTTTTATTCATAAATATAAACTAAATCCCTTCACCCAATTTATTGTTTTTTAAATATTTTGTAGAACTCCAATATCTTTTGAAATAGTTAAACCTTATGAAGAACTGTAAAGACTCTCTATATCTACATCTATCTAGATATCGATTATATCTATATGCACACACACACACACACACACACACATGATTGATCATAAAAGATTCTAACTCAGCTCAAGGGTGTTGAAGTTATTTTCCAACATAATTTCCTTTTCTGCAAAAGATCCTGGAGGGATTTTATACAAATTTAAATACCCACTTTTCTTGGCTGTTCAAACATGTTACACAGATAATATGACATCATCATCTGAGGCAAAGCAAATTTCAACTAAAGCCTTTTTCATGTTTGGGAAGAGATGTAGGTCTCAGGGGGCAAATCAGGTGAGCAGGGTGGATAGTGAACCAGTTCAAAGCCATAACTGTAGTAGCCATGGTGACAATTAATATGCCTTTATCTCTGAAACTAGTCAGCTAGAATCACATAGCTCACATGTCATGCAAAAACACTGCATCTGATATTACTTCTACCAAAAATATGACACCCCTTGCTCCTTTTCTTATGTATCAGGCTGAGAACTTATCTAATAATATATGATTGTTTATTATATTTATTATTTATATCTTCCAAAAGCTGTACAGGTTAGTTAAGAATATCACTGTGCATCGAGTCAACAGCAGGTGGAGTTGCTTAAGAAACTAAGGAAGTGTTCTAGCTGCCTCCACTGCAGTATATTCTTTGTTCTTGGAGGCTAAATGAATACCTATAATTACTTTTCGTCAACTGTTCATTCAGAATTCAGTGAGTCAATTATAGGAATTCTTAGCTTTGAGCTCAGATTAGTTTGTGTATGAAAATGAGCCTTGACCTACCACAGGGTACAGACACATTTTGATGAGTCCTGATCATTTGAGTGAGCAATCTCATCCTACAATTGGCTGGTGCTGGCAGCTAGCATGAATCATCTAGAATCACCTGATTCTGACTTGGTGGCAGAACAGCTCTGATGGGGCCAGCTCATCACTGCTGCAAAAAGATAAATGTCTCTCAAGTGTATGTATATGCTGCTGCTGAGGAGGAAGAAGTTTGTCTATATGAGCTATTCAGCTTTTTTTTTTCTTTTTCTTTTCTTTTCTTTTTATGACGCTGTTTGATTATGGCTTAATACTGGGTACATGTCCATTAGAAGCATGAACTCTTATTGCATACAATACCACTGGCACTGCAATACCTCTGTTGGACTGACTGTGCCAGTGGAAAATACAGTACACATATTGTACATACAAGTCACAGCATGACAGATATCAGAAAAAAACTGTGAGCAAGAAGAGACCAGTAGGCCGATGTCAGAACAAAAAAAAGAAATGTACCCTTTCATTCTCTCTCTCTCTCTCTCTCTCTCTCTCTCTCTCTCTCTCTTTCTCTCTCTCTCTCTCATACACGCACACACAATAACATGTTTTCACTTCACACCATCATTCTTACTTAATGTCTGGTGATAACAAAAGCTCCAGACACAAACAGACCAGCAAACAGACCTGTAGGTTAAGAGTGCAGCCACCTAGAGTGCTGACTGTAATTTGACATGCACACACGTATGCAAACACCACTATACTTGTGAGAAACATTTAATAATTCCCAAAGCCCTAGCCCTCCTCTTTACATGCCTAATACTACCCTTCCCTAACTGAGAGAGAGAGAGAGAGAGAGAGAGAGAGAGAGAGAGAGAGATTGTTCGGGCAAATTATGAATTGCCGACATGCAGACAGAACACACAATTATACAGGACAAGGACAGATAGCTATTGTTAGTGTAATAGTAGCCAGTGTATTCTTAACAAATTAAGAGGGAGGTCCATGTTACATAATTTATAGCACATTGAGCCAGTTCTCAAAACATTGAGCTGGTTGCCAGGGGCATCAGGGGTCCTCAGCTGTCTGCACAATTGCTCTATACATAGCCAGAAAACATATACCCAACTACTGCTCCCACCATCCAGCACCACATTGTGTTTAAAACCCTCTTCCATCCCTATAGCACACAACCATGTCTGACCACAGTCAGAAAGCTAGTTGGGATTGGCCATCTGTGGCTGTAATTAGGTCAGTGTGTTACAGTCAGAGTCATCAATATGGTAGTCCAAGTTCAGAGCACTGGCCAAACTTGCATAAGCATTTTGTATTTTCAATATAAATGTATTATTACTTTTTATGATACAGTCCAGCTAATAAAAAATGGATAATTTAAGAAACCTGTGGAACAAAGCAATGCCTTGATGACTGAAAATCACTGAAATGATGTGACCAAGGTCAGAAAGTTAAATGAGTTTGCACGCATTTTAACAGTACTTTTCTCTTCACTTTGTCTGACAGGGTTTCTTAAAGGATTCAAACGATCTAGTCATCATGTCTGCATCTATAACCTTTAAGGAAACATTTGGCTCTACTGTGGCAGCAAAAATGATATATGTGCATTTTGACTTCTTGGTTGTTAAAGGCCTGATAAATAACAGAGACAATCAATAATCTGTGTGTGTGTGTGTGTGTGTGTGTGGTCATGCATGACCTCAAAATTTGATCCACCTGGCAACTATCACATGGCTTGCTCCATTGGTTATGTTTCTTTTTCTTTTTTTCCTCCCTTTTTTTCACTTCTTCTAAAAGTACAAGGGTAATGTGAGTGTGAACAAAGAGCCAGCAGCAAGCAGCCCTGGACCGGTTGAAACCTGTATGGGTTGAAACTAAGGAGAGACTTCCTGCACCCAGTGCATCATCAACCAGAGCCAGACAGAGCTGGAAATGATGCATGGGTTCAGTACCCAGGGTCCTAGATTCCTATTAACTGTTGAGATTGTTATTTTCAGATCATAGCAGAGATATATTGATAGATACATCATGTTGTTTTTGCATATGACTTGATGAAGCTGCACATGCAGTCTGCAATCTGATTTGTTCTATTTGCTGAATATTCACTGATTATACAGCAAAACTGCAGTAAAGTCAAACAAAGATTATATTCTTCTATGAAGCAAGGTGATTATTTAAGATCTGTGATATAAAGTTGCTGCTAAGGCTTTGATTAATGGATAGATGGATGGATGGATGGATGTATATGCTCGCTGAATTACTCACAGTTGATTAAATAAAAGTTTTAAAGTTTGTTACCTCTACCAAAGAGGTTATGTGATCACTGGCTTTTGTTTGTTTGTTTGTAAGCAGGATATCTTGAAAAGTTATAAATGGATTTGGATAAAATTTGGAGGACAGATAGATGATGTCAACAGGAAGAAGTGACTAAATTTTGGAGGTGAGCATATCATATTCTGGATCCAGGATCCAGAAGGTTTCAGCAAAAAAAAAAAAAAAAAAAAAAAAAAAANGTTTTTTTTTTTTTTAAACAAACACAAGAACTGGTATTGTATTGAATTTCATTATATTGAGATGTTTTATAATATTCTACCACCTCGTGTATGTAAATGAACAATGGGGTGGGCAAAACATGAGAAACATCTTTACCGCAGCCCCATATAATACCAGATTACCAAAGAGTTGAGTTACTGGCTGCGGTTATTCCCACACGCCCTGAACGCAGCATCAGATAGGCGGTGTCTTCTGAAAATTGTCGTTCCGTGTTCAGCCAATGAGAAGCGCTCCTAACGTCCGCAACAGCGGCTCCATGTTGTGACTCCTGTTTCTTAGAAATACTGTACACAGAAGATTTCGTGGATCTTCGGCCAACCGGCGGCCAAAGCCGGGAGATGCAGCGCTGTTACGAGCAAATGTCGAGAACATCTTTTATACTCCATCGCCAAAGTTTTTTTTTTTTAAAGGGGCTGTGAAATTAGGTTCGAGACATCTGAGATACGGAGCGAAAAGTGGCATGCAAGATGAGGAAGAAGTAACTGGATTGAGATAACGTCACACGGGCAGTAAGTGTACATTCTACTATACTATTTACCATAGAACCTAAAATTCAAAGCATATTAAATAACTAAAAGTGATAATGTTTCTTCTTTTAGCCGAGGAGATAAAAAAAAAAATTGGTTATCCTGTGTGAATGTTTAAACTGGGTACATGTTGTTTCTACTTCACATGTTATAACAGGTCACCTGACCAAGTCTATCTGCAGATGAGTTTCTGTGTAAGAACCCACAACGTTCCAACATTAACTACAGATATTCCTATTTCCCTTTTTTGATGGAAATCATGCCTGTCTAAGTTTTAGTTTTCTCAAAATATCTGACTGCCCAATTTTACATTACCGTCTACTTTAATTAATTAGCTTCCACTTTATAGTGGCTATAACAAGAAAGATGATAAAGACTGCGTAGTCTTCACAGGTGTAATCCAGTGTCAGAGGATTTGGAAGCTCACCAACCCTCTGTTGTTAATCATTAGGGTACCTGATAAGGGGCGAAGAAACCGTGGACTTGAGTTGGACTAGAGTCAGATTTAAGTTACAAAAGCTAGGACATGAGACTAGGACTGTAAGTAATGATTATTTTTCATGATCAGTTAATCACTTAATGATTAATCAATTAATTTAATGAAATGTAAAAAAAAAAAACAAAAAAAAAACTTCCATCACAAGGCCCCAAAGTGTTGTCTTCAGCTTGTTTGTTTTGTCTAAACAATAGTTTAAAAAAGAACAGCAATTTGATTTATTTGATTTACAGTGATGGGAAACAGATTATCAGTAAATCACATCTGAGAAGATGAAAGCAGCGAATGTTTAGGATTTTTAATTGATTAAAATGAACAATCAACTTCTAAACTTGTTTCTGATTAATTATGTATTAACTGACTAATCCAGTAGTTCTCAAACTGTGGTATGTCCCACCAGTGGTATGGCAAACGTTCCCTGCTATGGAAATTCTGCTATTGTGATAAATTATTTACATATACAATCAATTATAGTAAGTATTTTTTAAATTATTCTATCTTATCCAAGTCCAAATTCTATTGTGTACACACTATGTACTCCAGTTCTACTGTAAGCTTATCGATTTCAGTTCAGGAAACATACATAATGCATGTTGCATTATTCATACATACATACATAACATAAAAGGATGAAGAAAAACATGTGACAGCTGCACTCACAGCATGTGGAAATCCCAAATGGGCCTTTACCAATATGAGATCTTAACCCACCAGGGACAGAAGAGCCAGAGATGGCACCCTGGACCAAAGAAAGAACCTCGTCATCCCATATGTGGCTGGAATATCTGAAAAGTTGAAGAGGATTTTTGGACAAAAACAAGATATCAGTTTTCTTTAAACCTAACAACACCCTGAGACATAGCCCCGGGAACGTATTTTAATCAGGGGGGGGGGGNGGGGGGGGGGGTGCGGTAACAGCGGGTGGTGTGGAGTGCTGTCCACGGTGCTGAGCCACCATAACAATAATCAATAGTGATCTCAGCGCACTACTTCAAGGTGGAATTGTTTTTGCACCATTTTCTCACAGTTGATTTTTAGGGCAAAGCCATATTTCATGACACAAGACTAGCAACCAGTAATAACCATGACAGTAAGGTCATGTGACATTACAAGAGCATATATACTGATTGACTAATTCTATGGAAGCAACATCCAAAAAATAAAAAAAAATAAAAATAGAAATGAAAAAAGAAAGAAAAGTGTGGTAGGATGGATCAAGTTGTTGTAACTCCTGCATTAAAAAGTCTTTATTTACAATTATTTATTTATTTATTGCTAGCACCAACAGCAATGCCCTCCTCTCTAAAATACGGCAGCAGTACCGCAGCCCACCAACAGGTGGTGTGACAGCACCCCCAGCACCCCCACTTCCTGGGGCCTTACCCTAAGACAAAGACTTGTGGATCCCAAAGACCAGACTCTAAACACAAGAAGAGTGGTGTAATATATGCCATCCAGTGTAAGGAGGAGTGTTCAGAGGTCTACATAAGAGAAACCAAACAACAAATCTGTAAGCGGATGGCCCAACACAGGAGAAATAACACCAGACTCAGCCGTTTACCTCCACCTGAACAGAGGACAATAGTTTTAAGATGATAATGTGCACATTTTGGACAGAGAGGATCGTTGGTTTGATAGTGGAGTGAAGGAGGCCATTTATGTTCACGTAGAGAGACCTTTCCTCAATGGAAATGAAGGTCTCAGATACAATCTACCCACCACTTTTAGTGCACTGCTGCCTTCCCTTCCAAAAAAATGTGGAGACAGGTCCTGCATGTTGAAATTATTGAATTGAAATGTATTCATTGTTTGAAATTTGAATAATGCATCTATTTATTTGGAATTGGGTTGTTGTGATTTGACACCATAATCACTGTAGTTACTGGAAGTTTAAAGGACCATATCAGCCATTTTGCATGTTTGAGCCTAATATATTCAATTTTCATGCACAAAACATTACTGACAATCATTTTCCAAAGGATACTGCTGTAACGATGAATTAAAAATTTTTTTTTCCTACATTCCAGACCACCATTGATTTCAGTTCATTCTGGTACAAAATCAACTTGTTGATATTTGAAACGTTCTTGAGATCACTGCAAATAAGACATATATTCATTTTTTTTTTTTTTTTTTTTTTTTTGAAGTTACATAATTTTAGTGTTTAAGTGCAATAAAAAGTACAAAATGATCTGATCAGTGAAATGATCGCTGCAAACTCATAACAACTGTATTACGGCCACCGGTGTCCGGTGTACTGAAGCCGTACTCTGGATTGCACTGTTTGAAGTTAGTAGGAAAAGTATGAAAATGCAGTTGTTCCAAACTGTAACAGCTGTAAGAATTTTTGCATCTAGGAACAACACACTTCATGGTTTTAGTATTATTTTCCAACTTTGTGTCTTGGAGATACAATATTGTGGTGCTTACAGAGCAGACTGTCCAATCAGATTCACTTGGAGGCGGAACATCTGTTCTGCTGACTGATCCACCGCAGAACTACACAGAATAATATGTATGTCACTGGGGAATATACTGTAGTCCCAAAAGAAGACCTGTGTTTATCAAAAAAATTTGAACAACCATGACTTCATAAAACTGCGTAACTATTAGTAGGCGAAACATTTATTTTTAAGGTGGATGTATCACTTGAATATTTGATTTTGAAAGGTTAAGAGATTTTCCAAAATAGCAGGAAAGCTGAAATACAGTTTTATCCTTTGCAAAATGGTCATCAGTAACGTAACATGTATGAAAATGGAATATATTAGGCTCAAACATGCAAAATGGTTGGTATGGTCCTTTAACATCCTTCTGTACATTTAACTGACGAAGCCATTTGGATGAAAACTTGAAACCAGTTGACCTGACTCAGATTTCATATATCTACCGACTGAGAAACTTCATCAAATACATGAATGATGTTTTTCTATGATATTTCTTAGAGTTGGTGGCTTGTTGGTGATGTGGCACCTGGTTCAAAAAGTTTGAGAACCACTGGACTAATCAAACAATTGATTAATTGTTTCAGCACTACTTGAGACTTGACTGGAACTTTTGCTGTAAGAATTTACTGGACACTTGAAAGCAAACGGTCATTTTTGACTCAGTAAAATAAAATTCCATATAAATAAGAAATAAATACACCTTTGTCACATACCTTGGATCATCATCAGGCCTATAACCCACAGTGTTTCATTAAGTCTTTAATTCAGAAAATCAATCAAAAACAAGCAGCTTAATATTTTTTCTTTTATGTTCCCCAAAGGAATGTTAATACTCGCCTCACTGTGGTGCACCTCTCACATTATGTCAATTCTACTTTCATTTACTGCTGATTTTCAGTAAATGTTTTCATTTTTGCAAATTAACAAAGATTTTTATTGGTGCCTTTATGCCTATATACTGTACCAAGAATTATGAGGGATTGTGTATTATTTGTGGCCTCCTCCCAGTTAAAGCTACAATGATCAGGTTAAGACAGCCAATGCAGTCAGGACTGGTCCAACAGTCTGACACGCTACACACATGTATGCAGCACCTTGATGCCATGGTTAACGAAAGCTCACCCTACAGGTTTATTTTGCCTTATTGCACATACATTCTCAATGGAAATATGAGCACTGCTTGTTATTGTAAAGATTTTGCAGTTGTGGCAGCTAATATATATTTATTTAGTCATCATTTGTTTATGATTGTACTGTTAAGTATTTGTAACCACCCCTTTGGATGTGCTATTGGCCATTAAAAAAAGCTGGTTACATGGTAGCACTCATTTGTTTTATTCTGAACCCTTTCATTTGTGTAAAACTAAAGGTATAAAGATAGTATGTGTGTATCAAGTGTATCTAGTGTAAAATAGTGACTTGAGATTTGCACCGAAAGAGTTAAAACAGCTCTGGCAGCTATGCGTGACTTGAAGAGGAACCTCTGCTATAGCAGTGGCAACCACCTGACCACCAGTATAGTCCAAACTAAATGGAATTTAGCATGATCTCAGACTGCTATCGAATATGCTGCCATGAGCAAATTACCAGTATACTTGCCTTGACTTTGAGTGTGCTCAAATATCAGTTCGCATCTTAGATGAAAATGCGTGTGTGTAACACAAAACAACATAAGGAGGCCTGAAAATAATTGACGGGGAGGTGAAGAACATTTCCTCTACTGGGGCAAATGGATACTTGGGGAAAACGTAGGCTTACTCCACCCTTCTCCCCTCTCTGTCTCTCTTCACATTTCATGTCGTTTTCACTCAGCCAGCCACTCAGCAGTATAGATGGAAAAAAACAAAACAAAACTGTGTGTGTGTGTGTGAGAGAGAGAGAGAGAGAGAGAGAGAGAGAGAGAGNTGTGTGTGTGTGTGTGAGAGAGAGAGAGAGAGAGAGAGAGAGAGAGAGGGAGAGAAGTTTGGGTGCATTGGGTTCAATGCACATGTGAGAGTTAACTTGCAGTGTAGCCTAATGCATAGTTACATTACATGCAGATAATTATGGCCTTTTGTTATACATAGTTGCCTGCATAGTTTAATACAACTTACACATTGATTTAAAGGAATTAAGTATTGTTAGTCCTAATATAGAATTGTGATGGACACCTGCTGGCCAAGAAGCCTGAATAGGTGAGAATTTTCCATGGCCATGATATAACACTACTAAATGCTAAAAATAGAATAACTCTGCAGAACTAGCCTAAACTGAAAGTGTGTGTACCACCAACCAATCACTTGAAACAATTTACCGATTGTATGCAGCTTTTTATTGGAGGTTGGGAAAGTTAGTAAAAATAATGTGGAATTTTAATAAGTGCATGGCTGTTTTTCAAAGTTTTAAATCAGTGGGATAGTGACACTTTCCATCCATAAATACTACAGGTAACATTCAAAATTGGCTTAACATCCAAAGTAAGAAATGTGAAAGCTTTGTTTAAGACCAGTAGATAGCGTGATTGACACAACCCTTGATTTCTAATACTGGATAAAACTGCAGAAACACAGCTGGGTTCAAAGGATCTGATCTGTATATCTGTGGAATATCCAACATAAACATGATTTTACCATGGTAAGAAGTCTTCTTTGATTTTCTGCCCATGTTAATGTTCTTTAAAATCATATAAACACTGACTCAGTGTAATTGGAATTTTTGATGTGAAAGCAGGGGAATGTAGTCAAGCTAACAAAATTATGGTAAAAGAAAAATGTAGTTTGTAAAGGAGTTTCCTTGACTCACAGGAGCCAAACAAGCAAATAATCAATTACATTTTTACAAAAGCAATTCACACCTCCTATTTACTAAATATAGTTTCTTTTTTAGAAATGATCCAAAGTCAGTTTTCTTGCAAGCCAAATAAATAAATAAATGAAAATAAAAACATGAGGGATTTCAAATGGAATGATGTTCTCTGCTTCATATGAAATATTCAGTGTGTTTTTTGGGCAGAATTTCAGTGCAGGTCAGAGGGCTTCAAAGAAAATAAATGAATAAGGTGGACGGATGACCATTCATTCATTCAATTATTTATATTAACTCCTGGAATCTGACTTCAGAAACACTTGCAAAACGTGTACTGTTAAATTTTAGCTTACTGTTTCTCAAATCACAGAACAGAAACAGATGAAGATAGAAAATCCACAGCAATACAGGAAGTGCCACAAGTCAGTAAATTAAAAACAAGCAATTTTGCAGGCACTAAATGAAAGACATGTATGCCAAATTTCTCAGTGAGTCAGTAGTTGGTAGACTTAAAGCACATTAAAGCACTCTCTACTATGCCATTAACAATATGATGTAATAAATGGATTTAGTACAGTCTTGGTTTGTTACGCTATCATAACTGAATGAAATTGGACTGAAAATTTTAGTAACCTCCAACAGATTTGACATACAAACTTCTCTCTTTGTCTTTTGTACTATTCTGCCAAAACCTAATTATGTTGAATGTCAGTTTTCCTTTTCTCCTTTAATGTTTCCTAGAGGATTGTTTGTAAGACAGAAACCAGCGTCAAAGTACCTGGGTATCAAAAGAGAACCATGTTGAAAGGTTTCAAGCAGTCGCGAGGACTGTCTAAGGTTGGACTTTGGTAATATAAACAGAAGTCGGTCACATAACAAAGCCTTGACAGTTCAAAGGTCAGCCTTTTGCTTATATTACCTCAGTTAATTTATGGTCAGTACACTCTGACTGTCTTTCTTTCGTTTGTTGCAGCAATGTTCACACTCACTGAGGTTGCATCGTTGAATGACATCCAACCGACGTACCGTATCCTCAAGCCATGGTGGGATGTCTTCATGGACTACCTGGGGCTGGTCATGCTCATGCTGGCCATATTTGCCATGACCATGCAGATCACCAAGGACCAGGTGGCATGTCTGCCTTATCTAGAACCAACAGATGACTCCTCAGAAGCTTCGTCAAAGTTGTTCACCTCACAGAGTCCTCAGGTCACCACGTCATCAGCAACCACCAAAGCACCAGTGATTGCTGCCTCTCCAGTAGACTCAAAGGATTTACCAGATTCAGCTGTGCATGAGATCCACATCACACACAAACACACTGCTGTGGCGGCAGAGAAATATATCAATCAGCGCCCACCAACAGGGGTTAGGACCAACCTGGACTATCAACAATATATCTTTGTCAACCAAATATGTTACCATGTTGCCTTGCCCTGGTATTCTAAGTACTTTCCATACCTCACCCTTATCCACACTATTGTACTCATGGTCAGTAGCAATTTCTGGTTCAAATACCCCAAAACAAGCTCAAAGATAGAGCATTTTGTCTCTATTCTGGGTAGATGTTTTGAATCTCCTTGGACGACGAAGGCTTTATCTGAGACAGTTTGTGAGGATTCTGAGAGGATAACTGGGACCTCTTCAACACCAAATCAGGCACCGGCAGAAGGGAAGGAGGATGGCACGGCTCCCAATTCATCCACACCCATGCTTGGGGTGAAGTTCTCTGCAAACATTGCTGAGGTTCCAAGTAGCATGACAATCCTGGACAAAAAAGATGGAGAGCAAGCCAAAGCCCTTTTTGAGAAAGTCAGAAAATTCAGAGCTCATGTCGAGGACAGCGATTTCATCTACAAGCTTTACGTAGCTCAGACCATTGTCAAAACTGTCAAGTTCATTTTGATATTGTGTTACACTTCAACCTTTATGGCTGCCATAGATTTTCAACATACTTGTAAACCTGATATTAAGCAGCTAACAGGGTACGAACAGTTCTTCTGTACACACAACATGGCTTTCATGCTGCGAAAGCTTCTTATTAGCTACATGGCTTTGATCATGATTTATGGGATGGCATGCTTGTACTCGCTGTTCTGGGTATTTCGACGACCAGTTAAAGAGTACTCATTTGAGAAGGTGAGGGAAGAGAGCAACTTTAGTGACATTCCTGATGTCAAGAATGACTTTGCATTCCTCTTACACATGGTGGACCAGTATGATCAACTCTATTCCAAACGATTTGGTGTCTTCTTGTCTGAGGTCAGCGAAAACAAGCTTCGGGAAATTAGCCTCAATCATGAGTGGACCTTTGAAAAATTAAGGCCACTTGTGACTCGCAATGCACAGGACCAGCAGGAGCTGCACCTTCGCATGCTCTCTGGCCTCCCAAATGTGGTATTTGACCTCACTGACTTGGAAGTACTTAAACTGGAGCTGATTCCTGAGGTGAAGTTCTCAGCAAAGATTTCCCAAATGACCAGCCTGCAGGAGCTGCATCTCTACAATGCTCCAGCCAAGGTAGAACAGACAGCTTTTGCTTTCCTCCGTGACCATCTTCGCTGCCTTCATGTCAAGTTCACTGATGTTGCTGAGATCCCAGCCTGGGTTTATTTGCTGAGGGGTTTGAGGGAGCTTAAGCTAATTGGGAACTTGAATTCAGAAAATAACAAAATGATTGGTTTAGAGTCCATGCGAGATTTGAGGCACTTAAAGGTTTTGTTTCTGAAGAGCAACCTCACAAAAATACCCCCAAACATCACAGACCTGTCGCCACATCTAGTGAAATTAGTGGTGCATAATGATGGTACAAAACTGGTAGTACTAAATAGTCTGAAAAAAATGACAAATTTAGCAGAGCTCGAGCTGCACAGCTGTGAACTGGAGAGGCTTCCCCATGCTATTTTCAGCTTGACCAACTTACAGGAACTTGACCTAAAATCCAACAACATCCGAACCATAGAGGAAGGCCTCAGCTTCCAGCACCTCAAGAAGCTCACATGCCTTAAACTGTGGCACAACAAACTGATCAGCATTCCACCCTTCATTGGCCAGGTAAAGTCTTTGGAGTCTCTCCACCTCTCACATAATAAGTTGGAGACACTTCCCGAAGCCTTGTTCACTTTACCCAAACTTCGACACTTGGATGTGAGTCATAACTCTATCACAGTGCTCCCACAAGATGTGGGTCATCTCTACAACCTCCAGCACTTGGCCATCAATACCAACAAACTGGAAAAGTTGCCTAAGACTCTTTTCAAATGCACCAAGCTGAAAGTGCTTTGTCTTGGGAACAACCAGCTCACCGTGCTGCCAGAAGCCATGGGTCAACTGGTGCAGCTCACTCAGCTGGAGCTGCGAGGGAATTGTCTGGACAGACTGCCAGCCCAGCTGGGCAACTGCCGGCTGCTGCGCAAAGTCGGCTTGATTGTGGAGGACCATCTTTTTGACACACTGCCTGTGGAAGTTAAAGAGAGCATCAGCCGAGAGATCATCGCGTCCTTTACTAGTGGCTTATAGTGCAAAAACCACTATGACCGCACACAGACAGGCTGGCTGCTCTGATAGTTAGAATCCCCTATACTGGGATGGCTTAGTGGACTTTTTGCTATTGTTATAGTTTCATGTTGATTATTTTCATAAATTGGCTTAGTTCCACTATATAAATGCAATGTGTAGAAATTTCTTATGTATTAGCAATGCTTTTCCTTCTTTCTAAACATGTCTGATTTGATCCAGAAGTTTTTATCATTTAGTTTTTGTAGCTTTGTGTATTAAAGCATTTCAGATGACAAAAAAGCATTTAGATTATGTCATATACCATATTCCAAAATTGTTTTTTCTTATGTAGGTTCAATATTATTCTATTCTTTTAGATGCTCAGGTATATTGTAACCTTGGGGAACAGTCTTTTGCCTTAACTGCTGCTATTTTTTTTTTTTTTAAACAGTGAGGGCTTTCAAAAACAAAAAGCCAAAAATCAACATTTCATGTTTTCTTGTCAGTTTTCATACAGACACTATCCACAGACACAAGATGGAAGAGGACACAATGCAATGTTCCTTTCTTTTTGTAACACTCATTTGTTGAAATCATATGACCTTTGTTTCCCCTGTAACTAATAGAATGATTTGAGCGCTCTGAATTCCACAGAGAGAGCTTGTACATTGTACAGACACAGTTCAAGCTTTGTGTAGAATTGTAAAACTCAGGTGGAGACAAAGCACTGGAACTGGACTTTAAGCCTGTATCTTTTTATGATACAGATTGTACTCTGAGGCATAGGAAATTCATATAACATTGAATACTTAATTTATAGACTAATGAATGTTATTAGTAATAACATATCCACTATATTAACTGTTATGGAATATGTTTCATATTCCTTCTCTTTCTCAAAATTATACACAGGAGCTGAAAGTAAAAATCTGTTTACTATCTAAATTATATAAAAGCTGAGGTCATGAGTAGGACTGATCATTCTAAAAGTGTACATGTCAGAAACATGGTATGATGACCAACACATCTGCCTTCATCGTTCTCAGTGTTTTTCTGCGTAGGTCTACACAAGTGTTCTTCAATGATACAGCAACTACTGTTCCACTTTGGTGAACTATGCTCAAAGTTCATAACTTTATGGCACAATAAAGCAAGATTTTAATGAACCTCTAATCGTTTTTAACCTTCTGCGTGCCTGCTTGACTGAATACCTGCAGGAAAAGGAGAATCCATTTCATTGCACAATACACATACACAAGATGTTTTTCATACCTAATTATTCTCTCAGAGAGTTTAGCTTTGATTTGTGCACATGAACAGATTTCAGTGTAGTTAAGAAAGTGACAGAATTAGTGATGTCAGTGAGTTACATGGATTCTCACTTGCTCTCCCAAGAACAAAATATATTTAAGCTGAATATGGAACAAGTCATGTGATCATCAGTTTTCAGTTCACTGTCAGAAAAGAGGATTCATCTTTTGTTTTGACATCACAGACTGGCGATTTTTTTTTTTTTTNCGATTTTTTTTTTTTTTGGTACAATTTATGAAACTAAACCACATAACCACATATTCTGCAATTCTGAAGGAAAGGGGATGCAGATGTTCAGTTAAGAATTTGACTTCCACTGTTGTACTTCTTCTACAATGTATATTTCTTCAGGCGATATGCATTTGTACTAAGAAACTTATTTTTCACCACAATTTTGATGTAATAAAGGGGTATCTTCTGTCTATCTGTGATCCTATAGAGGGTGGTTCTGCCATAGTGATGATTACTCACCATTCAGCCCTGCAGTACATGGGTTAGATTTTCCAGGGAACTTACAATGATCTTCCAAAAGAGTAGCGTTATTTGTTAAGGAAGAACAATAGGTTCACTGTTTCAATCATGGATCCTAAAAAGGTCATGGAGGATAAGGGTGTGATATATTGCATATGACCTTCTTTTTAACAGTCTGATGGCCTTGCAGATAACTGAACTCTTTTGAGAAATCACAATATATCTGACCTTGAGATCTCTATAATAGTTCTTATAGGCATCAGTACATGTTGTACATTGTGCCTTCTAACTTGATGTGTACCTGCTTATTCATTTTGTTGAGACTCTCGTCTTCTAGCAGAAGCTGAGCCTGCTGGAGAGGTTTATTTATATAAAAGTATTTTCAATGTTAAATATATCTGAGCTGGTACAATTTGATAATTTCTCTCTATAAATATTTATAGCATATAAATTACTCAAAAGATTTAAATGAACATGTTTTCATAGATTAATATTCATTCTCGTTTGGACTGATTTATCTTTGATTGACTTTTTGTGCTGTGAAATTTAGATACAATGTAATTATTTTGAGTAGTATATTTTTACAGTGTTCCAAAATGGGTCAGTGGAACTTTGAGGGCCAAACCTAGAAGTTAATAAGGACTCCTGCTTTGTTTATCTGTAGCAGTCTGGTAAGTTTTGCAGTTTTAAACTCAAGTGTGGACATATAAATTCAAAAGAGAAATCTCACGTGAGGATTCTTAATATGCTACCAGAGGTTTGGGAACCTCTGCTGTGACAGTTATTAGGAGTGGCCCAGTTTAGGGTCTGATGAACATACCAAGGTTGATTGATAAGTTCTGATCCAGACAAATAAGGCAATAAGCAAAGGCTGTAATATTTTTGTGAAAATCATATACTACCTTTGCTGTTCGACTACATAAATTTTTGGGCTAAGTGATTATGACTGATTATAATCAGTCATAATCTTGGGTACTTGAAAAGTACCCAAAGCTCTGTGAGTTGTACAAGATGGACAAACTAGGTCAATATACAGCAATTATGTACTTGATGAGCTGTTATAGGGTTTTGAACTAGTTCAACACCAACACTACTCACCTGATTTGTGCCGAGTCTTTAATTTCTTCCCCAACATGAAAGAGACTTAGCTGGAACCTGTTTTGCTTCAGGCAATATGATATCTGTGGAGGATTTTTTAAAATTTATTATTATTTTTGGACAGCCAGTAAAGCAGTTTCTATGAAACTGGGATAAAACGTCTCCAACATTATTGGCAGAAGTGTATTGACTTGAAAGGATTAGGTTGAAAAAAAAAAAAAAAAAANAAAAAAAAAAAAAAAAAAACTGCAGTAACTATGAAGTAATGTCAATACTGGGCTCATAATTTATCAATCAAACTAAACGCAGGCTCAACCAGATCTCTGCGTTGGAGAATGCTGCCATCTGTCGGCGAAGGAGAGTAACTGCTAGCCGAGGTTTGAGGCGAACTATCTTCAAACTGGCTTTCTGCTCCTGAAAAACTACAAAATAATGAACCGCCCCAAGAATGTTTTATTAAACAGTTCAGGAGTATCTAAAGGAGCAACTCCAGTATTCAAACAGCAACAAAGTGCAAGGTAAATTACTGTTCCATCAGAGAACATTACGAGTTAGGTAGTTGTTATTGAATGATCGTTTATTTTAGAAAACTGAGATTTACAGAATTAAGAAAGGTGTCTGCCTTCTGCTTTCTTTATGTCTGTATCTATTAGTATGTTGGATAATGATGATCTATATATGATAAGACTAATGTTAAAAATACGAGCTGTTTGTTGTACGTGTTTGTTCAGCTAATAGCAAACGTTGCTAAGTTAGCTTGATTTGTGTTAGCTTTAATACAGTGCCACCATATTATGTGTCCTGAAACTAGTTAGCACTGTGGTATTCACTTGTGTAATCTCTCTGTATTTTTTATTTTCTGGAATTAACAGAGCATGCCAACAGAACAAAGAAGGTATGATACAGTCCACACCCCATTAAACAGCTGTTAAAACAAACATTAAACCTAGAAAAAATGCAGGTTAACTTCATCTGAATATGTTTCTAGTGCAGCTAATTGTTGTCTGAGTCTCTCTGGATATTTAAGCACATTGTTTTGGAATACAGTGGACATGTAGAAGAACAAGAAAATCCATATAGAAGTTGTTTTAAATCATTTGTCCTGAAAACCCATCATAAATGAGATTCTTTTGGTATTAGTGTTTCATTTTAGCAACAGCAGGTATTTTCCACAGGCAGGAAGTATCCAGTCAATCAAAAAAAAAAAAAAAAAAANAAAAAAAAAAAAAAAAAAAAGAAAAGGTCTTAATTTCCATGTACCTTCATTTATCCACAGTTAAGTGGAAGTCTTCATTCAAATCACTAGGAGAACAAGATATCCAAGATGATGGATCTCAGGACAAAAGCAGCAGCAGTTCAGAAAAGTAAGTCTGTCAACAGTCTGTCTGTGATGCACATGTGGAATGATAAGGAACAAAAGAGATGCAATCTTATACTATACAACTACATTTTGTTGGCTTTTGCCAGCTATGCATCCCCAGAATAATTAGAATTCACAGCAATATTGATGACTCTGACCCCTCTGGCTTATAAAACCAATGAGCCTCTAATTATGTAGCTGTGGGATCTCATCCTAGTCCTGCTGAAAGCCCTGATGAAGATGCTGACCTTTGTTAAACAGAGGGTGACATCTCCTGTTGCAACCCAGGATTTCCCATATGCCAGTTAGAGGTCTACGTTTACAGAAACAGAAAAATTTGTTTCTCCATCGTCAGTTGATAATCCATTTCTTGTGCTTTTCAGAAGTCACTGTTCAATTGTAACCTGTTTTTACAGGTGATCTCTGTCATCTCTACTGTAAATACAGACTGTAAATGACTGTGAATGTTGTGACAAAATAGTGAGTTGCACACTTATTTCCTCTCATTTAGGGCTGAGCTGTATGACCCTTATGAGCCTGGATCATCTGATTCTGAGTCTGAGATGCCACAGGGGCAAAACCATAGCCACCACCCTGAGCAGGATGATGATGATGTGAGATGGCACAGATACAAACATTTGTCCCCAGGTAGAGGTTGTCATGACAACTACCACTGGGAATTACCTTACTCTGAGTCAGGGAGCAGACCCCTTAATGGACGTGACTTTAGACCTCCTGAGACTAGACCTACAGAACATCAAGGTCCTAGTCCAACTAATAGACTTCCTGAACGACAGCCTTACAGCCCAAATGTTGAATCAGCCGACCCAGGCTATGGCTCCATCAGTCGAACTCTGGACCGACGGAGCTGCAGCCCTGATAGGCTGAGTCACCGCTCCTCCAACCAAAACTTTACTGCATCTTATGGTGGACAGATGACCAATGGGGATGAGACAATGCCTGAATACAGGAGAGAGGTATCACTAATGTAAATGATTTACTTTTATTTACTGAACATATTGATTTTTTTTTGCTGTTACTGTGACAGTGACATGCTAGGAATCATGTCAAGTGTTATGTGTTTCATAGAAGAAAATGCCTTTTGGTTCTGAGGTAAAATGTGAGCTCAAGTTCTGTGATTCAGGATACATGGCCTGTTTTTCTTTTTGAATATTTTGTGTATTTTTTTATGTCGTGAAGGAGAATGTTAAGTCATTTTGTTTCACTTTTAAAGGACCATACCATCCATTTTGCATGTTTGAGCCTAATATATTCAATTTTCATACACATAAGGTTACTGACAATCATTTTCCAAAGCATACAACTGGAACGGTGAGTTAAAAAAAAATTCCCACCTTCCAGACCACCATTGATTTCAGTTCATTCTGGTACGCTATCAAAATCATCTTGTTGATACTTGAAATGTTCTTGAGATAGGTAATCCATCATCACGAACAAGACGTGTACAGTGCTGACCAAAAGTATTGCACCCTCCTGTATTTTTGTGTGAACTTTACCAAAGTACCACAAACGCAACAAAATTCATTTATAGGTGTTTTACAAGTGGTTGAGTGTTCATTCAGAATATTCAATTATTCTTTAGACTTAAATTTGGATTTCAGAGTAGGTAGTATGACTACAGTATTTCTACAAGTCAGTGAAAACACATGAAAACCATTTGCTCTGAGCCTTCCTCAAAGAAGATGTTTTAATTTACTGTTTGATCTCTGCTAATAATATTGGTATTCATCTTCAAATCTTAATATGTCAAAAGTGTCGTCCCACTTAACACTATTAAGAACTATTGGCTTTTTTTCAGTTGTACTTACTCTAACACATTGAAAAAATACATTTTGTTGTGTTTGGAGTGGTATTTTAGCTCAGAAAGAAAAGTTTACATAAAAATACAGGGGGCAGTACTTTTGGCCAGCGCTGTATAGTATTCATGTTTTTTTTTTTAGAAGTTTCCTCATTTTAAAGTTGAAGCACAATAAAAGCGCGGAGTGAATGTATGTCTCCACCAGGGAGTATAGTCCCAAAAGACCTGCATTTATGGAAAAATTGTAATGACCGTGACTTCCTAAGGCTGTGTATTAGCAGGCGAAACATTGATTTTTAAGGTGGTTATAATGCTTGAATATTTGATTTTGAAAGATTAAGAGATTTAGTATTTATATATTATATTTATATAGTGATTGTCAGTAGCCTTACATGTATGAAAATTGAATATATTAGGTTCAAACATGCAAAATAGGTGGTATGGTCCTTTAAGCTGTGATACTACTGGCATATTTTAATAACAGCTGGTGCCCTTTTCATCCTTTTCAGATGAGCACTACTGTTAGATTATCCCCACCAAGGTTACAAGTGGACTACCAACACCAACCAGGATATGTGGGAACAGGTGAGAGATCAACTGTAATCGCAAAGTTACTGTATGAAACTACATGTTTTTTAATCATAGAATATATGTCTTATGTTTAGTCCTTTAGGCCATTTTTGTTGTCACTCTTGGACAATTATGGCTTTTGTCTTCACACTTGTGCATGCTTTTGTACCAAAAATACATACAGATGTTTTTTTTAAGTTGCCATTTCCTTGAAGTGAATTTATTTGCTGTGATGGAACCAAGCTCTCAATGAGTTTTGAATAAGCAAAGTAGAAAAATATAATGAATATATACTTCTTTTTTTTTTTAATCACAATATTTCTATTTTTTTTTTTTTAATGAAGGTATACTAAGTGATTATATGTATAATGTTCTGTAGGAGCGGATCAAATCACATCTACAGAAGTGACAAAGAAAAAAAACAGAAGTCCGATAATTGAAAAGTAAGCACCATGGATACTAATGCTCCATAATGTAAAGCCACTACATGTGGAACGTGGAATATTGATGTCATACGGTACAGCCAGAACTTTGAGGCCACCCCCTGATTTAAAAAAAAAAAAAAAATNAAAAAAAAAAAAAAAATCATCAATTCACTGTTTTGCAATTTATTGCACAGGAAATGATAAAAACATATAAAATAAATGTAACTTATTAGTTTTCAAGAAGAATTTGTTAACAAGAGCACATTATGTAGCCACTATGGCTTAAGAAATTATTTTTAATGAAGGCATGCCCAGTCTGTATTAGTGCCTAAACTCTTGCCTAAACTCCCTTGCTTATGTGTTTTAACATTCTCTTCAGTAGCCTGCTGTCTGCCTTCTCCCAGATCATTTTGATTAACTTGCTACACACTCTGCTCATGCTAAATCTGGGGGTGGCTCAAACTTCTGGTCTGTAGTGTACATATTAATTTTGATAGCTTAGTACAGAACACGAGGACTTGAGAGTGAAAATGGTTTATGTAGTGACACTAACTGAAGCACATTGCAGAAATGGAGTTTTATATGAGTACAGCTGTTTAACTACTTGTCTGGACTACACAGCAGTGCGTGTTTATTTGGTATTAAAAGGTGCTTTTTGGGTCTTAGGAGCCCTTTCACCTGTGAGCTCTGTGATGTTGAGTTGGCCAATAAACAGGAGTTGGAGGATCACCTGGAGAGCAAGACTCACTGGGACACCATGGAGCACATTCAGCAGCAGACTAATTACGATGATTTGACTGTAGCTTTTCTACAGGTAAGATGAGAAATAGCAGTGATGGTTACAAGGTCTGACACTGATAGTACTTTTCACAGGTTGTTCTTGAGGTTGGCGAATGACTGAAACTTACATTCATTCAGCACTTTGGCTTGTTGAGTATCAGAGAAAATATAATTAGTTGAAGTGAATGAGGAAATGCTGCCGTGAATTCTCCCTGAAGTATTAAAGCTCCAGGTATTCAGCAGCGGCAATTCAAGGTTGCGTTGGCTAAGCTCAATGCTTTACTCACTGTTACATACCAAATTTGTAATAAAATATGGGGATTAAAGATGGATATAGGAGAACAGGAAACAATATGTTACAATGTCCTCGGTTTGAATCCAGTTGCATGTCAAAAGCAAAATGTGTGGAAAATATTTCCATCTGTATGTTCTATATATGCATGAAGTTTTTAATTGGTAAAATTACACAAGAGCTCTATATCATGCTATGCAAATAAGATTACTATTTGAACCTATCAGTTTAAAGGACCATACCACCCATTTTGCATGTTTGAGCCTAATATATGCAATTTTCATACACGTAAGGTTACTGACANCCATACCACCCATTTTGCATGTTTGAGCCTAATATATGCAATTTTCATACACGTAAGGTTACTGACAGTCATTTCCCAAAGGATAAAACTGTGTTTAGGCTTTCCTGATATTTTGCAAAATCTCTTAATCTTTCAAAAACAAATATTCAAGCGATACATCCACCTTAAAAAACAATGTTTTGCCTGCTAATAGTTGCGCAAAATTCTGAAGTCACGGTCGTTTAAATTTTTTGATAAACGCAGGTCTTCTTTTGGGACTACGCCATGGTTTTTATTGCGCTTGAATGCTAAAATTACAAAACTTCGAAAAAAGCCTGAATACACATTTTGTTCATGATGATGTATTACCTATCCCAAGAACGTTTCAAGTATCAACAAGTTGATTTTAATAATGTACCAGTATGAACTGAAACCAGTGGCGGTCTGGAAGGTAGGAAATTTTTTTTTTAACTCACCATTCCAGTAGTATGCTTTGGGAAATGATTGTCAGTAACCTTACATGTATAAAAATTGAATCTATTAGGCTCAGACATGCAAAATGGGTGGTACGGTCCTTTACTGTCAGATTGGTTCAGAGTCTTTTCCTGCAGCATCACATTTTGCAGTCTTGTGGGTTTAATCCCTGTCTTTTGTTTCTGAATTTACACTTACATTCAGTATTTTTTTTAAATTTACAGTACATGAAAATTTTTTTTTTTTTTTTATATTTGTGGGTCTGGATAGATTGACATTTTTATTTCTACAGGAGGTCTTACTGTTCAAAGCCCGTCACTGTAGCCAAGCCATAGAGGAGAGCAAAGTTCAAGGTAAACAACTTGAAATTGCCACAGATTGTAAAAAGACACGTGCCGCCTTAAATATCTTCCATTCCAGACACATAAAGCCTAAATATACCGGTAAGTGTGATCTGCGTTTTTGTCAGCACTGCAGGAAACTGATCACATGACAAGGGTGGAACTGTTCCATTGTGCAGCCTGCAAAGTCTACATGTCCACATCTGCATCCTCAGTGCAGAGTCACCTCAGGTCTCAGGAACACCTCTGCAACAAAAAGGTAACATCGGAGGCTTTTTGAATTATTCTCACGATAAAGGATTGGCTACTGTAATCAAATCTGTACAGTGTAACATCTATGAACTTTCTGCAGACTTGTTTTCATTGTTCGTGAGGTCAAGATCGGTCCTGTGGGGAATGAGTTGAAGTTATGCTTATTGTTATCCATGGTGTTTTTTTTTTTTTGCTGAAGGATTTTGAGATGCGGCAGAGACGTGCCTGCCTTGACAAAGCAGAAAGCGTGATGAAAAAACTGAGACCTCAGTTTGAACGCTTCCTTCAGGTATTTTGCAGAAATAAACATTACAAAAGCATTCAAATATTTATGGCATCAAGGAAGCCTCAAACCTACAATGTGAACATATTACATAAAAAAGTATACTGTGCAGAATTTATCAAAAGAGAGGATCATGAAGCAAGTAGGGTTTTGGTTTTCTGAGTTTTCTGAAATGGTAGAAAATAGTACAGTAATCAAATACTAAGAGTAATCAGGTATAAAAGCATTGGATTTATTATGTAGACCTTCTGGTTGACATTTTCAACTTGTTAAGTAGTTCAGAGTGGGTTGGTGCTGTTATGTCTCATTTATAACCAAAAAATAAATACAAACAATAGATTAAAAATCATTACACACAATGTTTTTCTGCTGCCAAAGATAAAACTATAGATGTTGTAGCTGTGAAAACAAAATGGCTTTAAGAATGCCTCATTAACACATGTAAGTTATTTGACTTTCTTAGACAAAACTGACTAATGCTCCCATGAGCTGACCTGCTTATTTTGATGAGTCAGGTGTCTTGGGCATTACACACCATGATTGATTGACATCTCCCTAAGTCTCCTAATAGCTTTGGTATACCTGTTTTGAGCAGGATGATGTACATTTTTATTTATTTTTTAAATAGTTTGAATTAAGTGGCTGCATTAGACTTCCAGCACAGCTCCATCCATCTTTAACCTAATCGGTCTGAGGTAATTTCAAACACGTTTGTGTGTGCAGAGCCTAAGAACACAATCAGTAACAACAGTATTAATAATTACTATTATTTATATCAATTATACTCAATTTAATTCCTCTTCTGCACATCAGAAAGAAACCTGCAGCTGTTCGGAACTAAACTGAAATTATGTTTTTTCTTTTAGGGTGGCGACCCGTTTGAATGAATGCAAGCATCTGAAGTTTATGACATACGTTTACACCAACGCGTCCTTTTCTTCAGGTCAAGGAGAGAACAGACTACAATCAACACCTCACTTTCAATCGCAGCCAAGCATTCAAGGAGCATACCAGTGATTTTGTATTTTTGAACCAAATAAATACAACTTGCATACGTTACAATATTGCCAACTATTTACAAAAACTTACTCCTGGAGTGGTACATTTTAGATGTGTTTTTCCTAGCTGCAGCACATTCCAGTATACTGTTAAAATCAGAGAAGAAATAGAGACTTTAAATGTGTGAACACGACATCTGACATTTTTTGTCAAAGTAACTTAACTGATGCAACACAAAGCTACATGGAATAAAATGTATTTCTCCACCAGGGAAAGTAGTTTCAAGAGAAAAGATTACTTTTATTGAGAATTAAAAGTGACTTCACAATTGTACGTAAGTGAGGCATTGAATTTAAGGTGGGTATATCACATGAACATTTGATTTTGAAAAGTAGAGAATTTGACAAAATAACAGGAAACCTAAAAATGTTTTTTTGTTTTGGAAGATTGTTGGCAGTATAACGTGTATGCAGGTAGTATTTATTGGGCTCAACCATGCAAAATCACTGGTATGATCCTTTAATATTAATAGCACTGATATTTATGAGCACAGGTATCTGAACAGATGTTTGCATCTTTTGTCTGAGTTTATGCACATTGTATTTTGTATCCTTAATGTATAGTTTCATTCAGCTTTTGTCCATGTTTTCATGAATAGACTCCAAATCACCACCTATAAAACATTATCAGAAGACAAAGTTCATAATTTTTATGTGTGGATCCAGTGTCTTCATATTTTTCCAAGTCGTGTTTAAAAAAAAAAAAAAAAAAAANTAAAAAAAAAAAAAAAAAAAGACTGGACAAAAGTTGCCTTGTTTCTTCACTTTTTATTTAGAACAACACAAATGTTTTAAGCATTGTATCTGTGTAATATAGTACATTTGAAATTATTTCAAAGCAGTATATTTAAACATTAAATATAGGTGAAATGTATGAAGGGCATTGACAGGTTAGGTATTTAACCACCTCGAGTTTATGATTTTGTATTTATTAGAAACAATGCAGTTGCTGAACTACTATAAAACACTTCCTATGCATAACAAGTTTGTAGACATAATTCCTTTTGTTCTTGTATAACTCATTTTCCACCATTATTTCTCAGGGGCTATCGCTTCAAGTTGATATATTCATCTCAGTAACATTGTGCCCTGAACACAGACTGTGTGGTCTTGATTTGAACATTTTGCAATACAAATGAAATATCATTCTATGTATTTTATAAATGTGAATATTGATACAGAAGAGAAGTGCTCTCAAATTGGACAAAAATGGACTCAAACCATGATAAATCTGAGGTAAAAGTTGTCTTCATTAGAAATGGATTCCAAACTACATTACTGCATAAAACAGGGAAACAGTCTGTCCATTTGGAATTGTATTCCCAAAAATGAACCATGTAAAAACAGAAATAAGTAACAATATCCAAAATAATCTGTTTGTCCAAATGTCCAAACATGTACAATACCTCCAATGTTCAGTAGTATTGTACTTTTGGCCAATGTTAAATTGACCAAAAAAAAAGTGAAAGAACATCCAATGTACATACACATAGGCTAGTGAAATCTAAAACGGTCCCCACTGTTTTCATGAGACAGCTTGTGTGGGTGTCAGAGAGTCATCTTGGTCAGTTGTGTGGGTGACAGGATCCTTGGGCAGCAAGGTGACCTCAACCATGCTTAGTCCAGTGTGGGGGACACTAGTGTTCATTATGTGTCTCTGTAAATGTTTGATCCAGTCCTCCTGGACTGACAAGGGACCCTGAAAGACGAGGTCACAGAACCTGTAAAGAGAAGGATGGACTGATGATAATAAATAAGAAGGCACTCTGAGAGAGCATACCTCTGCCAAGGCCAACAAAATCCCCAATAACATATTTTTAAATGAGCCACCGTGCTAAATTTTATTGAAATGGGTCCATTAACATTGATTTTATAGTGTCAACGTTCCTGCTTCAGCCTCCAGACAGTTGTTGGGAAGCACAGGGGAGCTCTTTATTGCTCTAGACCGAAGTTATTACGAACTTCCGTCTCTACGTTCAGCAGCTGGCACAGAAAACCTGGTGAATCTGCTTGTTTTTTGAGCTACAAACTTACTTTACAGCAAACTCAACTTCATACTGTGCATTTGCTGTTACTCACTATTACAGCAGCTTTGCTAGTCTGGCTCTGCTCCAATCGTTAACACCAACCCACTCTGCTTCCTGCCACAAATGTCAATTTCTCTCAGTTCAGTAATTTAGAACATTAAAAAAACACAGTCATTTATGTATACTGTATATTGTTACAAAACTGCTAATTCCACTGAAAGTCTGTGAATACCTAAAACTTCTATTATATGTTTTTATTATATGTTACGTACTTTAGCAAGTCCAGAGTGTTTTTTGATGACTTTTATAAAGTTGACAGATTTTGTTGTACACTCATAAAGGCAACTTGACATGTCAATGTGTTTCGTAGTTGTATAGCACCTTGGTCAACCTTGTTGTTTTTAAATGTGCTCATAAATAAATTTACTTGACATGTCATAAAAAGCTGCCAGTGCATAGCTGGCTAATGAAAACAGTAGGCATCTTTGAAAATCAAAAATGACGTGTCAAATTTAACGATAGCCTCGGTTGACTTTCAGAAACATTTTGCAAAGTACAAGGGCTGTGGACTTTGGCTCCAATTTTTTTACAGTCACACTGATACTGTCAATGTTGGTGCTACAATCTGTTACTCTATGACTGTGATAAGTTATCACAAGACGTTATTCCACACTCAGGAATACATTTGTGCAGTATCAGCACTCTAGTTGCCCTTGCCAACAGAAGCAACGAGCTCACTCAAATATATCAAGTATATTTAAAAACATAATAAAAGCATTACCTGCAGGTGAGCCTGTACATTTCCTCTGGAGTTTGTGAAATGGGCAGTGTCTTTTTCTTTGAGCCGGGTCTTGAACGTTGCCTCCTTACTTTACAGTCATATGCTAAAAGACAGAAATTATTATTAGTTTGTTGTTTGTGCTGTCCGCCTCCTTTACCTCATCCATTAGTTTGTGCTCCTTTTCTGTGTAAGTTGATGAAGTTATGTGTGCATGTCAGTTTAGGATTCTAATATCTTCAGTTGGCTCCAGTTTTAACCACACTAAATTCATCCTTTAAGCTAAACTGATGAAAAGATAAATATTTAATTAAAATAAAAAACACTTTTTGGACCCTTTTAAATCTGTTACCAGATTTGGTGAAGATTGGCCACAAGGTGAATCCAGTTGGCTTGTGGCCACATTTTTACTGAAGTCAATTCATTTTGTGATATTTTACTCATTAACAGACAAACGGCACTGAAACATACGGCATTGAAACATAACATGTTTGACAGAACTCATGCAAAACTTATGCATTCTTCACAAAGATATTTAAAATATGCAATTTTTGAATTACTAGTTAAAGAAAATCCACCAGTATTCCCCACTTTTTTGGGAAATATTCTTGTTTGTCACATTACCCAGAACTAAGAGTTATTCTGTGTGCATTGAGTAGAAAGATTACAGTAATTCTAAAATATGTTCAGCCTAGTAAAAGGACCATACCATTTGAGCCTAATATATTCAATTTTCATACATGTAAGGGTACTGATAATCATTTCCCAAAGGATAAAACCGTATTTCATCTTTCCTGATATTTTGCAAAATCCCTCAATCTTTCAAAATCAAATATTCAAGTGATACACCCACCTTAAGAATTGATGTTTCGCCTGCTAATAGTTATGCAATCTTTATGAAGTCATGGTTGTTAAAAGTTTTCAATAAACACAGGTTTTGGGACTATATTCTCCGGTGGAGACATACATTCACTCCGCGCTTTTTATTGTGCTTAAACGCTAAAATTACAAAACTTCAAAAAAACCTGTATGTGTTGTTCACGATAATGGATTACCTATCCCAAGAACATTTAAAGTATCAACAAGTTGATTTTAATAGCATACCAGAATAACTGAAGCCAATGGCAGTCTGGAAGGTAGGAAAAAAATGCTTTAATTCACCATTCCAGTAGTATGTTTTGGGAAATGATTGTCAGTAACATTACATGTATGAAAACTGAATATATTAGGCTCAAACATGAAAAATGAGTCGTATGGTCCTTTAAGCACTAAGATTAGAAGAAGGTGGAAGCAGACGAGCTTTATCAAACTTTCAACATCTCCAAATATGAATAAAACATTTCTGGAGTGGAGACTGATGGAGGATATTTCCCTGATTACAGGCTTAATGCTACACTATGCTATATACAGTATATCTTGGACCAATTTTTGTACAGAATGCAGAGATTAAATTGATAAGAACAGATCTCTTCATCTGAGGCATATTTCCTTAGATGATTTTCCCCACCATGCTTTTGGTGATATTATTTATTTGAGTCTAAGTGATGATGTTGCTGATGACACTTACTGGTTCCCTCAAGTAAGGCGGCCCTTTTTCGTTTTGCATATGCCCGCAGGTGATTGGACAAGCTAACTCCACTGTGGAAAGTGGCATTGCAATGGATGCACACCTTCCTGTTGAATTCACCTTTCTCTGTTGAGACAGAAAATACAAAGAAAGAGGCAAACATATAAACAAAACCATCAACATGTTAATCCTTATTTGCTGTCATAAACTACTATAGGGCTGGACTTTGTAATGACGTACTTTTTACTATAAGGCGTGTCAAAAAAAATGCTAATATAACATGAACACTAAAAATATATAATAGGATTTAATAGGATAATAAGATTTAATATAACTGAAGAATTTGTGTTGTTTTCTGTCATGTATGTAGTAAAAATAGATTATGCAGGAAGAACTCCCTGAACCTCAAAGGCTTTTATTGTGAACTACCTGCAGAAGTGTTGCGTTTTCACAGTAGTACACTGATTGATGGCAAATAGAATTAAAGGATAGAATTAATGCTGTGGAAATTAACTTTATAATATATACTCTGTGGATAGAAAAATAGAAACACCTGTACAATGTAATGTAATGCAATACAACAACCCTGCAATAAATACTATCTTATAAAATGTTCTGTTTTTGTTATTTCATCTGTATGTGTGTGTTATGTCATGATACACTCTGAGGCTGTATTTTGTGGAGGAGTTGTATTGGACTGTATTATGTTTAATGGTGTTTCTAATATTTTGTCCACCTCATTCATTTATGTGGAGGAGCAAAAATATTAGAAATATGGTACAATATAATGCAGTCCAGTACAACAACAGACTCCAACCTCAAAAATGACCGTAGAGCTTAATCAACACCTCTCTGTCAACAATAATTAAAAATGATGAGTTTCTTAAAGTTTCTTTTTTTTTTTTCCATAAAGTCATTTATTTACGACAGCGTATTAGGGCCATATAAGATGAAAAAAAAAATGAGGGGGCATTATTTTGAGTTTTTAAACTCACAAATTTGCCAGTTTTAAAACTCACAAATTTGTTAGTTTTAAAACTCGAAAAAAAAGTCTGTATGCCATATGTTTTAAAAGTCCATATGCTTATGATAATTTGATGATCCGTATGTGTATAATTTGATGATTTTACGCTAAAAGCACAAGTATTCTTTATTGCTAAATCCGATGGAAAAGTAGAATTTAATAAGATCATGTGCAGGCATAGTCGCAACGTGAGACTGTTAATTAATTCCGATTCCCTATTTCTTTTTTTTTTTTTNTTTTTTTTTTTTGCGTTTTAAAAACTCCAAATTTAATAAGGTATAATTTAATAAGGTCATTGGCATAGTCACAATGTAAGGCATTCCAATTCCCCCTTATTATTTTTTCTGAGTTAAAAAGTGGCAAATTTGCCAGTTTTAAAAATTCACAAATTTGCGAGTTCAAAAACTGGCAAATTCTCGCAAAAAAAATAATAATTTAAAAACTTGCAAATAATGCCACCTTGTTTTTTTTTTTTTCCCCTGTCTTATATGGTCCTAATACGCCGTCATATTTATTACATGACTGTTGTATGAGATTGTGTTAACATTGTGTTTCTGTTTTTCTGGAGTGTACTTACTGTTACAGATATTAAAATGCAGGTACTGGAATCCTTTTCCCTTTTTCACCTCCTGCTGTATTTGACATTGGCCTTTATTTGTTCAGACAGACCATGCTCCTGGCTATTATTTGAGGTCTGGTCATTATTAACTGCTTTTATTTGAGAATATATAGTACTTGAGTCTTGGAAAACAGTTAACTAGCTTGTCTGTTTATGAGTGATCATCAGAACTGAACATAAGGATGTTATTAACCACCAGCATCCAGATTCATGCATGCTCATTTTCTTAATGAAAGGACAACAATTTTTTAAAGGAACATACCTGCATACACTTTGTTACTGCCAATGATTTTCCAAAACATACTGCTGGAGCGGTAAATATTAGAATTGTTTTTCCTACCTTCCAGACTGTCATTGGTCTCAGTTCATTCCAGGAGACTTGAAACATGCTTGAGATAGGTAATACGAACAAATCATTTATTAAAATTTTTGTCAATCTTACTTACCGGTAATTTAACCAATCCCAGAGCTACATAGAAAAAATGTCTCCATCAGGAAATATAGTCCCAGGAGATGTATCACCGGAACATTTGATTTTGAAAGAGTAAGTAATTTGGTAAAATAACACAAAAATTAAAACATGGTTTTATGTTTGGAAAATGGTTGGCAGTAACATAACGTTTACAAGGGTTGTATTTAATTAACTTAAACATGCAAAATCAAGTAAGTTCCTTTAATGGAATTATTGCTAGTTGACTTTGTAAGAGGACCTGATGATACTTGTTGCTACTAATATGTTGTCAAATTATTGCCACTACATCTTGTTCTGTTGTATGCTGGTGGTATTACTTTACTTTAGCTATAAAGTCAAAATGATGAACAGACAGCAACAATGAAATTTGTTGCTGTCTGTTCATCATTTTGACTTTATAGCTAAAGTAAACATTAGCCTAGCAATTGCTAATGTTTTCAGTATCTCTTCTATGCCTTGCACATTCAATGATTCATCAGGAGGTACAAGATCAGCATGTCATGCAGAATGACTGAACAACCACAGTAAACAACCCCATCATGAAGGTCGCTATGGTTAGATATGACACATGTACTACACTACTATGAATCTATGCAATTATTTCTATGGGTATCTCTCTATAATGCTGGTATAAATGAAAAGAAATTACATTCTAGATTGTCTAAATTTTTAAACAAATTAGAATCAATGAGCAAGCTTATCAATGCTCTTGTTAAATACAGACCCTGATGTATAATCTAAACTCTCAATGAAAGTTGTGCATCATGTAAATTGTTAGCTTCAGCACTTCTGCTTGCTGTTTTCCAGAGAGATGGGGACTTTGAAAACAGCAACAAAGAGGGAATAGTGAAAGGAAGTAGAATGTAATCGTTGACCAAAGGAAAGCTTATCCCCATGGTCCACATCTGCTGAGCCAACTAGTTGGCCTGTGCCTTTTGTACAGATGACTGCTCTCTGCTGAGCATAGCTGCCAATGAATATTGCCTACATCTGGGATCTTAAGTGGTATTAAAGCTATGACCTCTACACATTGAAGAGCACTGCAGGATTCATCTGGCTTGAACTAACAATCAACAATTTTGGACTATTACACTTCTATTTTGCAACTATTGCAAGAATGTTACTCACCGGATATCAAATTTTGCTGTGTAGATGCAATTCTTGATCCCATACTGTGCTCACTGTTTGAAGAAAATGCAAATGTGTTTCTTGACATTTGAGTGGACCCCTTAAGTCTGCAGTCCTCCTGACATTTCCTCTTCTTTAGAATTCCAATCAAGGCAGTTGAGCCTGAGAGTGAACTTTTAACCTCCAATTTAGTCTCTAGTTGCTGTTTATCAGATTCCATTTCCTCGAAAGAAAATGTGGGTATCAGTGGTTTGGCATCATGGTAGATGCTTTGAATAGTATTAGTTTCTGGGGTTTCAATGGGTGGCGGTGTTAAATGAGCAACACTGGACAGCTTTGGTGAGGCATATTGGAAATGGTTCCCTTTCTTTCCCAGAATTTGAAGTGCTCTGTGGAACTCTTTCTTGTCACGCATCAACTCCTGGAGTAAAAATAATGGGGACTTGCTCTTTGTTGAAAAGTTTTTACCAAGCCGTTTCAAGTGGCCTCGTATGTGGTTGGACTGCCCAGTTCTATTGTCAAAGGAGTCCCCACATAAAGGACATGAGTGAGTACTCTTCACAACCTCGGAGGAGCCTGACTCCAAGTGTAATGCTGCAAAACACAGAAAAAATTAAAATCAGAGCATGAGAATGCAGTTTTTGGTGCTATGTACTCCCTTAAATAGATGATATAGCCAAACAAAAGGAAGCAAGCTACATTAACCTTAGTAATACACAAAATATGATACAAGAACTTGCAATAAATACTAAAGTACCTTTTTTCCATCGCCGGATTGCTGATGTCCTCCGACGAATTCGTGGTCTCCTGTCTTGAGAAGCCACCTGTTCTGGAGGCACTACATGACGTGCATTGTAGCTCAATCCAACCCTATGCAGATGTCCTCTCACATGATTGGACAACCCAACACCCGACTCAAAGACTGCAGGACAGTATGGACAAGTCTTTTGGTCTGAATCCAACACCGACAAATCTTCTGTGAAGGATTCTCTCAATGATATTGGGTGGTGATCCAATGTTTCCCTAAAAACCTCTGTTTCTATGCATTCTTCTTTGATAACAGGGATGTCTGGTTCATCTGGTTCTGTCTTAATATTGTCAAACAGCCTCTTAGACGCTTGCAGAGCACCTCTCATTGACATTCTTCTACTATAGGTGTAAATGATGTTTGGTTTTTCTTGTTTGATACCATTGTCGAGAAGGTTACAGTTGGCATCTGTGTCCTGAAACTGGAAAATGCATTTTTGATCATTATCTTCCAGTTCTTCTTCATGGTTTAGTGTCTTCGCACTTGGCAAAGGTTTTGGCAAAATAAAGCATGAGTCTTGCTCAGTTGTGTTGCGATACGGAGTTGACATTTTTCTTTTAGAGGGTGACTTTTTTACTGTTGGCTGATCTAGGATCAACTTGGGTATGTTGTTGCTGTTGAGATCTCTTTCAGCAGTACTGTCATGACATCCTGAATATGAGTGAAGACTAGATACTGTATCTTCAACCTTAACTGTCAGTGTTCCTGGGAAGTGATTAGTGCCATCTTGGTCACTTTTAGAATCCTGAACAGATGTACTGCAAATACCGTCTTCCTTCTTCTGTTCAGCACTTCTTTTTCTATGTCTTTGTCGGGACAGGAGAACATTAATGGATTTGTCAAGTTTTGATTCAGTTAGTTGAGACTTCAGCGTTCTGTTGTTCTCGCTATAGTTGAATAAGTCTGAAATATCTTTAGAATCACTAGATGAATAAGCTCTTCTAGAAGAGATTTGATTTTTTATTGAGATTTTAGATGTAAACTCTGCATCCTCTACAGGAGTTTTACAAGTGGGCTGCTCTTTAGGCAGTTGTGCATTTCTCTCACTTTCCTCTGCAGCTTTGTATTCCTCATAAGACTGTTGATGGCGACGCAGAAGGTGATTCTTAAAAACATTTTTACTAAATGCTCTATAGGAACAAATGTTACAGGCAAAGACACCAGAGATATCAGCCTCCTTTATTGTAACTGGAAGAACAGTGTGCTGCATGACATCATGTCTCCTAAGTTCCCTTTCACACGTGGTCATGAAGCTACATTTGTCACATTCCAATTTTCTCTTATCTTTCTTGTGCGTTTTCGCATGTTGAACAAACTTGTTTGGACAGTTTGTTCTAAATGGGCACTGAGGACAGAAAAGCTTTGCATTTTCATCCTCATCTGTCATATCATTCATGCCTCTGATCTCTTTGGTGAGTCTCGATCTCTTCTCTTGGTGAATGGACATGTGCTGAATAAGCAAGCCACTTTGTCTGAAGGTCAGTCCACATTCACGGCATATAAAAGGCTTCGGTGACATTTTGGGAGAATCTACATGAGACTTCATATGACGTTGCAAATGATGCTCTTTTTTGAAAATGAGCTTGCATTTTGAGCAAGGAAAACATGATGGCTTTTCATCTGAATGAGAATTTAGTGTGAGCCTCCCTTTCAATGGTGAAAGTCGACGACCTATACTGTTCTCATGTGAATTTCTTGTTGATGGACTGTAAAGAATTTGCTTGATGGCCTTCACAGTTCCATTGGGATACTCTGAGACAGTTCCTGTTGGTGACGAATGTGACTTGGAGTACTTCCTTGTCTTTCGTACCTTTCTAACCGCAATGGAATCTACTTGGTCTTCTGCATCAGACAAATCCTCAGATGACTTCTGGGTCAGATCAGGGTAAAGGTCTTCTGAGGGATCCACCATGACAACCATGTCCATTTTCCGTTTCCTTCTCCTTTGGCTGCTTGGAGAAGAGGATTCTTGTTTAGGCTCCTCACCAGGGGAATCGCCATGGTTCTCCCACAAAAACTGCATAAACTCTTTGTGGGGGTCCCAATGAAGGTCACTGGCACTGTTGAAATTATCCACAGAGTTTTCAGGTGACTCTTCATCAAAGCCCCATATTCCTGCAGTGTCAATTTCTTGCACAGTTTTTAGTGGGGTGATATTCTTTTCCTCCTCTTTCTCAGTGGAAATACTGTTCAGATCATGGGCCTTTGTGGCCTGATGTGAAGAAGGGCCATTTCCCAGACCAACCGGTGACAACATATCTGTGTTGGACATAACTTCTAGGACATTGTTCTTTTGTTTCAGGGAAGGCTTGCCCAAAGAATCAGTGCAAGACACTGAACCTTGTGCCATTCTCACTGGCTCTTGAAGGAGCGTGAGTGCATTTATCTCACAATCTGCATCTTTGTCATCTTCATCAACACCTGACAGGCATGACATTTCT
Source organism: Lucifuga dentata (assembly GCA_014773175.1). Classification (NCBI taxonomy): domain Eukaryota; kingdom Metazoa; phylum Chordata; class Actinopteri; order Ophidiiformes; family Bythitidae; genus Lucifuga; species Lucifuga dentata. Next base: position 213,322 of record VXCM01000058.1, on the reverse strand, counting down.
GCTGCCATAACCTGGAAAAGAAAAGTGAAAGCTTCTTAGACGATCCTCAGTCAAAGTCGTAAAGGTTTTTTCCTATATGCCAAATGTTCATACATCAATACACTAACATTTTGAATGCTGAGTGAACAAAAGGATGGCAGTGGTTTTAATTTGTGCTACTGCCTGTTGATGTGGGCACAGGTCTTTGAAACCTACAGTAAGGGATTTCAATGATTACTCAACAATCAATTAAATGCCATTAAAACTTTAATCACTCAAGGGTACATGATACCAAACAATGTAGATTGTGCTCCTCTCTAGCTTGCTCTTTAAAAAAATAATAATAATAATAATTTCTCACACCCAAGGGCACCGTTTACTTTCCCCTTTGAGGCAGTCAAGGCTACCAACAAGCCCAGGAAATGAGCATTACACCCTCAAACAGGACAATGCTTACTGTAACTATTGCAATATTGTTTTGGAATACAACTCAATGACAATGTTTTAATTTCAGCTGTTGCATTACAAGCCCTAAGTGGATCACCTTCTTCCCAACAAACTATCCCTTCATTTTTGGCCAAACTGAGCTGTACTAGGCAAATATGCTATATGACTGAATAGAACATAATGCCTATAAACATGGTGGATATCCGGGATTTTGTGAGTTGATAAACTATAATGAACAAAGCTATCATATCCCTTTGAGAGGTACTACTATTACTAGCCACACAGAAAACAATACAACAGAAGAAAAATGAGCCAATAAGGTGACTATCACAGCTGAATGTTGGTCTATGTTACATTAAAGGCTGCATGCCACTTCATCTATCAAACTGTAAAGCCAGAAATCTCTGTCTGTGGCACCAATATCTCTAGAACCCGGCACTGTATGAAGTTGACTTTCGGAAGGCTCATTGCTCAGGACCCAAGGACGTGCAGTGTCGCATGGAAAGTTGTTTGGATGACCGGTTCTCGAATTGAGCAGTGCCGGTAAAAAGTAGTCTGTGTGGCAGGATACACTCTGGGCACGGGCAGCAGGTTATGCTCCGGGTGCGGCAGTGCCACGGTCTCAACCCGACCCCGTGCAACAAACAAAGCTAGCTCACGAGGACGTGCAGAACAAATATTCTGGCACGTGCAGTGTCACATGTGAAGTTGTTTGGATAAGCACATACCACAAAGCCCAGCCCAGTCCGAACACACTCCAGGCGTGGTGGCAGGATATGCTCCAGGTGTGGCAGTATATGCTCCACTCCACAGGCACTTATGGCAGGCTGCAGCACACATCATAAAGTCTGGCCCGGTCCAAATAGGCACATTTTCAACGGACACTGCACTAGTCTAACTATAAAGACAGAAATCTGTCTGTGGCACCAATATCTCTAGAACCTGGCACTGTATGAAGTNTAACTATAAAGACAGAAATCTGTCTGTGGCACCAATATCTCTAGAACCTGGCACTGTATGAAGTTGATATTCAGCAGGTTTATTGCTCAGTACCCAAGGACGTGCAGTGTTGCATGTGAAGTTGTTTGGATGAGCGGTTTTCGAATTGAGCTGTGCCGGTAAAAAATAGCCTGTGCGGCAGGATACACTCCGGGCGTGGCAGCATATGCTCCAGCCCAGTGGCTCAACCCGACCCCATAGAGCAAACAAAGCTAGCTCACAAGGACATGCAGAACAAAATTCTGGCAGGTTGCAGCACACACCATAGAGTCTGGCCAATTCCGAACAGGCACGTTTTCAGTGGGCACTGCACTAGTCTATCAATAAAGGCAGTCTGTCTGTGGCACCAATATCTCTAGAACCCGGCACTGTATGAAGTTTATATTCGGCAGGTTTATTGTTCAGGACCCAAGGACATCAGTGCTGTGTGTGAAGTTGTTTGGATGAGTGGTTCTCGAATTGAGCTGTGCCGGTAAAAAGTATTCCGTGCGGCAGGATACGCTCTGGGCACTGCAAACAAAGCTAGCTAACGAGGATGTGCAAGAAAAAAATTATGGCAGGCTGCGGCACACACCATAAAGTCCGGCCCATTCCGAACAGGCACGTTTTGAACAGGCACTGCACTCATATATTCAATTTTCATATAACATTACTGACATCATTTCCCAAAGCATACTACTGGAATGGTGAATTAAAACATTTTTTCCTACCTTCTACACCGCCATTGTTTTCAGTTCATTCTGGTATGCTATTAAAATCAACTTGTTGATACTTGAAACATTCTTGGGATAGGTAATCCATTATTGCAAACTTTGTTTTTATCAAACATCGTCTTTACACACCAGTCGAAGAATTTGTGCAAATATTTCATGCGCTAATAATATTTTTCAATATTTTTGCAATTTCTTGTCATTTATTTGCGTTGTTCTTAGTGTATTGTGGCCTTTAGTACTCTTAACTATATTGTTGTTATTGTTGTTACTATTACTCTGTAATTGTTAAAGTGGTATGACTATCAATTTAATAACATTTCAAGGAGTATTTGCAACATTTATTATCATAGTTTTGTTGCCCAGGCCTGCCCATTAATACAAAGGAGCTAAGAACAGCAAAACCATCTGCATATTACGGAGCCCTTAAAGTCCTAAATAACAATTTAAAAAAAAAATCTTGTGCACGATATAATAACTTGTGCATATGAGATAAGTTGTGCGCACAACATAATAACTTATCTTGTTCACACAAGATAATAACTTGTTCCCACAAGATAATTATCTCGTGCACACAAGATAATATTTCATGCGCGTAAGATTTTTTTAAATTTTTAAATCGTTATTCAGGACTTTAGGGGCTCCGTAGCATATTGTTGAAAACGTTTATATTAGTGATATTACTACAGTTGAATGATCGAGTGATCAGATAGATTTCTGGCATGGCAGAAATTTTGGCTGGCATTTTTTTCAGTCCGAGAAGTTCTGCTGTGGGACGTACTGAACACTGCAACCTCTAGGAGTCACTAGTGGGACATTACACTTTTGGTCTTGTTTAAAAGATAAATGTACATCAAAATATAGTTAATTATTGGAAATGTAGCTTTTATTGTGTTTCAGCTAAAAACATCTGTAGCCTAACGTGATATGAGACTATTCTGGCTCATACAGTACAGCACTGAATATTACTGATATTTTTAAAAACCAAATCCTATAAAACATAGGCAATTTTCTTGTTTTAATATAGTCGTTTTTGAGATTAAAATGTAATCAGTGTTATATTACTACAGCATCTCCAGTTGTAGCTTCTTATTCAAAGACAACATAATAGATTTTTTTTTTTAGATTGCAAATACAAAATATGATTAATAAGTGATAACAGTATCAATTGTGGAAATCTATAACAGTACAAGGTCGCAAGAATGAGAAGGCTTGGATTGAAGGGCAATAAAAGTGTCACAACAAATGAACGCTCCTGTGGAACAGAAAGGTGTTTCTATTATCTACAAAGCAGCTGCAAAGGGACGAGGCTCGTAAATGCCTTTTGATGAGCGACTGAGGATTGGATTGTAGAGCTAAAACTTTCAGCACAGTGGTTCACTTATATGCCAATCTAGAATAAAGTTGGCGTTTGTTTTTAAAGGTAACTGCATATCGGTTAGCTCGTGTTTTTCATCATGTTCCGTAAAGAGATCATATTGCAATTTCTTCGCGTATTATATCACGCTGTGTTGTTGGATGCTGCTTGCAGGAGCTGCAGACCATTCCATTAAGGCTCTGTTCCATACCAAAACCAAATCCTCAGGCTCAAGTACAGCTAATGACAATGACGCTTCGCTACTCACTATACGCACACCTGTAAAATACTGAAAAACAAACATACTTTACCTTTGAGCGGTGTGATTGGGGACAGGGCACAGTTTGTACGCTGCATTGAATAATTTCTTACTTTCGTCTTCCATCTATTTCACAGTCGCCATTTTCCGTGGTGGTCTGGTGTGGGACGGATCATTTCTTTTGAATGGGTAAACGTACACATTGTCGACCTTATATTAAAAAGGTACAAACAAATATTGCACTAATCTTGTACTGTGTGAAAGAACACTGTATGCCACTAATTCTGAAAAAGGTTTCTATGTTATTCCCCTTTATTCCCGTCTCGTAAAGTTACGTCGCGCCGCCATGTTCCCCCGAAAGCTCAGATGGTTTGTTCCAGATAGGAGGCATAAAAAAAACTGAGTTAATGACCAGACCATCTTTTTTGGTTAGCAGATTTTTTTTTAGGTTGATGGTGTTAATCATCGTTTTAATTGTTATAATAAATTGAAAATGAGCCACGACTTAAATTGTTTTCTAAATTATGTATTTATTGTCGCTGGTCAAACTTACTGAAACAAAAACTGTAAGCCAACACAGGAGAGATGTTAAAGCCCAATCCCCCAAATGGTTGTCATCTCAAAGATCTTTCTTCGTTTTATCATTTATTACCAGTGTGTTACATATGTTTGAGCTATAGGAGAAAAACAAAATCTTTGAATATACATTGAACAAAGTGAAACCAGCGCCATGGTAAATATTACATGTGGTGCTGGGCTACATAAATTTCTGATTTTGACACATAATTTGCAAATAATAACGTTTAACAATAATTATTTTTTAAAAATCTAGTGGTCTGAATGAAAACATGCAAATAAAACAGTAAATAATGGGTGGTTCAGTCTCATACAGGTTAAGCAAGTGCGGTGAAACCAAATGGAGTCAAGGGTTTTGCGCTAATCTGACAAAAACTAGTTTAATGTGATTAATGTGAAGTAAATCCAGACTACAGGTGGGTACATAATGAGTAAATAGTACAGAGTACTAACTTTCACTTTAATTAAGTCCAGATTAACGCTCAATGTAAAAAAAAAAAAAAAAAAAAAAAAAGCTTCTGGTATTATCCTGTTGTTAACTGGTTGTTAACTAACGAGACAGCTAGCAAAACAGCTAGCAAAAGCTAGTTACAGCAACTGTTTAAAACTAGCTATAGGGCGCTAGCTAAGTTTTTGTGTTATATATTCAATTGTATCTAAAATATAACCTTATAAAATAACAATATTGGCTAGTTTTGTGTGTGTGTGGGGGGGGAGGGGGAGGGTGGTAGTATGGGTTGCTTTTACGTTATCCTACATGTTCTCTATCTTTTAGTTATGAAAATAGCTATTAGGTGTTAGCATGTAGCCAAGTACCCTCAGCCATAATTTTTTCACATAGATGTCTTCATATTGTGGGCTATTTATGTAGTATTCTTCTCAATTATATATCCAAGTGTATCTTAAATATAATTCATTTACTCAACTTGCAATTTGAATAAAATGTACAGATACATCTACATTTTACTTAGATGTTTTCTTGGGTTGTTTTTATTTTAACCTTTTCCTTCAGAAGTATGAGTGTGGCCCGATGTTGGACTCAGATGACTTCACTTTGTCTTTGGACAGTCTGTTTTTTGAGAAGCCCCCTGTTCACAAAGTGTGAGTAGAACATTTGTCCTACATGAAATCTGTATCTTTGTTCTTTCTCTCTCTATTGAATGAATTTTTCTGTTTTTGTTACAGAAAGCCACTGCACCACAAAGCCAGTCCATGGCAGCTGGAAGCGCCTCCATCAATTTCTCAGATCCCAGCCACTCAGGATGTGCAGGAGGAGGCAGAGTCTCTCTCTACACTGTACAGTATGTTGCAGACACGACTAAACTGCTCAGTATCTGGTATCTGCTCCACTGAAGCCTTACTAAACTCAACTCTGCGACTCACTAACATTATTGCTTGAATATTTGACACCTGAAAGCTTTTCCAATTTTCTTGATTTGAATAAACAAACTGAAAAATATTCACATATTAGTGTCATTGGAATATTACACTTCTAGCTATAATTTTAAATTCCCTTCAACTTATGAATTCAGTGAATCACAGCAGTCAACCTTAATTTCCACGTACATGCACGCAAGCAGTCATCTCCAATTCACAACTACTGTGACTCAGTTGAATTAAACTGTCTCCCTCTTTTATGTTTTTCCACAGGTTTTTCACAGCAACCCAGGAAATTTCGTCCTCCCTTTAAAGAATCAACTGACTTTAACAACTTGACATCAAAAGCCACCAATTCTCATACTTATAACAATGACGAGAAAGAGCTTGACAAGAGACGAGGTGGCAGAAACAGCAGCAACAGAGGTGATGGCCTCTGGGGGGGTGAAGGGTTTGTAGATTTCTCTCAGTTTGCCTGTCAGAGTGACAGAGGTGGAGATGAAACCCCACTGAACTCTGGTCATGCGGTGATCAGCAGGAGACTGTCTCTGGATTTCAGCAAAGGTCCACCTCTACGGAGAAGGAAAGTGTGAGATATTTGTTGAAAAGGAAATCAAATGATACGGTATTAAAGGGTGTATGAATGCTGTTTTCACCCATCTGTACTTAGGGACAGTAACAATTTTCTCATTTCAATGCATTTGACAAAAATCAACCTGGAGTATAATATGTAAATGTTTAGACCCATGAAAGCCTTTTAATAAGTGAATGCAGATTATATATTTTAACATGTTGAAATTAAGTGGAAGATTATTGTCACTATATTAAAGCCATATTTCCTTTTTTTTTGTCCAAAAACTATGATTTAATGCTGATTCATTCTTTTGTGCCTTAACTTGGTTGGATTTATGATATGTTTAGTTAAGCTGTTACTACAACAAGAGGCTTATTTTTTCATTAGAGGACAAGGCATGAGAGGAAAATGAAAAAAAACCATCTATCGTTGGTTTGCATACTCTTGTGTTAGCCTTTAGTGAAAACACATTCGTTCTGTTGTTGCCAGAGGCCAAAATGCCAAGCTGTCTTCAAATCAGTAATTTTTCTCTTGTTATTCCTCTCTCCTTCCATAACCTCCGTACATCTTTCTCTTTCCCACAACAGCTTGTTTAAGCCATTCACGGGTCAGGTGTTGAACAGTGGAGGGGACTCGTCAAATACAAATGACCTCAGCAGCGGCGGCGGCGGCAGAGAGACAGCATCCAGACCTCAAACTTTTCTCAGTCCGGTTACCATGGTGACAGAACCTCCTCCTCTTCAGCTGCTAAGGGCAACGGTTAGCCAGGCAGCTCTTCCTTTATCCCCAAAGCCCCCCTTCTCCCCCCCTCCCGTGGGCTCATCTGCAGCAAGTGGCCGACCCCTACGGCAGGCGACACATGAAGAGATCCAGGACAAGGGCACAAAGAGAGCCCTCGTTTCGCCCATGACGCCTCAACCGCTCAGCCTGCCAGGTGCTGCTCTCCGATGACTCAGTCACAGATGGGCGCCATAACTGGTTTACTAAGTATTACACATGTAGATTTCATGAGATGTTTCACCTAGCAACAACTGCCACTTTGTGTTAGGGTGTGATGAGGTGAAATGAGTTGAGCTCACCTCATTGACTGCTTCCTGCCTGCCACAGTGTGTTAGGGTGTGATGAGGTGAAATGAGGTGAGCTCACCTCATTGACTGCTTCCTTGTAGTGAAACATATTGGTCACTAGGTGGTGGACACAGCATTGTAACTCAAAGTTAGTTTGGTTTTTATCAGATGCCATGCTAAGAGTGTGATTGCAAACGTAAACCTAGTATGTTGGAATTATTTGCATTTTAGGGTCTTCTGGGTCTGAAGTTCTACGTCCAGTTTCTGAAATTCGTATCCTTTTTTGTTTGAAATTTAAATAATGCTTGATTTATGCTAAAATGCTTGTAATGCTTTGTACAAGTGATGTAATTAGATTTCCTAAACCTTGCTAACACAGCAGCTAAATTCAGGTCTGTCTTCAAAGACTTCCCATTTTTCAACTACGTTCAGTCCAAAGCCCTGGATGATGTAAGTGAAATTTCAAAGCCTTCATGAACAGAATGCAGAGGACTACAATAAACATGATAGTTTTCAATTCTTTTATTTCAAAAGTTAATTATTTTAAAACTTAATGGTGGCTGCAAGAGTGGGTTTATGTTCGGTTTCACAGGTTCTTTACTCAGGTAGGAACTTTGTGGCATGCGCCCCTACTGGATCTGGTAAAACAGCACTGTTTGAGTTGGCCATCATTCGCCTACTAATGGAGACCTCAGAGCCCTGGAGAGATGTTAAAGCTGTCTATAGTGAGTAAATTATTGGGTTAAAACACTTTTAAAACATTAAAAGCCCAAGTCTGAGTAGATTTGCTACAAAATTTAAGTAAATTTTATTTAATGGATTCTTGAAGTGTAATCTATGAAGCATTATTTTTTGAAAAATAAAAATCCTATGCAGAAAGTTAAAAAAAAATTGAAAATTTTCTTAATTTGCGACTGATTTGAATGCAGATCTGATTTACATTACCACTTTCAGTCCTTAATAATGTATACAAATGTATATAAAGCCTGAGCTGTCACATACTTTCAGCTCTCAACAATAACTCAGGCCAGTTGGAGAAATCCTACATCCAATAAATTAATACTTAATGCATTGTTAATTTTAACATTTTGTTCTGACTTGTTCATGTGTAACATTTCCACAATTTTTTTTATTCTTGATCTATCTATAGATTTCAGGTATTTCTGAGGGCAGATTTTGTAAAAATATTCACTGTTGGTTCTTGGCAGTGGCTCCAATCAAAGCTCTGTGCAGCCAGTGCTTTGAGAGCTGGAAGCAGAAGTTTGGTCCTCTGGGGCTGAGCTGTAAAGAGCTGACGGGCGACACAGAGATCGATGACTTCTTTGAGATTCAAGATGCTCACATCATCCTCACCACACCTGTGTGTGATGCTACTGTATATTTCCCGTTGCTCAAACAAATGCTAATGACCAAGAATTTAAATTTGACCTGTAGTTTTATGTAATAAATAAAATAATATATAATATTATAGTATTACATATTATAATATTATATATTTTGTGTCTTGTGTCTCAGGAAAAATGGGACAGCATGACAAGGAAGTGGAAGGATAACTGCCTGCTGCAGCTTGTCAGGCTCTTCCTTGTTGATGAGGTCAGAGTGTTTGGCAGATCTTGTATTTACTAGCACATTATCCATCATACCTCAACACAGTGCAAGCTGTGGCCTACTTATCATCCTATTGATGATGTACTGTCTACATTATGTTTTAATTATGCCGTTACACAATGGAAAATCATTAGCACATCACTCATCATCATCAGTCTCAGGACATTGATCAAATTTGCCATTAAAAGAATTTGGTGTCATGTTTTTCGGTTATGTAACATAACAGTAGTTTTTCTAGTTCATCCAAATTTAGATAGGCTCCCTCTGTTAATAATAGACCACAAATAAAAAAGGGAATGAGTCTTTATTTTAATAACATCCTTGTTGAACTGCTGAGAAACTTCTGAAGTCAGCTGACAGATAAGAGATCTGGTGCTTTCAGGTACATGTGGTGAAGGATGCAACACGTGGCGCCACTCTGGAAGTGGTGATGAGCAGGATGAAGACAGTACACGCCTACAGGACAGCAGAGAATCCACAGGCCAACAGCTCCATGAGGTTTGTGGCTGCCTCAGCCACCATACCCAACATCTCTGACGTAAGTGGCTGAAAGAATCAGTGAATGAACAAGCACGTCTTAAATTAGTCACAGTTGAATAAAGGAAACCTAAAAGGCAGTGAAGATAAAAAAAATTACAATAAAGTTTCTGTGATTCATCCATTATTTGTCTGAAACTCAGAGTCATCTTTGTGTTGTGCTGTCTGTGAAATGCTTCAGCTGATGAAGGAATTAAGTGTTAAAAAAAAAAAGCAATTCTTTTCAATCGTAAAGCATCCACAGCACATTCTGCTCTGTTTGTCTGCTATATTTCTTAGCATAAATCAGTAAACATGCGGTCGGTGCTTGAAATGTTTGCCTGTTGTTAGATAGCTGACTGGCTGTCAGATGAGAGCGGTCCAGCCACGTATCTGGATATGGATGAAAGCCACCGTCCAGTGAAGCTGAGGAAAGTGGTGCTGGGATTCCCATGCAGCCCAAACCAAACTGAGTTCAAGTTTGACTTGTCGCTCAACTACAAGATGGCCAACATCATACAGACTTACTCTGACCAGAAACCTGCACTAGTGGTGGGTGGGGAAGCTGAGACAAACTTGTGTTCTTAGGTTGTGTGTGTTTGTTTTCCTTCATAATTTTTTTTTTGAAAAGCTTAATTTATGAAGTGATATAACTGTGGCTGGATTAGATGTTGGAAACCTCCTGGTGAATTTCTCTGACATGTTTTTCCTGAAGTTTTGTTCCACAAGGAAGGGAGTTCAGCAGTCAGCATCAGTTTTGGCCAAGGATGCTCGGTTCATCATGAGCACTGAGCACAAGCAAAGGTAGAATATATTTTTATCCACAATTTTAAATAATTATAATCTATGATAACTACTTATTAAAATATCTAATTCAGTCAATTTCGCTGACAACCTGATCTGCTTGGTTCTCTCTTTTGTTACTATTTGATCTTCTTTAGGCTGATGAAATATGCAAACTCCGTTCTGGATTCAAAACTGAGGGGTAAGTCCTTTGGACAACTCCCAAACTCCTCTGAAACACTTCGTCACACCTCTATAGGATATGGCTTGTTTTTTAGTGTTTGTTATAATTCGTAAAAATGTTCATTTCACGTTTGATAACCTAAACATTGTAAACATATTGCAGCCAACAACTGGCACACCAAGCCTTGTACAAATATAAACTTAGTATGACTTTTTAATATTAAGGTACAACAGACACAATCACAGGATGTGTTTCTGGCCCAATACAAATCCAGAGGCAAGTTGTGGCTTTAATTATCAACTGCATAACAATACTTTTGTATTGTGTTTCTGTCCAGATTTGGTGATGTTAGGAGTTGGATACCACCATGCAGGAGTTGACTTGTCAGATAGGAAATTGATAGAAGAGGCCTTCACTGTGGGAGACCTTCCTGTGCTGTGTGAGGAATCTTTCCTAATGCCGTTATACTCTATTACACACGGTGCTGTAAAAGCATGTGTGCAACATGATCCTGCAGTTGAAGTCTGTTTTTTTTTCTTGGTAACTGCAGAGATAAACAGGAAAGATGAGTGTTATAGGTTATATCAACTTATATGGAATTACAGTCACATTAAAAGCCATTGCAAATTCTTAGCTGTAGCTTTGTGTTCACTGGGTAAATAATGATGTATATGCTTATTTATTGGCACTATGATATATAGTAAGTATTATAAAAAATATATATATATATATATTATAAATGAGCTGTGTAATGATGTGGTTTTTGAAGCAAGTAGCTTTATATTTTCCCAGCCACACTGATCATTATAAATACAGGCGTGTACTTCTCTAAGAGTCTGGCAAGTACATAACAAGTTCATACATGCTTAATCATGTATTCTTTCAAAAAAGACCCTAATACTGATTGACAAATATGGTGCTATATTAATGCATCTCTGCTCAAAGATTTATCAGGACATATGTACTGAATACCTCTACTCAAACAATCTAATCCTTTGACCATCTGGTGTGATTAAAAGAGTTTTATTTCTACCATACGGTTGTGCTTTGTAACTGGACATAGAATTTCTGTGTTTTAGTTTTTATGTTTCTGATTTCCAATATCTTAGTTACCACCAGGACTCTGGCCATGGGCGTGAACCTGCCAGCTCATCTAGTGGTGATCAAGTCCACCATGCAGTATGTTGCAGGCTCCTGTGAAGAGTACAGTGAGGCTGACCTGCTGCAGATGATAGGCCGAGCTGGAAGACCACAGGTAATGGTGAAATAATGTTGGGATTCTTTATTGATCTTACAATGGAGGAGGTTCGGTGAGTCATAAACAGAAACAGCACATTTGAAGTATAACAAGTAAGAAACAAATAAGCAGCTGGTTTCCAACTGAACTCATTTTTTGTGTTTTTAAGGTTCAGTGATTGACTGACTGGCTGTCAGGCCATCAGTAATGAATTATGAAATGGGACGTTATAAAAATTACACAGATTTGCTTTTGCATCATTAAATCACTGCTTTTGATTTTTTTTTTTTTTTTTTTTNTTTTTTTTTTTTTTTTTTTTGTCTGCCTCTAGTTTGACACATCAGCAACTGCAGTGATCATGACTAAATCCCAAACCAGAGACAAATATATGAAGCTTATTAATGGGATGGAAATCATTGAGAGCAGGTATGATGGTAACAGTTTAGTCACTTGCTGTTTTTTTCCTTCTCTCATTCAGTGTCTTTGTAACAGTATCTCCTTTTTCCCAGCTTACACTGTCACCTGGTGGAACACCTGAATGCTGAGATTGTCCTCCAAACCATCAGCGATGTCAGCATGGCTCTGGACTGGATACGCTCCACCTTTCTCTACATCAGAGCTCTCAAGAACCCTGCACACTATGGTCAGAGTTTAAGGCACAAATCCAAAGGAAAGGATTTCTGTCAGAACTATGAATTGTTTAGCCTCTATTTTGCTGTTAAATAACTACTGTATGTACAGTCATTTGAATGTAAATGTATACAGTATGTAATGCCAGCCAAAATAGCGTTGTTTGAATCCCACTGCAGGTTTCTCTGCTGATTTAGACAGATATGGAATTGAAGCTAAATTGCAAGGTTGGTCGCAACTTTTTTTGTTTTGTTTTTTTAAAATTTATTGTTAATTTCAAGTGGCTTCTATGCATTTAAAAGTGTTTGGATAATAGTCTTGTATCCATTTAAAATGCTGCACCAAAGCCAGTTATTATTATGCAAACAATGCTTCTCATTGTAGTCTTACATGTTAGAAGTTAATTGTTCAATGAGGACAAACTACTAACACTGTCCAAGTCATTGTATTTGAACCTCATAGCCTTTTTTTTTCTCATTTCCTGTTATAGAACTGTGTCTGAAGAACCTCAACTCTTTGTCCTCCATCGGTCTAATCAGCATGGATGAGGATATCAACATCAAACCTACTGGTAGAGAAGCAATAAGCTTGTCTTTTGTGGTTACTATGAATGATAATGCACTTCTGTTTGGTGTATTTAATTTATGTTCAGTAATGTGATTGGATTTTTCTGCATTTTTTGCAAATTTTTCATCAATGACTCTTAAATGAACCTTATTGTTGTTAAGTACAACTGTAGTTCGTCTTTGTTCCACCAGAGGCAGGCAGGTTGATGGCAAGATTTTGTGTCGCCTATGATACTTTGAAACAGTTTTCCAAAGTTGCTGGCACTGAGACCCTGTCTGAACTGGTAAGTTTCCTGAGAGGACTACAGAGTATAATTTTGTTTGATTAACATTCAGATACAGTGATATTTTGACTAACTTTTATTGGATTCCTATAGTAGAAAATAATTTTAAATTTTATATATATATATATATATATACACCACACATTATTTCATTTCACTAGAGATATTATACAAATCAAAAGTGGCTGTATGTACAGATTGAGCTGGTGTCGAAGAGTAAAGAGTTCAGCGACATTCAGTTGAGGATGAATGAGAAGAGGCCCTTAAACACTTTGAACAGGGACAAGAATAGAGTCACCATCAGGTCAGATTACATACTGCAAGATGATATGATAAAATGGAAAATGCTCTTATGAAATAGTTTTGTTCATCCTTAGATTGAACCTCTGTTTCTTTGATGAAATCTTTTATATTGTCTTAATTGAACTGAGTTTTGGGAATGCATAATAGGCACAAGCCACAGTAAATTCTGTATGTATTTTTCCAGGTTTCCAATTGAGGGAAAAATCAAAACCAGCGAGATGAAAGTAAACTGGTAGGTTAAATCATGGGAAAGCAGCACATAAATAATTGACTTCTTACGGACATATTGTGTGCTAATATTTGTTGTGTCTTTAGTTTGATTCAGGCTCAGTTGAGTTCCATCTCAATTCAAGAGTTTGGACTTACACAAGATACGGCAAGAATCTTCAGGAATGGAATGCGCATCAGCAAATGTATGTAGGGTAAAGACAAGGACAACAACTGAATAAACGGTTATACCATATATGTTGTTACAGTATTTTTTGTCTGTGGTCATTGTTATTTGGTCTGATAACTTTACTGCTTTATCACAACAGTTTGCAAGTTTGCAGGCTATATTTTTCTAGAACTTTAATTGTGTTTTGATTACAATCAGGTTTATCAGAGTTTCTCAGTCAGCAACCAAAGATGGGTTTCTCTGCTGTGCTCAATTCCCTGATCATGGCGAAGTGTTTCAGAGCCAGACTCTGGGAGAACTCGCCCTATGTTTCAAAACAGCTGGAAAGGATTGGTGGGTATATTGAAATGTCAGTATGCTACATATTTAGATCAAATAGAATACGTACGGTTCAAAAAAAAAATCTAATATGCATAATATAATACTTTAAAAAGTGTTTAAGTATGGATTCATAGAGACATAATAGTTTAATCAATAAGTAAAACATTACATATTAGATATACTTAACATTGACTGCAGTTAAAACTCAAATGTGTATTTCAGGCTTGACACTGTCAACGGCCATGGTGAACGCTGGACTCACCACTTTCAGCAAAATTGAGCAAACCAATGCCAGAGAACTTGAGCTGGTCAGTTTGTGCATTTGATTTGTTCAGGATGAGTGGTAAAGTAGACACCAAGAGTAGAAAGGAGTCATGACACACGTGGGTCATTTGTTGTCAGTGATCAGTTTTCATCACAAATGTTTTACTGAATTCAACCCACAACACCTTCTAAAGTCTCAAAGCGAACTTCCACCTCCCTTCTTGAGAAGAACTGCATTCATCTCTACACTATACCACTGCTATCCTCACACTGTGAGGTGTTTATACCTAATATACCAAATTCCATCAAGTATTTTTTGGCCTCACTAAGCAGCTTCAACAGTAGATGAGCTTATCTCACTTGAGTCTGCTGATTTGAAATTGCAGAGTTTATGTTTTTAAATAACTTGACAACTTTTGCCCCTTTTTTTTTTTTTTTTTTTNCTTTTTTTTTTTTTTTTTTGCAGATTGTCAACAGACATCCACCATTTGGAAACCAGATCAGAGAATCTGTCATACACCTCCCCAAGTATGAAGTCAGTTTAGAGCAGGTAAAAGCATGTGCAGAAGCATCAAAGAACAAATCTAATTGAGCTTCCTGTGGAATATCAGAGAATATGTTGCCATATAATGAACCATTCACTGATTTGTTTTTGAAGATCAAACTTTAAATCTGTTCCGATTTGGGTCATTTTCACATGGGACAGTTTTTTTTGTAAGGGGAAGGCATCAATCAATCAATCATTATTCTTAAGGAACTTTCGAAACTAAAGGTGTTGCTGTTTTCTAGCTTCCAAGGTACAGCTGTGCTACTGCAGAAATTGTGATAAAGGTGAACTTGAAAAATCAAACACAGCTGCTGTCCAGGAGAACGGCCCCAGACCATCACTATGTCTCTCTGATCATCGGAGACTCTGACAATAACGTGGTCCACCTACAGAAACTCACGTGAGGAAGAAAAATAGTTTATTGCTCTCCTTCTCTCTCCCCTTGACTTTCTCTTTCATTTTATGACTAATTTAGATCACATCTATGTTTCCTTAATTTGATTAAATTGAATATAATTACTTTTTATCAAACATCTTTTGTTCATTTTCCAGGGACTCCGTGCTGTTAAAGTGTGGTAGTTGGTCAAAGAAGATTGAGGTTACGAGGGCGTCAAAGGGAGAAGAGATCAGTGTCAATCTCATCAGCTCAGAATACGGTAAAGCGATAAAACAGAAATCTTTGCTTTCTAATATTAGAAATGGACTGGATTACTTTACCAATGTTGATAATCCGGTTGGGTAACAGCAGTAGATTTTACTTTGGAAATATATTCTGCTGCTGCATCAGATACAATGCCTCAGGGATCGTTAAGCTTTTACCTCATTTCAATCATCATATCAACTGAACAAACACATTATTTTACAAAGACGTGTCAGTGAAGAATGTGACAAATAGTGTTTGTGCCATTTCCTCTCCTAATGTAATGTAAATTTCTACATTTCCTGTAGTGGGCCTGGACATCCAGCAGAAGTTCAGCATATACTACTCTGGAGCCAGGAGTTTTGGGGCTGAAAATCCATATAACGCATCATATTATCTGAGCGGACAGCGGCTCCAACAATCTGCGCCGAAACCGCAGGCTACACAACATTCTGACCTGGAGAAGGAAAACGCCACATCTGATACAGAGCATGGTATTACATGTTATTTCTTTATTTATTTATTATTGATGATGGTGAAGTAGATGTCTTCTTTGTAGCTTGATATTTAACCCAGTTTTCTTCCTGTATTCAAATATGACTGGTCCACAATCAGATTTAATCAATAAAAGGCAGTGCAACCATTTCTGCAAGAATAAAGACATGTGTGGTCACGAGTGCTGTGAGTATCATCATGCATCTCTCACTCATGCTTATGTGTCTCGTTGATCCTGTATTTATCTACCTGTGCGTTACTTTTTGTATCCTTCAAGATGCTAAAAGTCTTCCTCCCCCCTCCTCTTCTGTGCGTCTCTCCCGCTAAAGGTAAAGTTGGCGTACCTGTGTTGCGGAAGAGGTCAGCAAATCAAGAGTCCAGTTTCTCCTTCTACCTAAGCGACCTGAGGAATAGATGTGACACACTTATGCAGACTCCCGTCAAGCGACTTAAGGTGAGGAAAAGAAGAAATGTCACACACACTGTGACACTGTAGCCACCATGCAGACATGCCACACTTAAAGAATTAATTCGACTTTGTGGTACCACAACATCTCAAATTGAAGGAGCAGAACAAGCTTAAAAGAAATGTCTTTGATCTGAATATGGATGTTGAGTTGTTGCAACAGTAAGACAATAATGTAATGCAGCAAAGAAAGTAAACCATAAGTAAGACTGAAGCAAATATACTAAGAGAAATTAAATGTTTTTAGCTTTATGAAGGAAAGCTACGAATGCAGCCATTATTAAGATGACACCTGCGTTTGAAAAGTTTGTTTTATGTTTTTAGATGAAGATGAGCGAGGAGTCTGCATCTGTCAACATGCAGCAGTTTGCTTACAAACTGAAAGAGAAGCTACATCCTGTTTTGAGGTGAGCACAGTGACAGATGTTTTACCCTTACGAGTTGATGCTTGTATTCAGACTCACAATCATAAACGTTAGCCAATCAGTGAAATACAAATATGATAATAAATCTTGATTAAAACTTTGATTTCAGGGAAATTTGTTGAGCTGTTGATTAATTATATAATTATATACATGTCTTATGTTATTTTATTTTTACTTTTAGGTATGGGGGAAACCAGTATAAGGAGTTAGCGATACCTCACTCTGAGATTGTAGATCTGACAGAAGAGGACTGTGTACAAGTGCCTGACATAGTTCATCTGAACAGATTTGACAGTGGTAAATAAGCGGCATAAAGATAATTACTGTAAATTCCA
Source organism: Lucifuga dentata (assembly GCA_014773175.1). Lineage (NCBI taxonomy): Eukaryota > Metazoa > Chordata > Actinopteri > Ophidiiformes > Bythitidae > Lucifuga > Lucifuga dentata. Next base: position 195,976 of record VXCM01000058.1, on the reverse strand, counting down.
TATTTACCCTTTTAAACCAAAAGGATATAACAAGTTCTGTTTTTTTGTCTTATCACTTCTCATTCTTTCTCTTTCTCTTTTTGAGATGGTGACTTTGTGGAAGACATGCATGAAAGGCACATGGGTGGCACGGTGCAAGAACCTTTTCAAACCCCTGGTAATCTCATCCTCACTTTCAACATGTGACCAACTTACTTACAGCAAACTGACCTGATCTTGTAACTTGAAAGATGATACTGATGGTTTTTGCATGTTTTATGTCATTAAACTACAAAGCACATACTTTATTATTGGCATGTACTGCCAATAATTCAATAGCTTATTCTAAATATTTGATGGTGTATTCATCTGTGTTCAGGCACTTCAGCTTGGAAGAAACCAGGAGTGAGTGCTGGTGTGAGTCTGAATTCTGCACCTCATGTAAACCAGACCAGTGAGACCAGCTTAGTTTACGCAAAGAACTCCACTGCAGTACCAAGTCAGACCACTTACTGCAATAACGTGTCCTCACAAATACCAAGTGTGAACTTTGACCTTGGGAACGAATGGGATGACTGGGGTGATATTGATGATGAGAACTTGGTGCTTGCTAGTGAGATGCCACAATCCTTAAGTACATCTAATGCTAAAAATCAAGACCAGCAGTCAACAGATTACAATGTACCAGGTAAATTCCTTTTTCATAAACATTCAATTCAGGTATTATGACTTGTAAATCAGCTTTTCATATATTTCCAAAGTAATTTTGGTCATAGTCTTATTATATTCACCTTTCTATAAAATGCTTAATGGACAATTGTGTCTCATTATGCTGCCATGACTATTATCACTTCAGTTTTAATAAGTACATTTTGTGTGCAGGCTATGCCACGACGCCAGCACCAGTAATCCTCCAGCATGCACAAGTCAAACCCTGCATGACCACAGCCAATACACCGCTGAGGTAAGCATAGACATTTACGAACATGCCTCCATATGAGAATGTTTCAAATATCAGGAGTCAAATAATGTACAAAATATGTGAAATATGTAAAACACAAAGCCAGCCACTTAGTTCTCACAGTTTTGACTGTTAAAAAAAATGTCTCATCACGTTTTATGTTTCTTTCACCAACTGTCAGTCCTGAAATCAGAAAACTGGGACAGTCAGCTGTCGCAGTCAGACCACAGAACAGAATCACACTTGAACTGAATAAAAAGGTGTGTGTGTGTGTGTGTGTGTGTGTGTGTGTGTACATGTATATTATTGTACATATTTATGTGCTTGAATACTACCACTACATACATGGGAAGCATTTTTGTTAACCTGGTAACTCAGGTGAACTTATATTGTATTTGGTTTAAAATCATACTGTTATGAGAAACTGGCTTACAAGGATTGACTGATAATTTGTAAGTCTAGCAGAAAAGTGAAAAAATCAAACTCAGGTGTTACGGTCATTTATTTTTCAACCCAATTTCCTTCCAGTTTGACACACTTCTGCTGTTCATGTTTGAGAGATTTTAATCCCAAATTCATAACTGTCGTTTTCTTGGCTGTCCACATCTTCCACAGCTAGAGGAAGGGAAAGCTGTTGTTTTTAACCTCTTTATGTGTCAGGCTTAGAACTTATCAATCAATCCTTGTAAATTCATATGAACCAGCTTCATGTGGCATATAAACATTTTCCTCCTTTCACTGTTTATTTTCACCAAATATATGTCATTTTGATGCAAATAATAATATAATCCTTTTATTTATTTTTTTTTCTGAGGTTTTTTTTCTCTCTCTGTAGTCAGAAATAATCTGTTGATTTATTTAAAGCAACAAGAAAACTGACTCAAGTTAAATATAATGAAGTTTAAGCAAATTGGCTTCTAAACAGCTTTACCTGAGCCTAGAATATTAATCCAAGTATGGCCACAAATGGAGTTATGTGCCGTTTGCTTCTCCTTCTTGTAGAGACATAGTAAATTCAGTGAAGAGCTCGCAGTAAAGACACCAGATGAAAAACAGACTGATGCTCACTTGCTGCCTCTTAACCGCCAGTTTGATTTCTTCTTTTGCAACAACAGGTAGAGGAAAATATGATTCTATTCCCAGGATTGTTTTGACTTTAGGATTTTAGTTTTTCCCATGAAAAAATGCTATACCATGTAATAAAATATCATTTCACTAACATGTACTTTTCACCTAACACTTTTCTTTTGTTTTCTTCTTTTTTTTAATTTTACACGTCTAGCACCAACAGCAAAGAGGAGGAAGCTTTCCTTGGGATATTTGATGGAATATTTTAGAAATGTGTTGAAGTCTGACATGAATATGTCATCGGCCATTTATGTTTGCTCCTTGGACCTGATAGCTTCATCAGTAGTTGTAAAATCTTTTAAAGTTGTATTAATGTAATTGTTATTCACATTGTAAATGTTCTAAAGAGATTTAACATTGTTTCTACAGGTGCTTCTTGTAATAGCTTTTAATGTCATTTACTTGGTGAAGTATTTGTTCATTGAATAATTCAGTGCAGTTCTTGGCAAGTAGCTTTGTAATATGTAATTAAATGTGTAGTTTAATTAGCAGCAGCTTGGTGGAAATTCCCCAAAGGCCTTTAGTTAAATGGATGACTTTTATTATTCTGTTAATTGTTTGCAATTACACATTTTTTGGTGGTAAAGAAATGAGAACTCATCTTTTAACTGAAAGTGAATTGTAAAGGGTTAGGCCTATAAGTCAGATGTTACAGCTGTATGTTAACTTGTAAAATACCACCATAAAATAATTTATGTCAGCATCCTAATTACTGATGCTTTAGATGTTTACATTGTTTTATTTTTTTTTACCATTTCTTCAAGTCTTATGATAAACTGCAAAAGCTCTTTACTATTCTCTTGCCACGCAGAATTGAACTATTGTATTTATTTGTATTTTATTGTGTCTAAATGTAAGCTGATATATGTAATTTTTTTTGCCTGTTTAATTTTTTTTTTTATTTAATGATTATTTATTTTCTAATCCTCTGACTTTACACTCAGTTATTATCAGATGATTTTGTCAAGTTCTTTTGTTCTGTTTACTCTATTGGTTCAATAAAGTTCTGAAAAAAAGACGGTCACGTGGGAGCAAATCATTAGACGTGCTCATGTAGGCGCGATGCTGTGACGTCACATTCAGCGCGGAGTTTGTTGTTGGCGGAAAAGCTTCAGACTGAAAGTTTGTTTTAAGTATTTTTATCCGACTTAACCTGAATGAATTTTGTGTCCTTAGACGGATGAAACAATAGCTTATGGCTATATGGCGTTTCGTAAAACATTCAGATGAGAAGCGAAACTTTACCAGTGACAAAAACGGTGAGTTTATTTTTGTTTTTACGCAACAAAGTGGTTGAGTTAGCTATATTGTAGCAACATTAGCATGCCAGTTTAGTTTTAATAGAAAAAAATAAAGATGCTCTGCGCTTACAATGACACCAGAAAGTCTTTCTTATTTACTGTATTACTGATAATTGGTGATTAAACAAGTGATTACAGTCTCAAATATGCTATCTAACGAACTATTTAACCTGACATGTTTTATCAATTTAGTTGTTTAAAGTCTTTCTATTGTTAGCATACGGGTCCCAATACGACGTTTCCGGCCATTCTAATTTATTTTCTCTCATCTTTTGATTATCTAAAGTGAAATTACCTTTGTGTTTAGTTCAATTACTCGTGTGCATTTATTTATTCATTTTCCGTCATTTTTTTTTCTTGTTTCTTTCCTTCTTTTTTCTACTTTTCTTCCTTCTTTCACCCCTACTTCCTTTCTTTCTCCTCCCCTTCTTTCTTCAGGTGGAGTTGTCTCCTGTTTTAAATGAAGGCATCAGCATGGATGGAAGTATAGTTAAATCTGACAGAGATCACAGGAGAAGCAAAACCTCAAGTGAGTTGTTTTTTTTTTTTTTTTTNTGGGGGGGGGTCTTTATGTTTGAGGTTTGTTCATGTGTGAAGGTGATTATGAAGCTATCTGTATGGAGGAATGTGAAACTACTGAAAATTAAGTAAAAGGAGAAAGAAAGGGGATTAAAAAAAAACAGGGAATGGAGGTGGCAGGAAATTTAGTGGAATGGGGTGTTCTCAGAAGGAGTGGGACCATGAGTTAATTTGCCTCATCNGCCCCCCCCCCCTTTTTTTTTTCTCTTTTGCACTGACTTTATTAAAACTTATAAAAAAGTTCATATTGTTATTTGCCAATTCAGGTGTTAAAATATATATAATCTATGATATTATCTTATTATTTTCTCTTTTCTTATAGGGGATGTGGAAATGGATATTGAATACCTCTATAAAGCTATTCCCCAGCTTACTAAGGTTTTCCGCATCATAGACAAAATTGGAGAAGGTACCTGCACATGCATACTTTTCTCCGGACTATTTGAATACATTGTCAGAACCCACAGTGTGCAGAGGAGAAATATTAAATCTTGTTAAGGATTCATATAATTACAAATTTGTCTTGCTATCTGTGTATCAGGTACGTTCAGCTCGGTGTATCTGGGTGAGGCTCAGATACAGGGTGGGAGGAGAGAAAGGTTTGCTCTGAAGCACCTCATCCCAACCAGCCACCCCATACGCATCGCTGCTGAGCTGCAGTGTCTCTCTGTTGCTGGGTGAGTCCAGTAGCATCTCTTATATGTTTATAATGCATTATAAGAGATTATCTTTTTCATCAAGGTCACTCTTAACATGATCTTACTTTTTAAAGTTGCAGCTTAACATATATTTATAGATGGAGATGGAGAGAAAATTGAAAAGAATATTGTTGTCTTAAAGCTTATTTATATATATGTGTGTGTGTGTATTTTTTTTTTTTTTTTTTTTNTTTTTTTTTTTTTTTTTTTTGTGTAGAGGCAGAGAGAATGTGATCGGTGTGACTTACTGCGTCAGAAAGGAGGATCATGTGGTGATTGTCATGCCCTACATGGAGCATCAAGCCATTGTGGTAAGAACATTGTTACCGTATATACTCAAATATAAGCTGAGTTTTTATCACCAAATTTCACAAAGCAAATCAGGGGGTCGGCTTATACACAGGAAATTCAAATTTGATCCTAGAGAATGAAATTTTCAGGGGTGGAAATACTACCCGTTACCACTACCCATGGAAAATAGTTTAAATCATACCTTAGAATGAGATATTTCCTGACAAAACATCTTATCCAGCGCATTTTGCGGTGGCCAGTAAGCGCTGTTGTGATTGGTCAGTTACTGTAATCAGCTGCTGAAATGAATATTGTGTTTACCGATACTGATATGTGGATTATTTTCAGAAAATCACAGGAATATTATGACAGTACCAAGAAAAACAGGTAATTTGCTAAACAAATAAATTGATGGAACAACATCAGGGTTTCTTGAAAAATCTAAATTTGCAGGTCAAAATCAGGGATCAGCTTATACTTGAGTATAAATGGTACTACTTTTCAGTCACTTCATGCAATCTATAATGTAAAACCCAAAAACATAAGTCATCCTGTAGCTTTTACAAATCTGATAGTTCTTGTTTCTAGTAGTTCTGAAATGACATAAACATTTGATGATCCAAACAAAATGTATTTATTAGGATATCATTGGCTCGCTAAGCTTTGATGAGGTCAGACTGTATATCTACCACCTGCTGAAGGCCCTCAAGCACATCCACCAATTTGGCATCATTCACCGGGACATCAAGCCAAATAATTTCCTCTACAACAGACACAGCAAAACGTGAGTCGTGGCTCCACTATGTCTTTTCTGTATGAAGCATTGCTGCATGGCTATGCCTGAAATGAAAATTGTTCTATTTGCTTTATTTATAGTGTTGATGATCTAACTAGCAAAATTGTCACTTATTTTTGCATTTTATGTAGTGTTTCACTGTTGCATTGATTCATTTCCTTGTTGAAATGTGGATTTGTGTGTGTAGGTACGCGCTGGTGGATTTCGGCCTGGCGCAGGGTGCCGCCGACACCCAGATTGAGCTGCTGAAGGTAGTGAAGCAGGAAACTTCGCAGAAAGGTGGAGGGTCCAAGGGGAAACAAGACACCGCACGAAGCAAAGCACCGTCTCCACTCCCTTCCACCAAGGGCCCCACCTCACTTCCTCTTCCTCCACGGCACTCTGCCACCCTGCCTCCATCCCCCTCCTCTTCCTCCACCACTAACACCACCTCCTCTCCAGCTGTTAGGAAAACGCTGGTTAAAAAAGTGCGTTCTGTCACCAGCACAGTCCCCGCGGCCACTTCTCACTTTAAGCACACAAAGGTGTCTGCACCGGGATGATGTTTTTTTACAATGAGCAACACTGGAGTAACGAAGCACTTACTTCATCTAGTGAGAGTAGTATTTGTAGATATTTACTTTTAGATATACCTAAAAATCAAGATAGATTAAATATCACAAGCTTGGGGTAGTTGTGAGACTTTTTTTTTTCTGATTTGCTGGTTTTATGAAACTTCTGCCCGTCCTTGTTTTTGCAGGAGGGGACAGGGTTACGCAAAGCGCCTCGGCCAGTGTTTGGAGAGAGGAACCTCAATAGCTGCACTCCAGCTCCCTCCACCACCAAACCCGCTGCCACCAAGACAGAAGGAAGCAAGGTGGTGAGCAGTTCTTTGAAAGAATACGATCTGTCACTGTAACAGTTCATGTTTCATTGTTCACACCAAAGATGGCAGCCCTGATCCGTGTTACTTTTCTGACTCGACTTTTCTTTAGCCTCATAGTGAGTCTTTACAAGAAGTTAAAAATCTCCCACCGTGATACTAATTTTGTGTGACACAGATGATCTTATTTCAAGAATTCTCAAGTTAAGTCTTTACTTAATTGAGTGATCTGTTTTTGTAGATATTGAGATTTCATGAAAAATCATAAAACCCTGGCTTTAAAGGACTAACGACTCATTTTGCATATTTGAGCTAATATATTCAATTTTCATACACTTAACATTACTGACAATCATTTCCCAAAGCATACTGCTGAAACGGTGAGTTAAAAACAAATTTTCGTACCCTCCAGACCACCATTGGTTTCAGTTCATTCTGGTGCACTATTAAAATCAACTTGTTGATACTTGAAACATTCTTGGGATAGGTAATCCATCATCACGAACAAGACGTGTATTCAGGTTTGTTTTTTTTTTAAGTTATGTAATTTTAGTGTTTAAGCGCAATAAAAAGCACAGAGTGAATGTATGTCTCCACTGGGGAATATAGTCCCAAAAGAAGACCTGCATTTATGAAAAAATTTAAACGAGGCTGCATAACTATTAGCAGGTGAAACATTGATTTTGAAGGTGGGTGTATCGCTTGAATATTTGATTTTGAAAGATTAAGAGATTTTACAAAATATCAGGAAANGTGGGTGTATCGCTTGAATATTTGATTTTGAAAGATTAAGAGATTTTACAAAATATCAGGAAAGCTGCAAAACGGTTTTATCCTATGGTTCTCAGTAATGTAATATGTATGAAAATTGAATATATATTAGGCTCAAACATGCTGAATGGGTGGTATGGTCCTTTAAGATACTTGTGCTTCTTCCCTGTATAGTCATTGTATTATTTTTTTACATTCCTGCATTGGTTCAGCTCGTAAAGCCCAGTAAAACAGAGGATCCAGCCAACCGACGGTTCTCCTCAGCTAGCCGCTGCCTGCTGCCTGTGCGGACCCATGCTAGCAGTCAGAAACCTCAGCGGGCCGTAAACCAGAGCCTCACCTGCAGCTGCTACCTGACCGGCCGTGTCTGCAACATCTGCTTGTCCAGGTTAGAAGCATGAAACCAATGTTTTAAAATACCAGAACTCTTAAGAGCCACTTTATCACATCATCTGTACATGTAAAAATACTCGGTCGCTCATATTTTATTCTCATTACACTTTTCTTATTAATAATCAGTCACAGGGATGTTTTCATTGGTCTTCGGCTGTGACCTTCACTGTTTACTAGAATTGTAACTTACGTGTGGTTTGTTATGAGAAAACAAAACATGGGTTTGCTTATAAATACAAAAGCAAGATCTTAAAATTTCAATATTTAATCCGTGTTCTCACCAGAACTATAATCTTACTGAGTTTTTTATACTTTTGTCATTGCTTCACTGGTTGGTGTTTTCTTCTTGACTGTAACTGAAGGAAGCAGCAAATTGCTCCCAGGGCTGGAACTCCAGGCTTCAGAGCACCAGAAGTCCTCACAAAGTGCCCCAACCAGGGTACAGGTACGTTAATCAAGCCGTGATTAATATCTGCACAAACTGACAGCTGTGTAAAGACTCACAGACAGGTATGCTTTATACCATAATCACTAGGTATGATACCACTGTGTTCATTTTGGTTTGAGCAAAAGTTTTTTAAAATAAAGAGAGAAATTGCAACCATAAAAAGGAGAGAAATTGTTTCTCAACTTAATTTCAAGTTCTGCGTTATAATACATATTCATGATGATGATATTCATCAAGATGCAAAATTATATTAATATTTTCTCCATATTACCTATTCAAAACACAGTCATGACATTACTTCTCAGGAATTTAGACAATTCTGATTTTGTTCCCACTGATGAGCAGGAAGTTCTTGACACTGCAGTTTTCTTTAAATTCAAGATCTACATTCAAACCCTCAGTTTCATGTTCTAGATTTTGAACTTGAGATGAAAACTTTGGAAGGGCAGAATTGCACTTTTTTTAATAAAGTTTTTTTAATAACCACTCTTACTTTGATTCATTGTGTCTCTAATCTTTCCATTCTGCAGCCATAGACGTGTGGTCAGCCGGGGTGATCCTGCTCTCGCTGCTCAGTGGTCGTTATCCCTTCTTCAGAGCGAGCGATGACCTGATTGCTCTCGCTCAGATTATGACCATACGAGGCTCCAGAGAGACCATCCAGGCCGCTAAGGCGTTTGGTGTGTATTATCATTATTCTTTCCTCCAAAAGCAGTTGGATCCTGTTGTGATTAACACAACAACATAGAAACAATGGTGAAACATGTTTATGGGTTGAATGTCTCTCAGGCAAGGCAGTGGTGTGCAGTCAGACGCTGCCTCGGCAGGACCTCAGGACGCTGTGCGAGATGCTGAGAGGACAGAGGTCATCACCAGACGACAAAGTGACGCCGCTTCCTGAAACCAACAAGGATTTCTCTGCCGCTTGCCATCACGAGATCCAAGATGCTACACCCACACATGGCCCCACTGAGGGAACGTCCACACAACACCATCAGCACGAGGAAGAAGCTGGTGAAACCTCTGTGCATCTCTGCGCTGCACCCTCAAACAACAGCGACCTTAAAGTCCAGCAGGATGCTTCAGGGCTCACGGGCTCCAGTCCGCCTGCTGAAGGGGCATCCAGGGTAGGAAAGCCGATCTGCACGGACGCAGAGAGAGACTGCAGGGTGCAGGAAGACCAGAAGGGCTGGGACCGAGTTCCTGATGAGGCCTACGAGCTGCTGGACAGGCTGCTGGACCTGAACCCTGCCAGCAGGATTACAGCTGCTCACGCCCTGCAGCACCCACTCTTCAAAGACCTGTGAACCCACCGAGTGAACCAGCAGCCTCAGCTTATCATCACACGCACATTTGCCACTTAGCCTCTCTGAGTTTAGTAACATCCAGACGTGAGCCTCCGCACTAAAGTTTGGCATTATGTTAAGCTCACACACTTTTAGAGAGAAAGGAAGGAAACAAACGTTTTTAGGAAAGCTACTACTCCCTTAGGAGGAAAGCGCTTTTAAACCTGAAGATATTTAAATTCCTTTTTTGTATTGTAAATGTATGTTACTGTATGAGAATATGGTCCTGCCTCAGTGTTTATTTATACCACTGAAAACTGTAAATAATTCAAATATATATTATAAATAAGCCTTTTAAAAATAAAAGTTCAAAGAAGAACATATTCTTGTGGTTCAATGGACACATAATTACTGTAGATGGAATATGGAAGGTTTGAAGCAGCCTGGGACATTTTTTTTTTTTAAGCTATTTTTTGTTTTTCCTTATATGACAATCTACCTCTTTACTTTGGACTTTAATAAAAGCACAAACTTTCAGTGTTCACAGAGTATTAGTGCTAATCATGTTTCGATGTGTTGTAGTGGAAATACGGACGATTTTGAATATGTTTAGCTGAAGTATCAGGGATCGTGTTTGGGGTCAGAGGTCAACAGCTGGCCAATGAAAGCACCTTTCTGGAATACACATAGGTAAAGACCAAACATTAGATGACCTTTAATAATTTTTATAAATTCAGTAGAAATTCCATGATTAATTCTCTATTTAAAGGACATGTTTATTGATAAAAAATTATATTGTTTTTGACTCGTTTTGTCAAAAGGTCTTCAACAGCAAATGTCAGTCTTATTATAATAAACAGTCTAGGAATGAGTTATTAACCTTTAAAAATAAAAAAAAGTCTGAACATTTATTTGGGAAGAAATACAAAGTTCCTGATCAGTATTTAAAACTTATACACAGTAAACGTTTTTCTACTGTCCATTACAGCAGAACAACTTGGAGTACTGTTGAAATATATATGTGTGTGTGTGTGTGTGTGTGTGTGTATATATATATATAAACACTAGCAGGGTATATTTTTTAATTTGTTTTTTTAACTGAAGCATCAGTTTTCTCCAAAATTAAACGAAGTGTACATGAAACAGTCCAAACAGCTGAAGGCATCTGTTTCGTGTCCGCTCGGCCCGGAGTCACACGAGGAACGGCTGCTGATACGAGTCAAACCCGTGGCCTCGGTTTTACTGACTATCCTTCACCTCAACAAGTTCTTCTATTCGCACCAACACGCTCTCAATCATGTCAAACGTGTGCAGGGCCGAGTGTAAAGCCTGAAAGTGGAAAGAGAAAGGACTCGGTCATCACAGCGTTTTCTTTAGTGGCGTATACATCATGTGACCTGCAGGAAAAGCAGCACTGACCTCCAGCTGAGACTCTGCCGTCATGTTTGGTAGCTTTTCCTCACTGACAGACACAGAAAGCTTCGGCTCCTCTGAAAAAAGTCACATTCGTATTGTTAGAATGATAGCTGTGTGTTGTAGAGACTGTGGGTTGTACAAGGTCAAAGGTCAGAGGCCTGGAAGCATCAGGCAGTGCTTTGATTCTGTTCTCAAGTTTTATCCACTTTATAATTCAGCAGCTGAAGTTGAAAGACTTTGGATTTTTGATAGTGGCTTAAAAACGCAACTGACACTTGGTGATAGTGTGTTACAGCCGAGCATTAAATCGACAAATTTTTTCTATGTCTTTATGTGAAACTACACAAATTTCTTAATACCTGGAAAAAAGGAAATACACAAATAAATACATCTGTATCTTTATGATGGTGGTTATTAATGCTGCTCCTGGGGACCCGCAGTGCTGTTCAGCAGATTTTTGATTTTGTTGAATATGGAGTCAAACTTTTTTGCATGGGTGTCCAGCTTTTCTTTAAAAGAATGGATTATGTTGCCGTTTGGTGCCATGTGGTTTAAAATAGGACCAAAAAGTTTTTCATAGATTCGCTCAGCAGTGCTTCTAATTAAGTTTCCACTGTTCTTCTGATTAGTGCATTCTTCTGATTAGTAGCAGTTCAGTGACTCGTTAACTTGAAGGAGTTTGCTTGTATTTTATTCTTTTGGGGGGAAAATTGTATCTTTTATTAAGACATTTCTTTAGGGAACCTATCTGGTTAATAAGACAGCAAAACTTGAGTTGCTGAGAAGGCGGTTAAAGGGCTGAAAAGAAGTAAAATTAAGTGTGCCAGTGCTCAGTTTTGTGCTGCCATCTTGTTTCTTGTCTCACTGAAAGTCCCTTGTTGTGTAAAGTCATTATAGCAGGTGCATTTTGCCTTTGAGCCACAAATTCTTGAGCAGGTGAACACACTTGATTTAGCTCATCAGCTGTGTATGTAACAAAACAATGTGCAGTGCTGTGTTTCCTAGGAGCAGGACACGATTGAGAACCTCTCTGCAGACCTGCAAAGGATCCCATCACTGTTTCATGCAAGTCCCTCGCAAAGAAGCTGATTTATCTGAGAAGGGTCTGACCTTTGACCTTGCTCTTCGTCTCCATAATGTTCTTCAGCTCCCTCTCATAGTGGGCTCTGGACATGTTCAGAGCGACACGCAGGGGCTTCATGAACGTATCCTCAATCTTATAGAGCTCAGTCCAGATCCCCGTCTGCAGGACAAAAACAGCTGTTACTACGATTAAAAACTTTACTGCTTTACTTTTTAGTTTGTATTTGATTCTACTTTTGCCAATAAAGGATGCTATGCTGTTAAAGAACCATAACAGCCATTTTGCATGTTTGAACCTAATATATTCAATTTTCATACCCGTAACTGATACTGATAATCATTACTGATAATCATTTCCCAAAGCATACTACTGGAATGATGAGCTAAAAAAATTTTCCTACCTTCCAGACTGCCATTGGCTACAGTTCATTCTGGTACGCTATTAAAATCAACTTGTTGATACTTGAAACATTCTTGGGAAAGGTACGCCATCATCGTGAACAAGACATATATTCAGGTTTTTTTGAAGTTTCTAAATTTTAGCATTTTAAGCGCAATAAAAAGTGTGAGTGAATGTATGTCTCCACTGGGAAAGAGTCCCAAAAGAAGACCCGTTTATGGAAAAATTCAAACGACCATGACTTCATAAGGCTGTGTAACTATTAACAGGCGAAACGTCGATTTTTAAGGTGGATGTATCGCTTGAATATTTGATTTTAAAAGATTATGAGATTTTGCAAAATATCAAGAAAGTTGAAATACAGTTTTATCCTTTGGGAAATAATTGTCAGTAACGTAACATGTATGAAAATTTAATATATTAGGCTCANTTTTATCCTTTGGGAAATAATTGTCAGTAACGTAACATGTATGAAAATTTAATATATTAGGCTCAAATGTACAAAATGGGTGGTATGGTTCTTTGAGTAACATGAATTATTCTGGGGGAAAAACATTTAAAAAAGAGGGAAAATACTTACATAAAAGACATTAAAAAAAGACTGCAGGCGGTGCTCACCTGGTTCTCTGTCACTTTGTCTCTGATGATCAGGTAACGCAACAAGTTCAGAGACTCCATCACTCTGGAAAACAACACAGAAAGATTTGGCAAAATAACAGGAAAACATGCAAAAATCCCCAGTATTGTCCTTTAAGTTAGATTTTAAACACTTATCATTCCAGCCCTTTCTCTTCTTTCCTCTACAATGTCTTGCAATTTTCTGCATCACATAGTAGGCAGACAAAAGCTCAAACTGAGATTTCTGTCTTGAACAGTGTGATTGTGTGTTTGTGTGTGTACCTATCCAGGTACTGCAGGAGGTCAGTCTCTGGTCCATCTGGGAGACTGAGAACTTTACGCAGCAAAGGGAGCAGCTGAACCCCCTCAAACCAGATGTTACTGTTACCTGGCTGAGGGTGAGACAGACACACACCTTTACCAACAACGCTTCACTTTAAGATATTTTAATTACATTTAGCTCCGAGCTACTCGATTCAAACAAACTAACGGCCATGATGAAAGGTTAACTTCATCTGCATCTCACCTGCAGGGAAAAATCGATCTGATTCTTGATGTTTTTGATGATGTAGCCCTCGACCCCTGAGTGTTTGCTGGTTTTCAGCATGTACCTGAAACAATAAATGCATTACAGTGAAGGTTACAACACGCAAAAATAAAAAATTCTGATGATTCTGATGCAGGAAAGGTGGAGCTTACAGGAAAAAATTGTACTTGGCTTCAGTGTCAAACTTATCAATGCTCAGCTGGAAAACCTTCAGACCTTTAGTTCTCTGATGGTGAAAAAAAGAAGAACAACAAATCCGTTATTCATAGTTTTGTGAAAAATCACAAACTTCACACAAAACTGCAGCATTCGCTACTAACATAACGACTTACCAAACGCTGCTGTGAACACATCGTCATAACATTCACCAGGTGCTGAAAAAATATCAGAAATGTTAAATGAATAAAAATGTGAAATTAATCAAATGGTGAAAGGTTTGTGTGTGAACCTGAGTGTGTTTGTGTTCACCCGAGGGACAGTGAGGAAGGTTTTGATCTCCAGCAGATCTGCAGACAGGCTGCCGTCCTCCAGCCACAGCAGACTCTTCTCATACAGCTCCTGAGTGAAAACACACATCCACCGTCTTAACCTCTCAAGTCCAAGTTTGTTTCCCATATTTTATCTGATAAGTTATTGCTTGCAAAGCATAGAATCAAGCAGGTAAAATATATGGATTTAGTAGAAATGGAGGTGTTACCTGTGGAGTTAGGGGAAAAAAATCATCATGTAACAGCTTTCATAAGTTCTTATATATTTGTGTTATTTAACTTAAAGAGAATCTGGGGGAAAAACTACTTTGTAAGATGTAAAAAAACCAAAAACTTTAGATTGAAGACAGTTAAAAATAAATGCAATACATGATAAGCCACAGCATCTTCCACAAATATTGGCAACCTTGGTAAATAAAAGCAAAATGGGCTGTGAAAAAAAAAGTCTTTGTTTATCCTCTTCATCTTTCATTCAAAATATTAACGAAAATATAACCCTTAATTAAAGTAAAATAATTGAAAGGAAAAAGAAATGCTTATCATGAAACAAATATTTTTCTCAATGGGCCTGGAAGATGATGGGTGTGTATATTGAGCCAACGCTCAGTGAGGAGGAGGATGGTTCAAGTGGCCAAAGAATCTTCAAGTTTCACAGCTGGAGAACTGAAGATGTTTGTTTGGTTTTGGAGTCAGAAAGTCTCCAAAACTACAATCAGACGCCACCAGGCCAACTGAGGAAAAATATTTGTTTCATGATAAGAATTTGTATCAAAGTGATTAAAACTTGCTTATTGTTTTAAATAAATGACAAAAAAAAAAAAAAAAAAAAAAACTCAACTTGAGTGTCTGAGTTTGACTCACCAGACCTTTCTGAATCCTGGACTCCTCATTTCTAACAATGAAGAATATTCAGGTTATGAAGGTTCATCTCAAATACGCGATGCAGAGGCATCAGTCAAGATCTACCGTAATTTCAATATGAGGTTATATAAGTATTGTACATTATTATATATTATGTAAAAATCATCAAATATAATATAAGGTAATGGCTTCAAACTAGTGGATTAAAAATGCAGATGCATAAAGTAAAAATACATTTTTCCTCAATTAAGATGGCAGATCAGGAAAACTTTGAGCATTATAACTTTAAAGTTTTAGAAATTTTACCAGCAATAAATGACATGTACTGAATCGTAAGCAAACTAACTAAAATTGAGTGATAAAATTAATTTAAAAAAAAAAAACACCACACTCTGTTTTTTCTCTCATTCCAATAGCAAAAGCTGGTTTTATGCTTTTGTTAAAATCCACCAATTTCTGACAGTGGAGAAGATTTTATCAGCACAGTACAGATGTTTAATATTTTAATATTAATGTAGTGTAATCACCTGGACAGCAGGAGGCAGATGTGCTCCATGTTACACTGAAGAGAAAACACAGGACTGAAAGCATACAAAGATTAAGGAGGATATAATATTGCATGTACACTCTAAAAAGTATTTTAATTATTGCTTAAAGCTGGGAATCATAAAATACTGCATAAAGCATTGCAACAGAAACTTACACATACTTTGATTTCCAGCAGAGATGGACAATATATCAACAGATCACCTCTAAAGATGTTCTCATTTTATTAAAGTATCCATTCTCATCCCACAAACTACTGAGCAACTATATTGTGATATTGAAGTTTATCGTCCAGATCTCATTCCAAAGGCTGAATAAACTCTTCATTCTGTCTCTCAATATGCCTATGCTGTACCATCACAGATATTTTCTCGCTCTCACCTGAAGACAGTTGGGAAAGAATCGGTGGCCAGGTGATGAACGAACACCAGGTGAGCCAAACTGGCTAACGACTCTTTCGGGTAACGAACCTCCTCCTCCAGGAAGCCGTGCAGCTCTTTCCTCTTAGACAGAGGCAAAAACACGAGGCTGGAGAGCGACTCCCCGATAGCAGAGAGGCTGTTCTGTAGGCAGAAAATACACCAATGATCCAGTGTACTTTAACCACCTTCATACCAGTTCATCCATCCATCTCTCCATCCATTCATTCATTCATTCATTCTCTATACCCGCTAGTCGTTTGCAGGGTCACGGGGCTGCAGCCTATCCTAGCATTCATTGGCCGAGATGCAGGGTGCACCTTGGACATATCACCAGTCTATCACCAGACACAGACCAACTCATTCACAGTCATATATATACATACAGCTGTGCAAATATTTATAATAAAAACTGTTGTTTAAAGGACCATACCAGCGACTTTGCATGTTTGAGCCCAATAAATATTACCAGCATATACATGACTGGCAACCATTTTCCAAAACAGTATTTTAGTTTTCCTGTTATTTTGCCAAATCTTCTAATCTTTCAAAATCAAATGTTCAGGTGATACACCCACCTTAAAATTCAGCATTTCACCTGCTAACNAATCTTTCAAAATCAAATGTTCAGGTGATACACCCACCTTAAAATTCAGCATTTCACCTGCTAACACGATAGAACATTGTAGAAGGGATGGTTTTTAATTTCTTGGTAAAAGCAGTCTTCACCAGGGACTATATTACCTAGTGGAGACATACATTGTCTTCATGTTGGACTAGTTAAATAAAGTTTCGACAAAAATTGAATAGATATCGTGTTTACTGTGATGAATAACTTATCTGAAGCACATTCAAAGTCTCAACAAATTGATTTTACTAGTGTACTGTACTGGAATGAACTGAAACTAATGGCCATCTAGAAGGTAAGAAAAACAATTCTCATATTTACTACTCCAGTAGTGTGTTTTGGGAAATGGTGTCTGTAACGTGATGTGTATGCGGGGTGTATATGTATTTGGCTCAAACATGCAAAACCACCAGTATGGTCCTTTAAGATTTGATTGATGAATTGTCACTGTTCACCAAAACTGTGAGCTTCATCTTCACATCACCTTGGAAACCATCCAAACTATAATGATCCTAATATCAGCTTTGTGGAGTGTGTTATAGTAAACTGATTTTTCACTCCCTGTGGTGTAAAAGTACCAAAATGTCTGTAGCAAAGTCTCTGAGTGGAGACACCGGAAGAGTGTCAGGATCCCTGAGTTGTATCTCCAGCAGGGGGTGACACAGAGTCTTCATACAGCTGCAGCACAGAAACACAATGAGAAATTTAAAAGACCATAATGGTGGTTTTGCATGTATGAGCCCAATAATTACAAATATAATAAATATAATAATTACAACCTGCATACACATTATGTTACTGACAACCATTTCCCGAAATATACTACTGGAGCAGTAAATATTAGAATTGTTTTTCCTGCCTTGCAAGCAGCCATTTCACTTTATTCCAGTACACTATTAAAATCAACCTGTAGAGACTTGAAATGTGTTTGAGATACATAAGTCATCACTGAGAGCACGACGTCTATTAAATATGTTTTTAAAGTAACTTTATTTAACCAGTCCAACATGGTGCTGCACGGAAGAGTGTATGCTTCCGCCATCAATATAGTCCCAAGAGAAGTCTACTTTTACTGAGAAATTAAAAGGGACCGTCCCTTCTACATATGAACATGGCGAAACATTTAATTTTAAGGTGGCTGTATCACCTGAACATTTGATTTTAAAAAATTAGGTATTTGGCAAAATAACAAGAAAACTAATATATGGTTTTATGTTTTGGAAAATGGTTATGAGTAACGTGTGTGGGTAGTATTTATTAGGCTTAAACACGCAAAATCACCACTATGGTCCTTTACTCCTTTATTTATTATCATATCTATGCATTTCAGAGTATTTCCCAAGTCTTTCTATAATGGTAAAACAAGATTTCTCTCTTACAAGTCTGAGATGTGGATCATTGCAAATTTCCCCACTTACAACTTGAGTAGTTCTGTCCTGAGCTCATCCTCTTTATCTGGTAGCAGCCTGTCCTGATTGTGTGGTATCTTGTCTGGACTCTCACTTAGTAGCTTGCTCTTCAGGAAGTTTTGCCTGGCTTCATTGACAAAAGGCTGGACAAAGGCCATCAATTCGGTGCAGCAATGACAAAAGGAGAAGACGTCATCTTCCTCCTGCTCCTTAGTCTGAGGTAGAGGAAGTTTGGCTACTTGATCCAGCAGGGAGGACAGGGTCATACCCAAAGACGAGGCCTTATGGCTGCCCAGGCACAGCAACACTAAGAGAAGAAGCAGAAGAAATGAAAAGAGATGAAGATTTGGGAAGGAGGGAAGTTGAGGAGAATGGTGAGGTGAGAATGACTGGATAGAAATTTCATGACACACAGCAGGAGGTCTGTCTGTAAGAGATGATGATTGGAGAAATGCTCCGTACCTTTCTGTAGAGGGTTCAGCAGCAGGCGGAGGCTCTCTGCTATGGCGACAGCATCGTCCTGCTCCAGCTGTTCCAACAAGCCAATCAGCAACTCTTTGGGCCTGCAGGTCTGAACATCAGAGCTCAAAGGTAAGATAAGATAGGATAAGATATCAAGTACACATGTACACATGATAATGTTGATAAGTCCTATATTGTGATGCAGAGTTGATCACTGCATTCCTAATGTTAAACTGTTGAGCAGATAAAACAGACCTCTAAGAGATGGTTGAAAATGGCCAGACAGTGAGGAAGGTTCTTGTCCTCCTCCTTTAGCAGAACCTGAATCAGGGGAGGCAGCAGATTCCAGCCCATACATCTCACTAAGTCCTAAAGAGAGAGGCACAGGGGAGTGTTATGTAGTGCATTTATTACATAATTATAAATGAGGCTGAAACAGTGGTCAGGGTTAGATTCTTTATCATTTTCACATGTGAATGATGTACCTGATTTTTTTCATCCAGGACAATACTGAGGACCTGAGCGCTGTTTCCCTCCTCAATGCAGGTACGCCCAGCAATCATGAAAACACCATGATCCTCAGTGGTGTAGCAGTCATATGGCAGTGCTTGCTGTGTAAAAATCAAAGACACTAAGAGAAATGCTCATTAGAGTGCATACCCATATACCTGATTTTTTTTTTTTTTCTTTTCCTTAGTCTATTACTTTAAAAAACAAAAAAATGACAGTGATAGCAAAAACTACTCTATCTCCTATGTTAAGGAATCATTTTTTAAAATTCGGATTCGCCCCTGGATCTGGATCTTTCCCACATTTTAATGGGTTCTTTCATGGGCCATGTCCTATCCTTCCACTAAGTTTTGTCAAAATCAGCGAATAACTTTTTGAGTAATTCTGCTAACAAACAAATCAACCAACAGCCATGGATGAAAACAAGGAGGTTAAAAAAATAAACTAAACATCAGACTAAGCAGCTACATTATGTACAACTGCTGGAATGACAGGCTGTTAGCATGTCTGGAGAAATGCTAGCTCCGTGCTGGGGAGACGTGAAAGGTACTGGTGGGTGGGTGGATGCATAAGTGGAGGGAGGGAATAAAGAGTGTAATAGTCTAATGAACCATGATCATTCCATACTCACACATCTCTGGACCACCTCACTGAGCTGCTCCAGTGCCATCCTGCTGTGCTGATACAGGCGTCAGTCCTCCAAAACATTAGAACAGTTCATGTCAATAAAATGCATATCATACTACTGTTTATTCACGTCAGTCCCACAGCTAGCTGGCTCTAACTATCATTTAACTAGCATCTTGTGACGCTATCAACAGCGACATTTATGAAATTTGTATACATGCATGCGTCAGCAGAGAAAACTGGATAGTTTTACCTAAATGAAAGCTAAGCTTGATTAGCTTAATCGTTAAAACAACGCTTCTCTCGTGAAACTAAACTTGTAAAATACAGACTGAAACAATAAGGGTTACTGAGGAATAACAAATGTTACAAATCCTACAACACGAAGGTAGCTTACCTATCTCACATTTCTTAATAAGATTTTGTGTAACAGATGAAAAAGATGCCATCCTAGATGGTGACTTTAGCCGGAATGCATGGTTGTGGCGGCAGATGTAGAAAATGTTAAATCATTTAGAGGTCCCACTGAATGCCTTGTTACCTTTTTAATTAATGAAACAATTTCACGTGATTTCTTTAGTATTTTCACGATTGGAAAAAACGCAATTATTCGCGAAGACAACTAAATAATCTCTTCCTGTTTCCTACGCCAACAGTTTAACACGGGCACTTATTAATCTGTTACACCATTTGAAGCGTTACGTTTCTGCTGGATTTGACTGTTTGGACTTGCCGTAGAAATGCTAACGTCAATGGTCAAAGTTGAAATTTGCCTAAACAGAGGAAACATGGAGGCAGTGGAGAGGAAAAGAGGCTACGGCTCCTCTAAAACCACCAAAAAGGGTCAGTTTTATTGAGAGTTTGTTTCTTACATTTACACATTAGATCTAGAAACATGTTTACAACCAAACGGTTTCCAGAAAACAATTAAACACGTTTATAATTTCTGTAATAAATTAGCTCATTCTTCCTTAGCTTAGGTGTTCTGTCGTTAATTGCAAATAATTTTCATTTTGCTTTCTGTTAGCCAGCCGTTAAACTGTGCAGCTGTTAATATCAACTTCAAATATGTTATATATCTCTAAGATCTAGTTGAATAACATTAAAACTAACTTTTCACGTTTTTTTTTTTTGAAAAAAAAGAGAAAAAACAACAACAAAAACTAACTTTTCACATATTTCTTTACTTTCTTTTCTCATTGTAAGCTCTGTTTTCTTTCTGTTTTTGCAATATGTATTATGTTGTTATTGTGCAAATAAATAAACTGAATTAAACTAATGCTGTTGTGACAGGTGGTAAAAACGTCAAGGCACAAAGCGCTGAAGAACAAGCAAGAAGGTTTGAAATGACCATCTTTACTTTGGATAGATCTCAGTTATATCAAACTAATGTAAATTAACCTTAAACTTTTAGTATTTTAACTCGTTTTTAACAAAGACGGTGGCTTGGGGTATGAGGCTCAAGTTGGCTTCTAATTTGCAGCTTTCCAGTCGCAAGTTGCCTTTAGAATAAATGTTGCACAAATCCCAAAAAGTCATTAAAATAATCTGTGGTCTCAAAATGTTAGTCTAATTGAGGTTTGAAAAGTAATCTCAACAGGTTATCCAGATTTTTCCTTTGCTTACAAATCAGCAGCCAGCTTCAGCCTCCTATTTTAGCTGTCAAATATACCATAAACTTAGTTTTACTTTACTTCCTGGACATAATTGTAATGAAATATGTCATTTTTAGTTTTAGTAAGAACGCCTAAACCCGTTCACCTGATTGTAATGAACCTGTCCCTTGTTTTAGGAGAGAAGCAGTGAGGGAGACGCTGAGGGAGACGCTGAAGCTGGAAAAAAGAGCTCTGCAGGTGGTGGAGAGCCTCCTGGAGGACAGTGTTTCTGAAGACTTCCTAGTCAACTGTGTATGTATAGACAGAATTCACAAAATTGTGTTTTCCTTTGTGAAGTGGGCCAGGATAGCCTCAGCTCATGATCAGAGTGTGATTTTCTTTCTGTCCTTCCTGGTCCTGATTTGTTCATTCCCATCCCAACCCAGTCTTCTGACTTTTTTATTGCGTACCCTGGCAGTGTGACTGCAATTTGTGAAAACAGACTTATTTAATGCAGATTTCTGAAATTTTGTTAAGCAAATGATTACACATTATGATCCTGTGCAGAAACACCTGCAGCATGATAACAAATATAAATTCCTTGAGTCTTAAAGGAACATACTGGTCATTTTGCATGTTTGAGCCTAATATATTCAATCTTCATACATGTTACATTACTGACAGCCATTTCCCAAAGGATAAAACCATATTTCAGCTTTCCTGATATTTTGAAAAATCTCTTAATCTTTCAAAATCAAATATTTAAGCGATACACCCACCTTAAAAATTTATGTTTCATCTGCTAATAGTTATGCAGCCTTATGAAGTCACGGTCGTTTAAATTTTTCGATAAACACAGGTCTTCATTTGGGACTATATTCCATGGTGGAGACATACATTCACTCTGCATTTTTTATTGCACTTAAATGCTAAACTTACGTAAATTCTAAAAAAAAAAACAAAAAAAAAAACTCTGAATATATGTGTTGTTGGTGATGATGGATTACCTATCCCAAGAACGTTTCAAGTATCAACAAGTTGATTTTAATAGTGTACCAGAATGAACTGAAACCAATGGAGGTCTGGAAGGTAGGAAAAAAAATAAATTCACCGTTCCAGTAGTATGCTTTTGGAAATGATTGTCAGTAATGTTACATTTATGAAAATTGAATATATTAGGCTCAAACATGCGAAATGGCCAATATAGTCCTTTAAGGCTGATTTTTCCCACCCTGATCCCAGCAACACAAAGTGTTTGATTCCATCTCAGCTGAGCTCTTCATCCAGACTGGATTATATTCAGGCTTTAATGCATAAAAGTTCATATTTAGTTATTTTTCTCCTTTTTTAATATCATTGCAAAAGGAATCCCTTTGGGTTTTAACTCTTGTTTAGACATAATAACTCATTTAGTGTTTAAAATGACATTTGTCACTAAATTTTGACATTGTACTATGCTAAACTATTATTTGATAAAATATTAAATACAGGTTATTCATTGATGACTGCATGACTGTAATCAATAACTGCAGCAGTAGAGGTTGTCTCCTTTCTTTCCAGGCTGAGTTCATCACTTCAGCCAATTACAGAGATGCTGTAGAGGAGAGATTCATTGCAAAACTTTGTGGTTATCCCGTATGTCCAAATCAACTGGGCAAGGTAAGACCCTTTATGTCAGCCTCTACAAACCTGGTAAAACTCATCATGTTCTGTCCTTCTAATCTGTTTTACTTAGCAGTTGTGTCTGTCATTCCTCTAATAGATTCCAACTCAGCAGTACAAAATTTCCACCAAGACCAATAAGGTGTATGACATCACTGAGCGCAAGGTGAGCACCGCTTGGTTCAAAACTGAATGTTAGTATGTTAAACTACTCATTTTTGAAGAAACAGAAATGGTTGTAACAGCCCCTGTCACATTTAGTGTTTTTGCAGTAACTTCTGCTACAAAGCTTCCAAAGAGTTTGAGCTGCAAATATCGAAGACGCCGCTTTGGCTCAGGCACCATGAGAGGTACGTCGGCTGCTCGCTGAATCAGAGCAACCAGCTGATGCATCATTCATTCAATCAGAGTTTATCAGGAGCAAAGAGAAGACTGTAAACATGCTTATTGCTCTTCTCGCTCACAGCCCTCCAAAAATCACCTTGATGACGAAAGGAAATGGGTAGGTGTTTCAACGTGAATAGTAAATAGCAGCATATCTGATATCCTATGTGGAAACTGAATCATTCAGTTTAATGTATGTGCGTCTGTGTTAAGTGGAAGTTTGGGTGAGGAGGTCAAACTGGGGGAGAGGCGACTCCAACAGGAGGACATTGAGAACCCTGAAGGTTGCAGCTGTGCGCACGGTTCAGCTGCAGCCAAAATCAGCCACAGCAGCGACAGTGAACAGGAGCAGGACTTTGTCTCCAGCGTGGTCTCCCAGCGAGCAGGACGCAGGGTGCACTGGGCTGACTTGCCCGAAAAGACAGATGAGGACAAGAAAGGAGGAAAGATGGACAGACGAAAGAACAGGAAGGACGAGGGAAATGAGGATGAGATCCAAGATCAGAATGCAGAGGATGAGGTAGAAATGAGAGAAGAAAAGACAGATGAGTCACTTGCTTGTAAAACACAATTTGGCAGTGATGCTGAAAATTCCAAACAGGTGTTAAACACAGAAAATTCCAGTGGCAGTCAGGTGATCCCAGAGGAGAACAGCTCGCTTCACGGACCCAGTGTGGATCAGGTTATAGCTCAGCTTCATTTGTGCAGCATATCTGAGCCGATCACTGACACTACTGCCTTACCTATAGATCCAAACCCTGCACGAGCCAAACTACAGGCACAACACACCCCAGTCACCAAAAACTCAGAAAAACAACTCAACTCAGAAACAGAAAGCAGACCTCAGGAAGATCCCCCTTCTTCAGGTCTGGGAGTGGCAATTCCAGCAAGCTGTGACACGACGGTGTCAAGCCAAGCAGGCCTCAACATCACCCAAGTGGGTATGAGCAAGAGAAGAGCAGCAGGGCTACGGGATCTCCTCAAGCAACACGCCACAACCAAAGCCGACACCATCCGACAGAATCTTCTCGAGGGCCTGAGAAGAACTTTGAAGGAATGGTGTACCGACAAGACCCTGAAGTTCCTGTATGGCGCCGACTGCTCATCGACTTCTCCCTTTGGTCATCTAAAAGAAGAAAATGAAGACAAGGAGGAGCTGGATGAAGACGACTTGCAGGACGAGGTGATGGATGTGGAAGGCGGAGGGGCCATGGGCGAACACCTTGAGGTGCAGACGAGACCGTCGGTTGCAGTTCTGGATTACGAGACGCTGCGGAAGGAGAGCAAGCAGCTGGAGCTCAGGGTCATGGAGTTCTACAGGGGCACCTGGATCCTGCCTGAGGAGGCTGACAAGACGACTGTAAACTCAGAGGTGAGAGAGAGGAGGAAGGAGTGAGAAGTATTAAAGGACCATACCACCCATTTTGCATGTTTGAGCCTAAAAATTCAATTTTCATACATGTAAGGTTACTGACAATCATTTCCCAAAACATACTACTGGAACTGTGAGTTAAAAAAAAAGTTCCTACCTTCCAGACCACCATTGATTTCAGTTCATTCTGATACGCTATCAAAATCAACTTGTTGATACTTGAAACATTCTTGGGATAGATAATCCATCATCATGAACAAGATGTGNCAACTTGTTGATACTTGAAACATTCTTGGGATAGATAATCCATCATCATGAACAAGATGTGTATTCATGTTTTTTTCCAAAGTTTTGTAATTTTAGCCTTTATGTGCAATAAAAAGTGCAGAGTGAATGTATGTCTCCACCGGGGAATATAGTCCCAAAAGAAGACCTGCATTTATCAAAAAATTTTAACTACCATGACTTCAAGGCTGCATAACTATTAGCAGGTGAAATGCTGATTTTTAAGGTGGGTGTTGAAAGATTAAAAGATTTTGCAAAATATCAGGGAAACTGAAATATCCTTTGGGAAATGATTGTCAGTAACCTTATGTGTATGAAAATTGAATATATTAGGCTCAAACATGCAAAATGGCTGGTATAGTCCTTTAAGACAAGCTTTTTGCCCATATCAGCAGCCACTTGGGGGCACTGTGTTGAAAGTGTATAGTGTGTAAACAAACGTTATAATGGCAGTAAGTGTGTTTAGGTGATGATGTTTGACCCAAACACACACATCTGGTTTGTTTGTGGACCAGGTCACAGCTCAGGGCCGCGGCGTGAAGGATCCCGTGCTGCCGCTCATCGACTCGCACGCCCAGCGCCTCATCCAGAAACGCATCACAGTGGAGAAGCTCAACAGCTGGTGTGNACTCGCACGCCCAGCGCCTCATCCAGAAACGCATCACAGTGGAGAAGCTCAACAGCTGGTGTGTGTGTGTGTGTGTGTGCTTGCGTGCGTGCTTGTGTGTGTGCTTCTATTTTGTGGAAACTTTTGCGTATTCAAAAAGGACTAACTTCATTACGTATGTTTTCATGAATTTAAACCACTCAGACCCGGTCAGTATCACTATGTCATGGTTTATTTGTTGAGATATACACGTGAAGGACAGTTGGTTTAATAAAATCCACATAGAGAAACTGTAAATTAATATTCTGCTTATTGTCAGTGTTTGAATGCTGATAATTACCACAGAAAAATTTCCGTTTGAGTGACAACCTCACATACCTACACCTCTGTGGTTTACAGTCTCAGAAACATTGTGGGTCCACTGCATCTCACCATGAGTGACATCTCCACTGACCTGAACAACCTGGTCAGGACATTCAGGTCAGTACAGGACACACACACACACACACACACAAACTCTCTCTCTCTCTAAAAAGACATAATGTAATGTATTACAGTGACTATTGACCACACCAGCTTGTGATAGATAATCAAATGCAGAATAATTCATTTGTGACATTGAATACACCAATATCAAAAATTATGTTGGCTTGGGAAATTGCAGCAGTTTATTAGTAGAAATGTAATAAACTTTCATAATGCAGCAGCAGTTTATTCAACACTTAAAAAAAAAAAAAACCTTAAAAATGTGAGCATTTCCTGCCATAGAGACACCGCGGGTTCCCATTGGTTGGTTAGGATGTTTTCAACAGGATTGCTATTAAATCAGCTTGTCAGTGGTTTAAAAGCCGTAGAGGCAGCAGAGTAACACCTCTCCAGTCCTGCTTCCAGGAATTCTCTTTTTGCCACTCAGAGGCCCTGCTGACAAACCAGAGCTGTCAGAGAAACATACATCACTGCACTATTGGAGCCACTGTTTGTGACCCGGCCTTGTGCACATTTCACACTTTATTTTCCTTAGGTTACACGTCAACAAAATCAGGTGCTTGTGCTTTTTTTTTTTTTTTTTTTTTTTTTTTTTTTTTTTTGGGATGAGCACCCGCTTAGAAGCATTCCGTCTGTCTGTGTGTACACAACTGTGTAACGATTTCCGTTATTTTATTTTTTTTAATGCATTGCCTTAATCCCTGCTACACATGAAGTATTATGACCAACCAGTCTCTCTCTCTCTCTCTCTCTCTCTCTCTCTCTCTCTCTNTCTCTCTCTCTCTTACCCTCTGTTAATGTCACAGGTTCACTAACACAAACATCATCCATAAAACTCCAGAATGGACGCTCATAGCTGTTGTGCTTCTCATTCTGTAAGTTTGCAGCGTACATCTCAGTGTGTATATACAATATGTGTCAGAGAGAGGAGGGAGGGACGGGGGNGGGGGGGGATATGACGGAGGAAATTAAAGGCCATTGTGTCCCTGTCAACAAACTCATAACCACTGTTCTTCACTGCCTGCATGTGCGTGTATAAACAAATCATGGGCATATTAGTAAACTGTGTATGAACTTGTAGATTTAGTGTTCTTAGTATAAAGAAACTATACAGACAACTTTAATCATCAGACTCATGATATAATGAGGTGAAATAATCTCACTGTGCACCTTTTGTGTGTGTGTGTGTGTGTATGCATGTGCATGTGCATGTGATGCTAATATCAAAGCAGCATGATGGCCCTAAAAAAAATAATTACCCAGTTCCACATGCTAGGAAACAATTAACCTGTCCTAATGTCACTCAGTTTGTTTCTCCTTCATTGCAACACATTTCTGTCATGAATCTAGTGTCTTATATCAGCCTGTGTGATCAGTGTTTTCTCCTGCAACGCGTGTGTGTGTGTGGAGAGTTGGATGTTTCAGGCTCATGATGCAGTTTAACAAGAGGCTATACGGTGTGGCATTGTTCAGCCTGTACCATATGGTGTGTGTGTGTGTGTGTGTGTGTGTGTGTGTGTGTGTGTGTGTGTGCGTGCATGCGTGCCTGTGCATGCTGGCAGTTCATGGGCAGTCAGTTCCGTGCTGCTCCCGTCTGAATACACACAGACGCCTCATGGCCTTATCTCCTCCTGATTGCCCCTCTCCAGATCCGTGATGCAGGGACAAGGACATACACACACACACACAGCAGTCTGTTACACTTTCAAATTAAACACAAAAACTCACACACACTCACTCAAACAGTTGCTCTGCACACATTCAAGCAAAATGAACACTTGGAATTGCCTGAGAAAGGTTTCACCTGATGCCTGTCTGATTCTGATTTATTACACTCCGTGGTCTGAAGTGTGCATGTGTCAATATCACACACATTGTACGCTCTCCTAAACTTATCCAAAGAATAGATAATGTTCCTAGTGTTGCACAGCTTGAGTTAAGTTTTAGAACCTCTTAGCTGTTCTGTATTACAGCAATTAAAAATAAAAAAAAAAATCAGGGTCTGAACGTGAGAAACTGGAAAGGGTCTTAAAAATATTCTGGAGAAATTCTCCGGAAGCTTCCTGCTAAATTATCTTATCAAAGCTGCAGCAAATCTTTATGATTTTGACAAAATATATTTCATGAACTAGTTTGTAAGGATTTGTATTTTTAGAGCTACAAAGGAAACCATGTGAGGCAGGAATATTTCTTTAATCTGCTGTCAGCATTGTGGCTTTGCCTCATTCTAGGTTGTTGTGTGTAACATTGTGTGAAGTAAAGTCAAATACTCAAAAAGTCTCTGAGATAAAATGCTGTAAACCTGTGCTTCTGTGTGATTTATGACATGATAATTTGACATGAGCATTTTTTTTTCACCATCTTTAAATATTCAGTCCCGCTTAAACATCACAGTTTTTCTCATGCCATTTTTTTTTTTAAGTTGATCCTCTATGATTTCTTTAGTTCCCCATTTAACTGTTAGTCCTCCATCCTTCCATTCCTCCATCATGAATAATTTGGTGCACTGTCTTATCTATCTGCTGCATGGCAGCTGTGGAGCTAGCTTGGCCTCTATTGTTCAGGCCAGCTGAATAATGGATGCCCCCCCTGCAACACTAGACCCCAAGGTGAACCGGAGATTAGCCAACAGTACACCTACACACAGGTAGACAGGATGGGCAGAGTGGACGGGATGGGGGAGGGACAGGGATGGTTGGGAGGTATAGCAGTGACAGGAGATGAAGTGGAAGGCTGTGGGGTGGAAGGGTGGGGGCACTCAGAGTTAAAGTAAACACTCAACTAAAGTTAATCTGAGATGAATATTGTGTTTATATGAGGAACAGCGACACACACACACATCTTCAGCAGTCACAGCTACGGGTGAACACAAGTACACACACACAACTAGATGTATATGAGGAGATCAAACCTTTCAGTGAAGATCTCAAACTTTAGAACAATCTGCTTGCAATCTGCTTCCAACCTTTGACCTTTCAGTTACAGTACAATTGCTGTTTGCCACACTGCTGTATCATAGGTTGCTACAGACTTTCCTTAAAGCTCCTTAACAGCTCCTTCATTGGTGTGTTTATGTGGTTTTGTATTTCTGGTGTGGACGGATGTGTCCTGTTGTGTCAAGTTTGCCCTTGTATGTAGTTAGTATCTTAATTCTATTTATTTGTGTTCCAGTTTTGATTTGTCATCTGCTCTGTTGTGTTATAACAGCAGTTGTGTGTCTATGTGCGCGGTGGTTTATTTATAAGTGTGTGTGTGTTTTGTGTGTTAGGTTGTCAGAGGTGTCGCTGCTGGTGCAAGAGGCCCTGCAGATGCCGACATCAGCGGAGTATTTGAACACCCTGATGCAGGAGCTCAGTCTGCAGCAACAGGATCTACTGAGTTTAGTCCAGCTGGTCAAAGCCCGAACACACTAGCACACACACACACACACACACACACACACACACACACACACACACATGCACTCATTTGGGGATGGATATGCAAAAAAACACTCAGGATTTCTGACTGAGTAAAAATGTGGATTTCAGGCTTCTTAAATGCTAAAAATCTTATATATTGTATGTAGACTGAGTTAACAGTTTGTTAAGTACATGTAATTACAATGTAATGCAGTCCAATACGTCAGTCCTGCCTTTGTGTAGCAGTTTTTGTGTGTCAAAGAGGTCATTGGTGGTCATTTTTGATTTATTAATTTTATTTTGAATGTATTAATTTTTGATGTGTTGGATTGCATTATACTAAAAGCTGTTTCTAATATTTTATGTAAGTGTGGACAAAAAAGCATTTCAAACTAATATGTTGATTTTTCTTATTGAATAGGTGACTTTTGTGGGCTGAAAAATCTGACAGACTTGATGTACTTGAAGGTTACACGGCCATGACTCAGGCTCAGTAGTTGTATAAACTTATCTGTGTTGTAGGATTGGAAGTGCAGGCATTGTATGTACACAATCTGTGTTTATATACATGTAAATCAGATCCTTGAAGCTTTAGAGCTCTGAATGTTTAACCTCTGCATGACCAAATAAATCACACCCAGGTTTCCTCATTCCCACTGAAAACGCCATGTGGACATGGTGCTTATTGCTGCGCTGTAAGAGCTTCTGGAGTAATAAAAATGACGCTATTTCTCCAGACTTCCTTCACATGAGAGTTTATGGTACCATAATGTCATTTGTTATATGGGTATGTTAACAATGTGTGAGTCTGAAAATATTTGGTTTTGACCAGGTGGCTCATGCTACAAAACGTTTTTTTTCTTTTTAATGGGGGAGATAAGTTTGGATTGTGTTTTATTTTTGACATGTCACAAAGATTGTGGATGTGATTGATGGCCTGGATTAACACAGCTTCTCGTTTTTCACAACGAACAGTCAGCGGAGTGAGGCAGCAGAGACATG
The DNA here is from genome assembly GCA_014773175.1 of Lucifuga dentata. NCBI lineage: Eukaryota > Metazoa > Chordata > Actinopteri > Ophidiiformes > Bythitidae > Lucifuga > Lucifuga dentata. Next base: position 165,675 of record VXCM01000058.1, on the reverse strand, counting down.
AGTCCAAAAATTCTGTACAGTGTTCAAAATGTCTTTTTTGTGGTCTTAAAGTTAACATGTCGACACAATCCCATTTAACTTAAAACTGAAGGTTGAGGTCCCTAAATTAATGTTTGTTCTGTGAATATGCTGTAAATAATACAAATTGTCGTAGGAAATGCAGGATTTTTACTGTAAAGAAAATAAAGCAGAATGCAGTCCAGGTTTTTTTTTTTTTTTAGGGTTATAGTTCATTTCAGAATTAATTCATGAGTTAGGTTCCAACATTCAACTCAAAAAACAGCGTGGAAAGTATCAGGCACTGTACTTGATGTACTCATACTTCTGTTCTTTCCATTCTGAGATTATTTGTTTTTATGCTGACATTTCAGAGAGAATTTATCTGAAGGCTTTAGTATAGCTTTTTCACTGACAAAGACTTTACATACAAAAAATAAAATTTCATAAAATATGTTTTGGATGAAACTGTCCACACAGCATATAAAGGTTTTTTCTCATTTGTTTTGGTTTACTAAAGTAAAGGGTGTCAAACTTCCTCCATTACTGTTAAAAATTAAGCAAAAATGTTTCTTAATTTCGTGAGGGCCTGCTTGGGAAACATGAATATAGCCTATAAAAAATTTGTTTTAAATAATAATTAAACACATTCCATAAATAAACTTTTATTTCCCAAAATCAACCAAACTATCTTAGGTTATATAACTACATTTCACAGTAGGAAAAATAGGCTAATGCAACAAAGAAATTTAAACCAAAAATTAAAGACCATAAAACAGTCACCAGTACATTAAAAGTGCAATATTTCATTTTAAAGCATCATAGTCTCATTTCAGTCCATGTTGGGTCTCCTTATGTCTCCTCAGGTCCACTTTCCTCTGGAAGCCTTTCCCACAAAGGTCACAGCCAAAAGGTTTGAACCCCGTGTGTTTCCTGCTGTGTGTGATCAGGTTGGAGCTCTGACTGAAGGCCTTTCCACACACCTGGCACTTATGCGGCTTCTCACCTGCATCAGCAAAGAAGTTAGACAGCTGTAATGTCAGCGGACTTCACCTAATCTACTGACGTCACCGCGCAGCAGGCTAATTGATGCAATTAGTGCGTAAAGGCGCGTTTACGCACGGTGACGCACACAATGGCCTGTCGTTTCGTTTTTGCTGATTGATGCCGTTTAGTTTATTCGAACAAACAAAAAGTGTCTCACCTGTGTGGATGAAAGTGTGTTTTTTCATGTCTGACTTCTGGTGGAATCTCTTCCCGCAGTATTGACACGGATAAGGCCGTGTGTCCGAGTGGATGAGCAGGTGCGTGGACAGAGTGGAGGAACGTTTGAAGCTTTTGCCGCAGATTTTACAATTGAAGTTCCTCTCCTGTAAGAAAGGTAAAAATCGATATGAGAAAACATGAAAATTTTGCATTTAATCTTTAATTATAATTGTTTCCCTTTGCAGCAGGCCAAAGCTTACTAATCCATTCAGGGACTCTGAGGCATCGAAACCGTGGGCCCAGAGGCCTGCGCAAGAGCCTGACAGCATCAAATACCTGCGAGTGAACCGCTCGGTGTTGGTCCAGGCTCACTGCGTGTCCGAAGGTTTTCCCGCAGATCCCGCACTCAAAAGGCCGCGTTCCGCTGTGAGACCTGCGCACATGAACCTCCAACCCGTGTGGCGTGGAGAAGACCTTGGGGAAAAACAGACGGACGGCACTTTACTCCACCGCGAAAGCGTCAACTAGTAATCCTATAATTTGAAAAAGATCCACAGACATGCCAATGGAGCCTAAATGCCACTACCTGTCGGTGAATTAAGTGTAACGATAATGTAAACGTATCCTGACCTTGCAACATTTAATGCACCGAAAGGAGCCGTTTGACTCGAGATTAGAGCAGATGACGTCATTTTCAGACTTCATTTCCGAACCACGGGGCTTCTGCTTTACATCCAGGTACAGCTCATCTGCATTCCGCATCCTGTAGATTTGGTGGGTCGTTGAAGAATAATCCCGGTAGCATCCAGCCGCTGGACCCCGCTGTGCGTAAAGAGCACCAGTGCCACTGTCCTCTGTCCCGTAGATGCTGACGGGTGANACCCCGCTGTGCGTAAAGAGCACCAGTGCCACTGTCCTCTGTCCCGTAGATGCTGACGGGTGAGTCAGGCTCCCTGTGGCCCGAGAGTTGGTGATATTGACCCTGGACCAGATGTCTGAGCTCAGAGCCGGAATACGTGGTCCAAGAGTAAGGAAAGAGAGGGATGTTGAAGTGGTGGCCGTCCTCTGCTGCAGGAGTGGAACATTTCTCTGAATCTGGAAGTGAACTTGGATTCAGTTTTGCAGGAGATTATAAACTTCTGCAGTAAAGGATGTCTCCTAAAATTTGACAGTTTGAAACTGGACATTGATTCATGCGTAATTTATCGAATTGTAAAAAAAAAAACAAAAAAAAAAAAAANAAAAAAAAAAAAAAACACGAAAATAATTACTTAACGAAACCCCAAAATCTCTGTATTTCAAATGAGCACAGACCTGTGACTTACTACTGAGAAACTATTAGGTTATTTATTTAGGCTACTGAGATTAAATGTAGATTACTAAAGTACAATTTATCACATTATCTTGACTGCTCCCCTGATACTTGTTTTATGATTTCCAAACACGTTTCTAACATTTTATTACGACCATTTTGCTCACCATCAGGCAAAAATACTAACAACAATAAGGTCGACATCATAAAAACGATTGTTTTTAGGTAAAATCACAGCTATATTTCTAGTGTTAATAACACATTATTTGAAACTAATTTTGAAAAATTATTTGGATTTGTAGCGTCTGTTTAAAACTGAAGTGTTATAACTCGGATGGAAGTGGCACTAAAATCAGATTGTGGCATAATAATAATGACGTAATAATCATAAAAATCTGTATAAATTAATGGAAGGGATTTTGTGGTATACGCCCAGTCTCTGATGCGTTTAAAAACACAGGGAACAAAAATAGAAGCAGACCTGGTGAGGAGGATGGTGATGGAGGTCGCCAAAATTCATAATCGGAGGCTCGGTCACCCACGCTGCCCCCGCAGCTCAGCGGGGAGCTGGAGGACAAGGAGCCCAAGGAGAGCAGTCGCGATCCAGTGGACAGTCTGTCAGCGCCGCCGCTCACATCCTCCTGCGGCTCCAAGTTTCTCTCAAAGTCCGCCTGAGCTTTAGTCTCTGGTGACAGAAAACAACAGTCCAAACTGCTGCAAAGGCATTTATTCTTATTATATATTTAAAGGAAAAAGATGACAATTACGCGTAATGATCCTACCTGCGCACACGTGGGCGAAAATAGTGTCCAGTCTGATGTAGTCATCGTCCGGGTACCGGTGCTGGTGGTAGCTGTGGGCCCTTTTACTCTTCACCAGAAAAGACCTCGGCATGGTTCAATCCGCTTCAGTCCTGAAATCTTCCACTCCACTCCACGCAGTTCTGACTTTATCTCTGGACAGATTTTGAACACTACTGGTTGACAAGCGATACGGCGTAGGATTTTTTTTTTTTTTTNATTTTTTTTTTTTTTTGGCTGGCTATTACGCATGTGCAGAGGTGACCGTGTCGTTTACCAGGTGTCGCTGGGCAGGTGGCCAAAAACAAGACCACCGTCCCAGAGAGGGTCTGTGTAGATATGGGATTGGAAAGATTGTGTTTCCATTTCGAACAGGCTATTGGCGACATCATTTAATGAGAGGAAGTTTAATTTTAAGCAGGCATGTTTTTAGAACAGTTTATAAATTCAAATTTTAGCTCGATAAAATATTATTTTAAATGAAATGGGATAAAAAAAATAAGACTTTATAATACATTGATAACATTACTTGATTTATATTAACTGCCAGCTAAAGGTGTGTTTCCCCAATTTTTTAATCACGTTGAAACATAGGGTTTACAACCAAGATTATGTGTGATGGTTGAGATTGACAAGAACTGAACTATAGATTTATTTGGACTGATAGAAAAAGTAGTTTTATTGCTGTCTCGTATTATTCTGAAACGGACATTAATGAGATTTAAAACCAACTGTGTGTGTGTGTGTGTGTGTGTGTGTGTGTGTGTGTGTCTAGGATAANTCTGTGTGTGTGTGTGTGTGTGTGTGTGTGTGTGTGTGTCTAGGATAATGACCTATTTGTTTGACTGGTGTAAAGTGATCCTGTTAATGAGACGTGCACGGCCGCTCGGCTCAACAGCCTGCTGGTGGGGCGCACAGGTATCTCTTACAGCAACACTGCTTCATTTTACCCAATAACTTCAGCCTTATTGTTTTACATCATTAAAACCCCATCCAGACCCAAAACACACAGCACAATCAGGCTGCGATGCCCGCGTTATAACCGGATAAAATAAGTTTTCTATAGAAATCTGACAGGCTCAAATCATGGCGAAGGTTTAGGAGGTGTTCAAGGTCGGCTGAAAGCAAAGCGGTAGGCGATCGATTTTTTNTTTTTTTTTTTTTTTTTTTTTGTCCGACGTGAGAAGAGAGTTTGTTTGGTGCAGCTGCAGCCAGGAGTTGAGAGCTCAGATAGCAAAGTGAAACACGTGTTCCATACTCACCTTCTCCCCCCCAAAAAAAAAAAAAAAAANAAAAAAAAAAAAAAAAAGCAAGTAAAACCCGGGCTGATCTGCTCCTCATCAGTCTCTGCAAGTACTGCAATTCACTCTAAATATCAATCACAAGAAGAGAGAGAGCCACCACAAAGTCAGACTCCTCTTTCTCTCTCTCTCTCTCTCTCTCTCTCTGTCTCTCTGTCTCTCTCTGTAGATTTTCATGAGTCAGTGCCTCAGTCAAACAAAAACACTGATTCACGTCTAGCTGAAGTCCTTTGCTGTTGCCATAATTTCTGCACCGTTTACACTGGACGAAAATCAACCAATCAGTCAAGCTTGACATATTCAGAAAATGGATTCATGGAGATTTGAATTATAAGTTTTCATTCCACCAGCTGCAGCTCACACAAGATGTCAGTCTATCAAAAATTCAATTAAATACTGTCAGTTATGAATTTGATGTCATATTTCAGTGGATAATTTCTCTTTAGATGTGGAGATGTCACAGCTGATATCTGATAACTTACATCAGCACACATTCATCTGATTTCTGATTCTGATTTCTAAACGAACTACTCAAAAAATGAAGGGATCTATCATTTTTGGTTGGATCGACTTATATTTCGTAGGCTTTTGGTATGTTGAAATTTAGATACAATACAAATAGCCATATTTTAGAATCATCTTTGTTCATTTATTTTCAGTAGGAAATTTCAATTTGTTAAAGAAGTCAAAGCCAGAAATCAGTCCATAAAACTTATCAACAGCACTGTACTTTGTAAAAAATAATTCTTATAATGTTATAAAATACAAGTGAATCTGGAGAGAAGTTGAGAAGAACAGAAAAGACAAAGCAAGGAAGACAAACGAATTGAATTTCATCACAAAATGTGCATTTCCGAATACACTGCAAGATGGAAATGAAAACTTTAGCCAACATTGTTCTTTTTGATCCTATTTTTTTCATAGATTACTTATTTATTGAAAGCCTTTAGTTGGTAAATTATAACAAATTTATTGATTGAAATTGACAGCACTGTGATTACTGTCATAAGGAAAACTGAACTGAGAGACACAGAGGACATTATCAGTGTGACAATGTACAAACTACAGGCTTACACACTGACTCAGAACAGGAAACCAACCACAGAATTGAGAAGACACTATATATCAGTGCTGCTGCCACAGCTCCACTCTTGTCTCTCTCAAACCACACCCCACCCCCACCCCACACACAAACAGGCCTTGATTCTCACTTTTTAGACTTTAAAGCAAGTATGTGATTGAAATAGCAGCCAGCGATCAGCTTGAGGGTTTTCGTTCTTTGCTGGTCTTTTTGCAGCAGTGTGTCTACCTTGTCAAAGGTGAAGATAACAGTCATAGAGTTAAATAAAGACCTAGTGAGTCATGAGGTTATTTTCTGAGGCTTAGCCCTCACGAGGATACAGAGAAACTGTGAGACTCCTCTGAGAGTTAAATATACTAGAGGCTGCAGCTTTGATACCACATGTATGTGAATGTTTTGTCGAGGTTTTTAATTCACTGCTGTAAAGCACCAAAAGGGTCAAAGTTAAGTATCTGCAGACTATAAAGTAATTTTTTTTGCAATTTTGTTTTGCTTTTCATTGAATTTGACTCTCATTTGTCACCTAAAAAGCTGCAGTTTGGCTTGTGAAAATCTTGACATTTATGCCAAGCATGTAAACAACGAACAAGGCCTAGAAAATGGCCTTTTTTGTGGCAATCAAATAGAGAAGAATTTTCTGGAATCTAGTGTCGTTTTCTTGATTGTTATGCAGCAATCTGCCTTGTTCTGTCCAGTTTCTTAATCCTGACACTGATTTCTAGAAAATTTGCTTTGGAAACAGATTGAAATATGTCATAACACAATAACGTCACTGCACTAGCAGATTTTTTTTCTGATGAAAAATCAGATTTTCAGGACTGAATAGCAAACAAAATTATATGATAAACAGTAGATTTTTTTAAAGTGTGCTCATATCACTAATACACAGTATATTTGTTTTTTCAGCACCAAAACTTAATTCATGAAAATTCAAATCCAAATTTACAGGTAAAATTGGGCTTTACAACCGATATCTTTGACAGTCTTTTTTACAATAATGTCAAACTGTCTGTGTGTGACAAAATGTAATGCACACAGCAGATTCTTCTTTTTTTTTTTTTTTTTTTTTTTTTTTTTTTACTGTTTGTTGTTAATAGCTGTGACTTCAGAATAAATAAATGTAACTTAAATGTAACTTTTATACATGTATAAATGTAACTGAAGTATGTGAAAAGTCTGTCATGTAATGGATCCTACACCATCAACTCCTACAGTCAGTTCATTTTATGAATTTGCATGAAATGCCAATAATTCATGAAATGTTGAAGAAAGGAATTAAAGGACCATACCGACCATTTTGCATGTTTGAGCCAAATATACTCAATTTTCATACACAATCATTTCCCAAAGCATGCTACTGGAACAGTGAATTAAAATTTTTTCCTACCTTCCAGACTGCCATTGTTTTCAGTTCATTCTGGTACGTTATTAAAATCAACTTGTTGATACTTGAAATTTTCTTGGGATAGGTAATCCATCATCATGAACAACATGTGTCTTCTTCTTTTCCTTTCGGCTTTCCCTTCAGGGGTCACCACAGCGAATCATCTGCCTCCATCTAACCCTATCCTCTGCCTCCTCTTCTCTCACACCAACTAACTTCATGTCCTCTTTCACTACATCCATAAATCTCCTCTTTGGTCTTCCTCTAGGCCTCCTGCCTGGCAGTTCCAACCTCAGCATCCTTCTACCGATATGTGTATTCTGGGTTTTTTTTTTTTCCAAAGTTACATAATTTTGGCGTTTAAGCGCAACAAAAAGCATGGAGTGAATGTATGTCTCCACCGGGGAATATAATCCCAAAAGAAGACCTGCGTTTATNCAAAAAGCATGGAGTGAATGTATGTCTCCACCGGGGAATATAATCCCAAAAGAAGACCTGCGTTTATCGAAGAATTAAACGACTATAAGTTCATAAGGCTGCGTAACTATTAGCAGGTGAAACATGGATTTTTAAGGTGGGTGTATCACTTGAATATTTGATTTTGAAAGATTAAGAGATTTTGCAAAATATCAGGAAAGCTGAAATACAGTTTCATACTTTGGAAAATGATTGTCAGTAATGTAACATATGAAAATTGAATATATTAGGTCAAACATGCAAATGGTCCTTTAAACACTGTGCTAGACATAATAATCGTGTAAAGCTGATTTTAATCACTATGAATTCCCACCATTCATGTTAGCTTATTGTGGGTAAACTGACTTTCCCTGAGTTTATCTCCGTGTTTAGGCCAGGCAGCACTACGAGCGTTTACCTCTGCTTCTCCACATTGCTGTAACATCTCAATGAAAACCACATCGTGCTATCTCATCCCCTCACAGGTTCCTTTGGCTCCAAAACCTTAACCACAATCTAACACCTCCCACCTCCTTCCCCTCAAACTCCCTCCATCCCTTTCTCACTAAATACAATCTGATTTGAGTCTTTTGCCCCCAGGGTTTAACCACAGCCCTCCTGGGAGCGGCCTGCTGAATCTCATCGAGCTCTTAGCTGGCCCAACTGCAGCCACCAGATAGGGATACGAGTGTGAACACAATAAATGATTTACTGGACACTGCTGACCGCGAGACAGTTCTTCTTTCACACAAGACGTCCTTAACATGCTGTTTTTTCTCACTTACTCTCACTTCAAACCTCGCCTGCATCAGTGCTGTTTTGATTGATGTCAGCAAATTTACTTCTTGATTATTCTGATTTAGCTCTTCAGATTAAGGTTTGAAGATGCGTTTGACCTCCACGCCTGTGTTGCCACAATGGATACAAACACACCTTCATGTCCTCTCATAATCCTATCAACTCTTGAATTTGATCAGCTTCAGCTTGGAGGGTCAGTCTGGGTGGGATTTCTCAGAACAACCCACAGAAGCGTGAAAACGGGAAACACTATAGAATAGAATGTCTCTCGTTGCACTAAACAGATGCTTGGATTTATGCTGTAAACACTCCACAAATCACCTCCCTCATCCATCATGCTGATCAACTGCTCCACTTGTTTACAACCAGCCCATTTCTGGTTGTAAATTTCCCTCCGAATCCTAAGAATCTCATCGAAGGTGGTGAAACTGGTTCAGTGCTTCCTGGTCATTGTGGCTGAGAAGGCTGTTTGAAAGGTCACAGTTCAACAGCCAGAGTCGAGCCTAAATAATCCTGTGGTTCAGCAATGCAAATGTGTCGCTGATGAATTTGTGCATTTTTTAGGCCAACCATTTATATATTTCCTGTTTGACCTCGATAATCACGCAGAATTCCTCCACTTTAAATATCGAACCCTTCTTGCTTTTATAGATGCATCCTCTGCTTCTACTGTGAGCTACAAGTACAAATTTCCTTTTACTGGAAGTGTTGAAATCTGTGGTCTGTCTGTCAGTCATATTTTGACACAGAAAGAAGTCCTTTGTCTGTTTCCTCATGGGGTGTAAAACACTCTGGTCACGCGGTGGACGGAGTAAAATGCAGGCTGTGCTTTCACATGCAAACTTAACATCAGCACCATCTCTGCTACTTGATTTATTTCTGTCTGGTGTTAAAGTTAGCAGAGCTGAATTTGGTTTCAGCAAAACAGATTCAAACAGACTAAGTGTGTTTTAAAGTTAATTATCTTTTGATTGATCCGTCTTGGTGATATGTCAACAAAAAGGTTTACGTTTTGATTTTTGATTGCAATTATGCTTCTATTTGTTACTGTATCTCAGTTTGGACTTCACAGAAAGCCATGGGTTTTGTATGAATGCTCTATTCAATGCAATTTTTAGTGTGTCTACATGGAAATGAAATTAAATGTATCAGCAGTGAGAAAAACAGATGCAGAAGAGAGAAGAGTGCGGCGCTCTTATCTGCGGTATGCCTGTGAACACATTTGTTGATGTGTGACCTTCTGCAAGTCACAACTAAGCTGTTATATGTCACAGTGTCACTATCCCATCTTATTTTATTACATCCCTCATTTTAGCAGGATTACTCAAAATGTTCTGAAGCAATTTTGATGAAACTTGGTGGAAGAGTGGGGCGTGGCTCAGGGAAGAATATATAAAATTGTGGATCTTGGACCCAGGGGCTGATCAGTGAATTCTTTAATGTTTTAACATGGAGAAAGGTCTTTTTTGTTTTGTTTTATTAGAAAGTAGTTTACTGCTCTCAATGAAACAAAATCAGTCATGTTAGTCTGATAGACTATCAAGCTGCAATTTGGATCTGGTGGTCGAAAATATATGCCTGGACATACAGTATCAATGGAAATGCTCTGTAACAAACAAGGCAGAAATTAGCAACAACCGCTAACGTGTAGCTGAGATGACGCTGAGTCAGTAACATGAAGCGGTTTTAATAATTCTTTTGCACTTACAGAGTAGATCAGAAAAAAATATTATGTTTATCATCTCTTCAGGCCAATATGTTACTAGCGCAAGACACTTTTTTTTTTCTAGACTTGTTCATCCTTGCCAGAGGTATGCACTTTAATGACTGCCCTTTCTGTTTTCTATTATGTTGATTCTATTTTGTGACTTCTAAGATACTAATACGAGTGGGTAGAATGCTGATGGTACATCTTATTTAAATTCTTCTGAAAACAAAAGCTTAGAGTAGACAAATGTACCATCCACACCCAGAATCACCCTAACACCCACCCTCCGCCCCCCATATGACCCCGTAATAACCGCTGACCACTGCTGCTGAGTTATGACTGGGTAGTTGCTTCTCTTTGTTGTGAAATCAGTTCTGCAGAAAGCAGACTTTGAACGGCAGCAAAAAGCTGCACACAAGAGTGACTTTGTCTTTATCTAACACTAAGAACATCTGCACTGAGAGTGACAGAGAAGGATTTTATCTGTCTTGCTTGACCAGAAAAGCAGAAGATCCTGGTTCCTTTTTTTAAGTATGTACCAAAACATTTAACAGATACAGTGACACTGAGCTACTGTAGCTTATCATTTCATAAAATAATCGTTACAAACACGTCTAATGGGCAGTTTGGAGTTGCCGTAATTCAGATAAGGCCCTGAATTGGAATCCACGTCACTGATTCTTTAAAAATTTGTGCTTAAATTTTCCTGCTAAAACTCGGCCCTTTCGCATATTTTCAACATCTTTAAAATATCTGCAAAGAAGATATGATGTTATTTCTGTATTTTCAACATTAGTCATTTTCTAAAAATCCCACTGAGCGAAAAAAGTGCTGAGCAGTGATCTGGTTTTGGATAAATAGTGGAGATGAAACAGGGATCTAACATCACGATTCTTAAAATAGAAATAAACTTAAATGCTTTGATCTGATGATTCATGTTGCTCCTGGTGTTAGTTTTAGGGAAACTTTCTGACAGCAGCCTGATGTTGATATCAGGACTGAATCATTCCTTGAATTCTGGGATCTGTGGAGTGACGCTCGCTGCTCATATTCATCACAGGAAAAAGTGTTTCACGGTGAGTCATAGCAGCTCGTGTAGGTGTGGCAACAGGTGGATCCACAGTCTAACAGGCATGTAACGCTTATAAGTGCTGCTGAATGTCAGCCTAACGAGCTGTGATGTCAGCTCATTACTCATATTAATATATCATGGCAGCTTATATTATGACTGTATTATAAATATGACAAATGACCAAAAGTGGAAATTTTGACTGTTATTGTTTGCATCATGTTAAAAAAATTTCCATTGTATGATTGCTGTTTATTTCAGTAAATGTGCTCAGATTATTATAAATGTCAGCATACTTACTGATTACATCCTGAAGACCTAAAGGGAAAAAATGTTTTTATATCATGAATCACACATCATTTTTAACAGAGATGACTCAACTAAATCTTTAAATTTTAAATCAATATGTCATGAATGCTACATTTACCAGGTTATATTTTTGTCTTCTTATGAACTTGTATGATGTCAGTGTACTGTCTGGGTAAGAGGAAGCCATGGTCCCCCAGCTGACTACTTCATAAAATGTCACGTAAATTTAAGGCTGAACTATTGTGATACTGGCCATTACATGCACACAGAATTCCCTTGTTAGCCAACGTGGTTTTGATCTGGTTAGGGTTCAGACTAGGATTTGTTTCTCTTGGTATGCTTCACTTAGTCCAAACACAGCAATCTCACATATGGACCAAAACAACCAGACTGAGCCTGTTTTGAGAAGGTGGTCTCAGTCCAATTTAAACTAATCTGGAGTGGTTCATTTGTGGTCTGAATATGCTTATACTAGTTCTAAACCAAGTACAGAACAATCTATTGATCAGTTGATTGATCTAGAACCACAGATGGAAAGTGTGCATGGTTAAGGTTAAGCAAAGCAAACACATTAAGTAAGAATCAGATTAAGCAAAGCAAACAGGCTACAGGTCTGAAAACGCCCATATTCAAAATTTCTGGCACCTTAAAAGTGCCTTGTACTGTTGAGTTGTTTTCCAACCAGACTCCTGTGAAACATTAACATAGTGTAAAATGTAATAACTAAATATAATTAAAAAAAAAAAAAATAGATAATAACAAGCAGTAACTTTGCAATCTTCAAATATGTTCTTGTTCTTCAACATATTAAAATCTGTTTTAAAGGCTCCCATTGTATATAGAACTTATAATGAGAAGTGATTTCTCATTTTTATTTCCAAAAGCACTCCTGCTAGAATTTCCAAGAAAATGACACTCATGATAAGCAATATCACTGACTGTTAGAAGTGTAAATTTTATTGTTTTTATGTTCTTTCCAGTGACCTTCTAAAAATGAGACAGACAGTTCTAAGGGCCTATAACTGGTGTTACCATGAATCAATATTGGGATGGTGGGGTCTTAAATGATATCTTTTCATGGGGCCCAAAATCTCTGATAGCACCCCTTCATGACGTAACCACTGAGCCGCGAGGATGTTCTTCTAATTTAACTTTTTTGCCACATATACAATAATTACAGCTGCAGACTGTGAAGATCCTGTGGTATCTTGAATATAGGCAACTAGGTGATGCACATGAGATGTTAAATAACATCCATGAGGAAATATCCAGATTTTTGCGTTTATGTGGGGTTTCAGTTGAGAGAAAAATCTGTCTCATATTGTGACTCAGTCCTCAAACTTTCTCCAACTCTGTGACCTCTCTGGATTTAAAATCCACCCAAGCTTAAGACATTTCATCATTTTAACTTTTCGGGGCAGATCATCACTGTGTTGACTACTGTGATTTCACAACACAAATGACTAATGCGTCAGCAGATGATGAATAAATTAATGGCAGGCAGTCTGAGACTGAGCTGGACTCAGCATTCCTGTTTGTTTGTCCATCATCTCACTGCTGAGTGACTTCAAGCAACTGTTAACAACCAGCCACAATAAGACAATTATGGACACTGAGACTCTCTCTCTCTCTCTCTCTCTCTCTCTCTCTCTCTCTCTCTCTCTCTCTCTCCCAACATACTTACATTTACTTTCCTGTGGCCTGATTCATGTAATTTACATTACATTTATACATTAGCAAAGTTACATACATGTGAGGTACAACAAGCAAGCAGCTGATCAAGGATGTAGGAGTGTAGGAGGATAAAATAATTTCTAAAGTGTATACAGTACAAATCTTGTATAATAAATTACATTGTGTATAGAACTATATATGTTATAAACTTTCCTCATCATATAATTATATACTGAGATACACCTGAACAATCTCATGCATTCCAATAGGCCTTACTAACTATGGACATTGATTTATCATATTAGGAAAAGTACAGGTGTAACAAATAACAATGATGGCTGCATGCAGTTTTCAGTGTGCCAGTGAGCCACCATGCACAATATCAGGCCACTTAAATGGAATGACTGCAGCCATTACCATTTCTTTCTGATGGCAAAATATCTTCTATGACAAAAATCATAGCAATAGATATAATTTCATTTCATATATCCCTGTGTATGACCTTTACCTGTATATATGGTGTGTACTTTATGTTGTAGCAATAATTAAAGTTGTTTGTTAGTGGCAGTGTTGTTTTGGACTGAAATATTATGAGGTCAAGTCCCTCTAATGTCTGTGAAAAAAACTGAGCATTGTAAGCTTCACTATTTAATTAATTCATTAATTTATCGCAGATATGTTGTTTTGGATTGTATTAGACTGTAAATATAACTCAGTGTACATACAGAAAAGATTCATTATTTAATATTAAGTCAGTGGGGCTGGTGTCTGTCTGGCTCGTTGCTGCCCCCTGGTGGTTTTCTTTACCTGTTTTTAATTGTTATTGTCCTCCGGTGCAGCAGGGGGCGCTGCCAAGGAGACTCTGTCTCTGTTGGACGACGCTGACGAATTTGCAACGTCAGGTTTCCGCAGCAGCGTCTGAGATTGGGAGAAACAGGAGAAAATTCCCTCAAAATGGTGAGTAGAACAACTCAATAAAGCATCCGTGCGGGTAGAATGTGTGTATCGTGGCTTGTGTGGAAATTAAAAGTGTGGTTCAAGCGGCTTGGTGACCGGATGATGGTGGATTTTCGCGGCTGTCTGCCTTTGCCGGGCCGGTGAGCTGCTGAGCTCCAGCGTGGCGCTTTTCTTGTCTGATAAAAACTGCAGGACGCTAACTTTTAAAAACTAAAACGCCGAAACTTTGATGCTGCTACAGTCTGATAACTGAGATTTGTGTTTTAGTTTTATTGTCTTGTTTTTACTTTGCAGGGTTTTGTTAAAGTGGTGAAGAACAAGGCGTATTTCAAGAGATACGAAGTCAAATTCAGGAGAAGGAGAGGTAAATGTGTACACATGAAGGGGGTCGTCACCGATTTTCAACATGTGTGAATTTTGTAAAGGCTTTTGTAGCTGTAGAGGGCGCTAATATCAAAATCAGACTTCCTGATTTTGCATTTCTTCTTCTTAAGCCAGAATATAACTCCTTTCACATGATAAATAATGAGCTCCACAATGAATAAACTCAATTTAATGAGCAAAACTGGTACTCTTCCTTTTTCATTGACAGAGGGCAAAACTGACTACTATGCCCGTAAGCGTCTGGTTGTACAGGACAAGAACAAGTACAACACGCCCAAGTACCGTCTGATCGTCAGGCTCTCCAACAGGGACATCTGCTGCCAGGTGAGTGACTGAATGACTGAGTGATATTCGTGCTGTCAGGTTTTGGGGAAATGTCCTTATCTCGCCCTCTTGTGTCCAGATTGCCTATGCAAAGATTGAGGGAGACCACATCGTTAGTGCTGCCTACTCCCATGAGCTGACCAAATATGGCATCAACGTAGGCCTTACAAACTACGCTGCAGCCTACTGCACCGGGTTGCTTCTGGCTCGCCGGGTAAATACACCCAGACGCAAATATTTGACCGGTTTGACAGGAAAACAATTGCTAGTTTCGTTGTTACTCTGTCTTTAAATTAAAAAGTTCAGAGTTAAAATGTGTTATTGAAATATGCTTCATGTTGGAGCTTCTGTAACTAGTTTGTCGTTATCGTTCCTCTCAAACTTGGTTTCTCTCATTATTTTGTGTGTTTAGCTGCTGCACAAGTTCGGCCTTGACCAGGTGTACGAGGGCCAGGTGGAGGTGACGGGGGATGAATTCAATGTGGAAAGCACAGATGGCAAGCCGGGAGCCTTCACCTGTTACCTGGATGCAGGCCTGGCCAGAACCACCACAGGGAACAAGGTGTTTGGAGCGCTGAAGGGGGCAGTCGACGGGGGCTTGGCCATTCCTCACAGGTCAGTATGAGCTGATATGCTGCATTCGACTGAAAGGACCATACCGGCCATTTTGCATGTTTGAGCATAATATATTCAGTTTTCATACACGTAACGTTACTGACAATCATTTCCCAAAGCATACTACTGGAACAGTGAATTAAAAGATTTTTTTCCTACCTTCCAGGCCGCTATTGGTTTCAGTTCTGGTACGTTATTAAAATCAACTTGTTGATTCTTGAAATGTTCTTGGGATAGGTAATCCATCATCACCAACAAGACGTGTATTCAGGTTTTTTTTTTTGAAGTTATGTAATTTTGGCGTTTAAGTGCAATAAAAAGCGCAGAGTGAATGTATGTCTCCACCAGGGAATATAGTCCCAAAAGAAGACCTGTGTTTATTGAAAAATTTAAAAGACTGAGACTACATAAGGCTGTGTAACTATTAGCAGGCGAAACATCGATTTTTAAGGTGGATGTATCGCTTGAATATTTGATTTTGAAAGATTAAGAGGTATTGCAAAATATCAGGAAAGCTGGTTGGTTTATGGTTTAATCCTTTGGGAAATAGTTGTCAACAACGTAACATGTATGAAAATTGAATATATTAGGCTCAAACATGCAAAATGGCCGGTAAGGTCCTTTAAACTTGGAACTTGGAATTTCTGATCTCTGACTGGGAAAAGTTAAGGAATTTCTCCTTGGAAAGACGAGCAAGGTTCCTCAACCCTGAGTTCAGTATTGACACAGTTTCAATATGCTGCTCAAACCATAAATAGTAATTTCTCTATTATAAATTAACACTACTAAGCATTTTCTTTAAATCAATCAGCATACAGGTTAGATACACTGGCAATGCAGTGGCTGTTTGCAAAAGTTTGGAAAATTTTGAGTTCCTTTAGCCTTTAGTCACTTAAGGCCCCCAAAGTAAATGTTGCATTAAATTTAAAAAAAAAAACGTGAGCATCAGTTTTTCCTTCCCACTCTCATATTTGTCTCCGACTGTTTGCCTTTTTTTTTTTAACATGATGAGTTAACGGCTGGTTCTCTGCTTCTTGATGATGATGCCAAACACGCTGAGCAAAATGTAGTTGGTCCTTCATTTGCATTGGCTGATGTTTTACTGTCGTTTTCAAGACGGGGCTGAGAGAAGCGAGATGAACCAAAGCATGAGCCACATATGGTGTTAAACTATGATTTTGATGACATAATCTTATTAAAATGATGGACGACATACAAACGTTTTCCTTAAATAGATTAGAATGTTATTTGAACTGCTTTTATCTGTGGAGCTTCTTAGGTGGCATCTTTACCCATGCTGGCTGAACTCCAAAACAGAATAGGCATAATCCTGAAGGGATATTTAAAATATCTTACAAATTCAAGTGTTGCTATTAAGAAGTACCCATATAGGGTCACAAAGGGTTTTTAAAAAGTTTGGATTGTAACATCTGTTTACCGTATATACCTGTACTCGAGTATAAGCCGATCTCGTGTATGAGCTGATTCTCCCAATTTTGATCTGCAAATGTAGATTTTTAAAGAAACCCGTATATAAGCCGACCTCCTGATGTTGTTCCATCAATTTATTTGTTTAGTAAATTACCTGTTTTTCTGGGTATTGTCATAGTATTCCTCTGATTTTCTGAAAATAATCCATGTACTGGTAAACTGACATTTATTTAAGCAGCTAATTACTGTAATAAACGGTACTGGCCGCCGCAAAATGCGCTGGATAAGATGTTTAGTCAGGAAATATCTCATTCTAAGGTATGATTTAAACTATTTTCCATGGGTAGTGGTAATGGGTCGTATTTCCACACCTGGAAATTTTGTTCTCAGGGATCAAATTTGAATTTCTTATGTATAAGCCGACCCCCAGATTTGCTTTGTGAAATTTGCTAATAAAAGACTCTTCTTGTACTCGAGTATATACGGTATTTAAGTAATTTCTGCTCTTTCTGCATGTAGTCTAAAACGCTTCCCGGGCTACGACACAGAGAGCAAAGAGTTCAACGCAGAGGTGCATCGGAAACACATCATGGGCATGAATGTGGCCGACTACATGTCTTACCTGATGGAGGAGGATGAGGACGCCTACAAGAAACAGTTCTCCCGCTTCATCAAGAATGGAATCACACCAGACATGGTAAGATGAAGCCAGTCAGCCATGAAAATAGTTTATGATCTGCCAAACCACTGCCATGCTGAAAGCTGTTTTCTTAAAGTAGTATTTGCTGATGTTTTAACTTTGCACAAGAGGCTAAAATCAAAACTGGGATCTGATCAAAACGCGTACTGAAGTGCCAAATGTAAAGCCAGGTCTGGCCTTATGCAAGGGTTGATTGATAAATTGTGACGCTAGCATAGAAAGATCTAAATTAGATGTGTTGCAGTTTATTTTTCAACAAACTCAAACAACCACTTCTGACAATATTCATTGGTGTCAGCCATAGTGACAACTGATGTGTGTTCAGGCGTATTGTTCTAAAAATCCAAGTCAAAGCCTTAGGTACCTCTGGAAGCCGTAATCGCTAGAGCTGGGGCAGATTAGTAACAGTTAGAGATGAGGCAGAGTACGGGGTCACTGGGGACAGTTGAAGGCAGTCACACCGCCAAGTTGTAGCTGTAGTCGATGTGTGTGTGCGAGTGACAGATCCAAATCTGTCTGAAGCCGATCCGAGTCGGCTAGGTCACGATTCAGTCATGTTTGAATTTATCGTCAAATCTGTCAAATCTTTTGACAGTTGACAGGTATACGTGCATGAAAGACTCTCATCTCAATGGTGGTTTTCAACAGCCAATGAAAACATCAGCTGGTGACACGATAGAGAAAGGGAAAAGAGAAACAGGAAGTTAACGTTGACATGACGTGCATATTAAATGTACTCGCCTCCAGCTCGCTGCAGGGAATAGAGCCCAACTCCCTTTTCCATCCATGGCTTACACCTTTCTCTGTTTTCTTCTTTTTCTCTGAGGAAATTGCCGTGCAGACGACAGATACTAGCTACGGCATCCATGTTTGTTTTGGCATAGCAGTATCATGGGAAACGTTAGTCTTGCGAGTGCTGTAACCTGCGACTGTCTGTTCTCAGTCTGTATGTTTGTTTTTTCCAAGACAGCCGTTGTTACATGTGTGGACAAAGGAGACTGAAAATCATTTTGTGTCCAAGATTCAGTCAAATTGTTCATGACTGAAAAAAATCGCAGTGTGGCCCCACCTTAAGCAAAAATAAATATAGCTGATATGTAAAAAGATATGAAAATAAATAATTTATACAAAATGCTACAGCCTTAGTTCACTTCCTTGTCAGGCTCAGAAGTTATCAATCAATCCTCATGATAATTTGTTAGCAATTTTATGCTTGAAGGTGCACGGCACGCTGTGTGTAACATAAGCCTCTTGCTGTTCTGAAACTTAAAACATCAGTTAGTGTGGTCACTCAAGATGTACAGAATTGTGAAGTTCACACACACACACACACACACCATCTCATTAGCTTATTGGTGATTGGTTGGTGGTTCTCTGCTTCTTGATGATGATGCCAAACACGCTGAGCAAAATGTAGTTGGTCCTTCATTTGCNGTGGTTCTCTGCTTCTTGATGATGATGCCAAACACGCTGAGCAAAATGTAGTTGGTCCTTCATTTGCGTTGGCTGATGTTTACTGGCATTTTCAAGACAGGGCTGAGAGAAGCTGGACGAATCGTGACGCACGCAGCGAAACGCCCGGAGTTACACTAACGGCCATCTTTGTTCTTTTCAGGTTGAAGAAATGTACAAAAAAGCACACGCCGCCATCAGAGCGAATCCCGTACACGAAAAGAAACCCCAAAAAGACGTCAAGAAGAAGAGGTGGGTTCTTAATTTTAACTTTTTTTTTTTCCCTTTTTTTTCTTGGAGGTGAGACAAAATGAGACAAAACTGCACTGTGCATTTTCTGTTACAAATTTTCACCCCGCGTTGGCTCCCTGGAGCCCAGCGAGACAATGAAACCTTTAAGCTGAAGATCCACATTACATATTGATACCCAGAGAAAATGACTGCCTTTATTCATCCACGTCAAAGCAATGAATAGCTCTACTGGGAAGGTCCCAGTACGGAGCGAATAACCATTTCCCTCCGCTGGTGCACTGAATGCTAATGGCGCCGCTGTTGTCCGTCTTTCCGGGCAGGTGGAATTGCTCCAAGTTATCTCTGGCACAAAGGAAGGACCGCGTCGCCCAGAAAAAGGCCAGCTTCTTACGAGCACAAGAACAAGAAGCAGGGGACGGTTAGCGATGCGGCGCGGCACGCTGCTCCACAGACACAACACACATCACAGATCAATAAATGTATTTCCAATGCAAGATTTTGTCTGTTTCAATCACTCAATATTGAATGATCTGAATGTGTGTATAGCTGGTTTGCCTTTGGTCACATTTCAAATTACACTTAAGGCAAATATTAAACTTTAATACACAAAATGACAATGGAATATGGTGTACTCATGTCATTACATATGAATGGATTGGAAAAGTTACAGTGAAGTGGTATGTGATTTTATTGTGCAAAATCATGCTGGTTTCATCTTCATTTAGTAAACATTTTTACATTTGCAAAGTCAGCAGCACTAACCCAAAGCCTGTTCGGTTTTCTGTAAATGACATGCTTTACAGGTCAGGTGTCTTTTGAAATGCTTTTTTTTAAGTGGTTAAACAAGTCAGAGTGTCAACAAGTTTTTATTTTTTGTTTTCAGTCCTTTCACCACAGCTTCATATAAACCAAGTTGAAAGGACTGAAAAATAAAAATTGTCTTTATACAACATTCAAATATGGCATCGTGACTTGATACAGAATTAGACCTTCACCAGTGGCTCACATTCATAAATTATTCAGCATGATCTGTTTGGCAACTAGACTGTAAAACCCAAACTAACACGTAGTGATACATTACAAATGTTCTTTCTAGTGAGAAAAATAAGTAGATATCATTCATAAGTCAAATTCGGTATACACAGTCATTTCTCGTGTCATTGATGCAGCATTTACAATATCACCAGGGTTACAGATGGAAATGTACAGCATTGTCGAGTACTCTGACCTACAGTATGATTCCTATGTAGTACTAGTAGAAATACCATCACATTGTTTACTGTGAAGCCTTCAGTTTATCATATGAGTGAAGGAATCCCTCTCTGATTTTGTAATATACAGTAACCCATTAACAGCTCATTGTAGTTTTGAACTTCAAGTCACAGTTGAGTGTGTGAGCTGGGAGGAAATCAGAATATTTTAGGGTGCTACACCAGTGTCAGCGAGGGAATCTTGAAAAAGTGCAATTTGTTTACACTTCAAAGTGGTACTTAGTACAGCTAAAAACAGATATCCTTATGTTCCTAAATGGAATAAACTTCTTTGATGAGCCATATTGGCTCATTAATAACAGCATGGCTTTGTGCCAAAAAACCCCCCAGCAATTTAGTCTCCGAGCTCTTGAGACCAAAAACAGCAGTCTGTTTTTTTCCAGCAGAGTCACTTCAGCATCTGTGGTAGAAAACAAAAGATGTTTGGATGAATGGTTTTTGACTGACTGCGAGATGCAATCATTTGATTTTAGTCTTGGAATATTTTAAATTATAAGGACGTTTGTACCAGGCTCCATGTTTCTCTGAGGAATGATCAAAATTCAAGATTGGAGAAAATTAGGATAGAGGAGGTAGGGTCTCTGTAAGTTGCCTTCCATTTGGAAATGATGGAGCTGAAAAAAAAATCTGCTTTATCAAAATGGCTACCCTGAAAGCATCTTTCTAACTCGGCCCCCTTTGCAGAACTGCCTGGCATGAACAGAAGGACTTCCTCTCCTTGTCACGAGTCCTTGGTGTGTGAGATCTGCCTCCACAGCAGAGCTTTCAGGTTGTTGAGGATGAGAGAATGCTCCATGTTCATCTGTCCAGCATTACATCTGAGCGCCATGCAGGCGTACAGCTGCCTCTCCAGCTCCTCACGCAGCCCTGACGGCACCCCACGCAGGAGGTAGTCCTTCAGTGCACCACAAGCCTTTGCCAGGTTTGGTTGGACTGGATCCTCCCTGCACCGCTTTTCCAGCGTGTCGCAGGACGCCCGGCAGTCCGCGCCGTACACACAGTCGGCGTCCGTCTCACACTTCAGCGCCCNCCTGCACCGCTTTTCCAGCGTGTTGCAGGACGCCCGGCAGTCCGCGCCGTACACACAGTCGGCGTCCGTCTCACACTTCAGCGCCCGCATGGTGCGTCTGAACTGATCCTCAGAAACAACCATTCGTGTGTCAATAAGTCGGAGCTCGTGGCGATCGGTGTAGCCGAAGTGTGCTGCGGCGAGGTCGCAGATGAGGAAGCTACCGTAGGTCCCGTGGAAGATGTCCTCCACCAGCTCCAGCAGGCCCATGGAGATCTTAGCTTTGCGAGTCCAGGAGGGGGTGAACCACTGGTCCATAGTACGCTGTAATCCACCAGGCACCCAGGAAACCAGCGGCCAGGGCAGGGACAAACCGTACAGGGGCCCATTGGGAACACGCTCAGTCATGTACAGGTCCCCGCAGTAGCCGAGAAGGCGAGGAGCATGTCCACGGTCCTGGAGCAGCAGGCCTAGCAACACCTTAAGGGGCACAGAAGAAATCTAAATCTCTCACCACAGTCAGCGTCAAATCTGATTTCCTGCGTTCACCTTGGTGGATAAAAAAAAGATCATACCTCGTCCATCTGCAGGAGAGCCCACATAGAGCGGGCTTCTGGTAGTGACACCCGTCCATCTTTGTTGCCATCGGCGACTGAGAGGATCTGGCTGACCAGGCTGGCAAGGTTAGCTTGCTCTCCAAGCTTGGACTGAGGACAGAAAGATGAGAGAGCAGACGATGTCATCCAGGACCTCCGTCCTCTGCAGGTCACTGCCTCACAGTAACAATATTTGCAGCTTCTGGCCCATGCTTCCATACCTTGAGGTGATGAGAGACCATCTCTCTGAACTTCTCCACTGATGTGCCCCTGGTGGGCTTGTCGAACACGGGGGTCTCCTTCCTCGGCTCCAGCTCCTCGCCCAGTTCGTAGTGCAGCACTTCCCCCAGTTTACAGCGAATAATCCCGTCATGATCTCCCCAGCTTCCTGTATATACCTGGGAAACAATGCCATGCCAATCAATGATTTAACATGCTTAAAGGAACATACCGGTGATTTAGTTCATTTCAGTATGCTATTAAAAAAGTCAACTTGTAGAGAAACTCGCTTAAGATAAGTAATCCATCACAGCAAATAGGACGTTTATTACATTTTTTTGTCAAAATTACTTAATTTAACCCATCCATGGAAGATAAAGTATCTCTCCACCAGGGAATACAGTCCCAGGAGAAGATGGCTTTTTCAGAGAAATTAAAAGGACCTTCTACATTTGTGTATAAATGCTAGCAGGCAAAACACTGAATTTTAAGGTTGGTGTATCACCTGAACATTTTATTTTGAAAGATTAGGGTATTTACCAAAATAATCTGAAAACAAAAAGGCAAGCAATATTTATTGACCTCAATCATGCAAAATTAATAGTATGGTCCTTTAAAGTTATGTATAATATGAAAGTATAACCACATAAATAAGCACATGGCTGTTGACAATGTGGCAGTTTAGTATTTCAGGCTAAATAGATAAGGTTTTATTTAGAGAAGACAGCTTTAATCATTTGGTGTGGTGATTGTTAGGGACGTACGGATGGAGCTCCAAAAACAGACAATGGACATGCTAATGAAGCGAATTAAAGCAACAGTAAAATGTCTCGTACCTGGTTGTTGGGTAGCGTTGAGAGACATCTGCCCATGTACAGTGTTTCTTTGTCACACAGACTACTGCAGGCTGAGCCGTCTATGATTCCCCTCCTGTACTTATCACACTGAGAGAAAAAGAGAAAGCGCAGACAAGATTTACTCTATAGACTCACCCTTCATTCATCCTGGATGTTAAGTCCCCAGTCTGATATTAGGAACAAAGCGGGGCAGTATTATTTTTCTGTGTGAGAGTGTCACATGGTGTCAGACTACATGTAGAACACAAGGGGAAGCACTTACACAGTAACATATTTTTGGTGCCTACATCCTGAGACTGACAACACAACCACTTCTCACACACGTTATTCTCAGCATAGACAGTCCATCCCGCTGCTACCTGTTGAGACTGTTGATTGTTTCAAATATTCAGGAATGTTCCTCAATCACAAATTTAGTTTTACAAGCAATGCTGTCTTTGCACAAATGCAAAACTAACAGCTGTTTTAACTTAGATTTTGGTTTTTAAAGGACCATACTGGCCATTTTGCATGTTTGAGCCTAATATATTCAATTTTCATACGTTATGTTACTGACAACCATTTCCCAAAGGATAAAACCGTATTTCAGCTTTCCTGATATTTTGCAAAATCTCTTAATCTTTCAAAATCAAATATTCAAGTGATACACCCACCTTAAAAATCCATGTTTTGCCTGCTAATAGTTACGCAGCTTTATGAAGTCACAGTTGTTTAAATTTTTTGATAAAAAAAAGGTCTTCTTTTGGGACTATATTCCCCAGTAGAGACATGTAGGAAGCATTTTCAGATCACTCCATGCTTTTCATTGTGCTTATATGCTAAAATTACATAACTTTGAAAAAAAACCTGAATACACGTCATGTTCGTGATGACGGATTACCAGTCCCAAGTACAAGAACGTTTCAAGTATCAACAAGTTGATTTTAATAGTGTACCAGAATGAAATGAAACCAGTGGCGATCTGGAAGGTTGGAAAAAATATTTTTAATTCACTGTTGCAGTAGTATGCTTTGGGAAATGATTGTCAGTAACGTTACGTGTGTGAAAATTGAATATATTAGGCTCAAACATGCAAAATGGCTGGTATGGTCCTTTAATATCTATATGGTTTGGTAGAAATCAGTTAGGAATTATTAAACCAGCTTAGAAATGAATAAGCAGATAGCAAAGGCAGCTGTGTGTGATTGTGTGTGTGTGCGTGCGTGCGTGCGTGTGTGTATTCTGCACCCACTACAGCCACATTAAAACTAGGTATAATATTACAGGTATGAATAGAATCTATAAACAAGGAGGAACCATGAATATGATTAAAGTGCAGATAAGTGCAAACACCT
This sequence comes from Lucifuga dentata, assembly GCA_014773175.1. Lineage (NCBI taxonomy): Eukaryota > Metazoa > Chordata > Actinopteri > Ophidiiformes > Bythitidae > Lucifuga > Lucifuga dentata. The sequence goes on along the minus strand of VXCM01000058.1, from coordinate 141,179 downwards.
CATGTACAGGAGCAATTAAGGTAGAATTAAGCTAAATAATGCAGCATTTAGTACTAAATAAACAGTTGAGAAGGACAAGTAGGTCCAGTATTAAACTAGAGGTAAAAGCAGAAATTAATTTTTTTAGTAGCTGCCTGCACATTGTTGGAAATTATGCTGTATTTATGATGTCCTGATATGCAAACCAACATTATTTAGACTAAACACATGTTCTAAACAAATAAAGGAAACAGATGAGGCCCTGAATTACTCACAATGGCATTCTTGCACTCATGTCCTCTGCACAGCTCTGTGTAGGCTGAATATTGCACATAGAGCACCCAACTCCCCACCAGCACCGTCAGCCATGTTAGGAACAGGTACTTCACCCGCACAAAGGAGATCCGAGCCTGTGGAGGGCAGAACAAACACTAAGATGGATCCAAGTCTTGAATATGTGCCTGCAGAAAAACAGCCAGGTGTATTACGGTAATCTCTGTTCAGAGATTAGTTGAGCAATTATAATTTTTTTCAGCCTACTTTGAAGATTCTCATTTCATATTTGTGTATTCAATTCTTGATCAAAGTATTTGGACAGAAGTGTGCACATTTTTTACTCATTCATGATCACATAATAGGTTACCATGGTGACAGCATGCAGGATGTCCCATAACAAGGTATTGACTGGCTGATTTGTTGCAACTCGCAACAACAGCTCGCTAAGCTTGGAAGCGGTTTGAGTAACGTGATGTTGTAGCAAGGCTCTAGTTAACATTGTAAGAAAATCAATTAAATTAGCGGGGGTGTCACAGGATTCACACATCACATGTCTCACAGTGGCCCCTCACACTGAGGCCCTGCCTCTTCCCCAACACTGTGGAAGTAGAGAGTAACTTCCTTTCATAGTCACAGAATAGAAGTGACATGAGAAAAGCAATTAAAATATTTTCTATATAAAATAAATGACTTTGTAACTCCTATGGCTCATAGCAACAGCTCAAAAATCTGAAAACGACAAAGACATCTAAAGGCAACATAAGACAACATGGTTGAAGACAAATGTAGAATTACAACTAATTGTTAGCTATTTTGATTTACTTTTAATTCAGTCTAGTTATGGGAATAACACTTCTTTAAGATATCTGAATGTGATAAAGCGCTGCTGAGGACTTCGTTCATGCGACATGTGTAATGCATCTCCCCACTGTGAGCTCTAGAAAAGCTAAGGCAGGCACAGCAAAACCACAATTCTTCCGCTTCTCATTCCCCATGGTGTACTTCACCAAAGCGTCCATTAATAACAGAACAAAGCTTATTTATTTGGCAGTTACAGCTTTAGCAATAGCTTTAGGTTATAGCTGCAGAGTGCTGTCTTGTTTATAGGAGATGAACAAACAGATAGTGGGCCTTCAGGGAGAAAACTAGGCTTTAAAGGATCACACTGGTGTTTTGCATGTTTGAGACCAATATATACAACACTCATACATACATATGTTACTGACATCCATTTCTCAAAACATACTAATGGAGTGGTAATTATTAGAATTGTTTTTTTAAACCTTCCAGACTGCCACTGGTTTCAGTTCATTCCAGTACACTAAAAAAAAAAAAAAAAAANAAAAAAAAAAAAAAAAAAAACACATCAACTTGTAGAAACTTGAAACATCTTGAGATAAGTAATCCATCACAGCAAACATGACATCTATTAATTTTATGTCAAAATAACTTTAACTGGTATGACACAGAGCTACACAAAAGAAAATGTATGTCTGCCAGGGAATATAGTCCCAGGAGAAGACAGGACTTTTAAAGAAATTAAAAATGACCTTCCCTTCCACATTTGGACATACATGTTAGCAGGTGAAACATTGAATTTTAAGTTGCTGTATCATCTGAACATTTTATTTTGAAACATTAGGGGATTTGGCAAAATAACAGGAAAACTACAATACAGTTTTGGATTTTGTACAAAGTTTTGTATGTGCTTGAAACACACAGATGTTATGGTGAAATAAGACACAGTTCAGATATGGCTGAATGATTGTGGGTCGTGTGTGTATGTTTTCTGGCTGATAAATGTCTCAGTGTGTCTGTGCACACGATGAAGCCTCTGATTAGAAGAACTGAATGTGCAGCAAAGACTTTTCAATTCTTCTATTACTCTTTACCTTTCTTTACAATCTTCCCTCTATTTAATGTACAGTATCTGTTTTATATACTGTATGTTCCATAAACACAGGAAGCTTTATTGTTTTTACAAATTATAATGTTAGTATCAAATATCAGCATCGGCTTTCCAATGCAGGAAAGAGGAAGCTAGAAATTCACAGCATCCATAATCAGTTTTTCTGTGACTTTTTGAACTCAAAAAGAAACTTTTTGCAATTTAGAGATTCTGTGGGAGGCAGCTTTCACCTCAAAGTTTTAAATGACTGCAAAATAATTGTGTAGATATGGAAACCTTTTTGTAAACCAGACACCATGACCTCTAGCAGACCTGGACATTCAGCCTCTGCCAATATGTTTTGGTGTCACAGTAAACCTGCTGCCTCCATATCAACACTGAGTGTTTCTGTCAGCTTTGGCATGGAGGAGACTGAGAGTTTGAATTACAATGATAAGTTGACCTTCATCCTTAATGTAAAAGCACAAGTTGATTTGATGCTCAGATGCAACACAGCAACGCTGAACTGCCCTCATACATAACCAGTAAAACCACATGATCTGCACGAGAAAACGTCGAATCAACAAAGTTAAAAGTAGGTTTTAGATATCCAGATTACACATAATAGTTGTTTCAACAACATTCAAGCACTAAATTTCACTTTGTGTAACTTGTGTGTCTAAAAATTACCTTCATGTTTCAACAAACCAGTTTTAACTAGGTTAAATTTGGCTGCTGGGTATAGGCCCTGAGCCAATATAAAAATAAAAGCAAACCTGACAAATGAAACATTACTACATAAAAACAAACATGACACCACTGTGGCAAGAAATTTAAGCACACTTGGCTCACCATTTATATATGTAGAGATAACCTCAGGAATAAAAGATTTTTTTTGTACAAAACAAGAGTGGATATGATATTAGGGATAGTGACATATCCTGTCACTATCCCTAATATCATATCTATCCCCCTGGTAGGTAGTAAGAATTACTTTAAAAGCCAAAAAAAAAAAAATAAAAAAATTAAAGGACATGTTTGATTTTGTTTCATCTGACCCGGAGGCCACAAGAAACGCTGGTTAGTGTGATCAGGTATTGCTTGAAGCCAGATGAAATATCCTCCACCAACATGTTTCATCTGTGCAGGAACATGGCTTGGCTTTGAAACGTTTCAGTGCTCAAAGTTGGAATAAATTTATTGTATCATACAAAAAATATTTACTCTTCCCTATATAGCAAATGCAGCCCTGTATTCCCTTCTTTTTGCACAAGATCACTACAGTCAGTCAGTTCATTACTTCCTGGCAGCAGAATCCCAAGACCTTCTTAGGCCAAATAGGATTTTAAAAAAAAACCCGTCTGCCCACGTTTTGTCCAAAAACCCAAATTCATTCATTCAAATATTCAATTTACAATAATATGAAATATAATGAGCACCAAATTTTCATATTTGAGAAGCTGAAAACAGCAAATGCTTGGCATCTTTTATGATAAAAGAATGAAACCATTAATCGATTATAAGCTATCCATGATATGATACAGCTGTGAGCTCTGGGTGAAAGTCTGTCAAAGGTGAGAGGAAGTGAGATGACATGTAAACACACACACACACACACACACACACACAGTAGCAGTACTGGGCCGATGCTCTGCTCTGCCCATTTTGGATCGTAGGACTGTCTGTCATCATCTTTAATCAGCAGCCAGATTCCTTTAATATTTCGACACAGCCACCAAAGGAAGAGGTAAATGTTTAATGGATTCGTTTCAGAAACGCTAGCTGTCACTCTGGCGTGACCCCATTGCACAGTTAATGCAAACACAACCCACGGGATAAAACGTCAATTCATACCATAGAGCAATAGAACAGATAGTACCTGGAAATAGAATGACTTTTTCACCCAGGCCCGTGGAAACAGACCCTTCGCCATCACAAAAATAGATCATCTCAATACGTGGACCTGGCTGCGGGAGATCATCCAAAATCCACGGCAGAATGCGGCTTCCACTTAGTACACAACACTCATCTCGTTTATTGAAGAGACACAAATGAATGGAGGTAGTTTAATTTCAGATCCAGTGTCATCCGCGCCCCCTCCGCCTGGTTTTCCGTTTAATCCGTGGGAATCACTCCCGTACTACACTTTCCCTGCGTGTTTTCTGTGTGTGCAGCAGCTGCTGATCTTCAGGCAAAGAAACATACCTCAAGGTTCAGGGCGCATGCGCAATCTGTTGGGCTAAAGTCAAATTATTGAAAGCGTTTGGATTTTTAACATCGTCAAATACACTCAGTAAAGTGTGTATTAAAGTGCATTCAAAAGCCCTACAAACTGCATTTAATCGCATGCATTTATTACGTTTTAAACTATCCGGGTAGTTACTGAAGCCTTATATTATTTGTTTGCGTGTCAATATACGGTACGAATTGAATTAAACTTCCGATTAGTCTTTCTAAATAGAAGCATTCCTTCTTAAAATTAAGGTACTTCCGGTCATAACATGACATGTCAGAAATCAGTACAATTATTTTGCAGTTAAAATTTAAATTAAATTCTAGCTCCAATGAGCCAGATTGCACAACTTTTTTTTTTTTTTTTAAATAAATACTGCTTGATAAAGTTTCGTTATTTTAGACATTTTGGCTAGACATAGCTTACTTGCATCTGGATAAATATCTGACAATTAATTAATAGTGCTGATACTTTGTATTTTTTTCGTTAATGGATATTGAGTACTTCTTTGATTTTGTGGATTGGAGATACTTTATTGCAGATACTCTAAAATATTTCTGGATGGATGCTGAACTTTATAAGGAAAAAATTGAGTGACTAGTAAAACTGCAGAGCAAGGGCATTTTTATATTTCAGACACAGAGGCAGAAAAAGAGTTAGCTTTCTTTCTACAATTAGTATAATGACTTGAAATATTCAAAATAAGAAACTGATTCCAATTCTAAACTTGGACACATTTTGACAAGAACTGTGAGAATGTGGCTTTACAATCAGATATGTCAAAAAGCTGTTCAGTATTTTTGTTAATGAGTTGTATGATTTAGTACCTTTAATTTTCATTCCTATTTTTGTTTTATTTATGCATATAATTGTAAGAAAGCCATTTTGAATAACCTGGATTTCTGCATTAATTACTGCATTAACGGTACATCAAAATTTGGTTAGTTCCTCACCAAAGTCACAAGAAGATGGTGTGCAGCAGGGTAGATGCTGCCAGTGTATCACACAGACAATATCATCAGTGCCAAATTCACCTTACTTATACGCGTTTGGACTGATTCTGGGAAACCCACGCACACACGGAGAATATACAAAGTTGCAAACGAAAGAGAAAGACACGGGGACTTATTCTTTTCTTGTGACCAAAATACCTGTTCCCGCCCGGTTTCGAACCGAGGACCTTTCGCGTGTTAGGCGAACGTGATAACCACTACACTANGTTCCCGCCCGGTTTCGAACCGAGGACCTTTCGCGTGTTAGGCGAACGTGATAACCACTACACTACGAGAACTGGATGTCAAACATTGCGCACACAGTCCATAAAGACACACTGAATAAGCCAAGGGTACCTCTAGACAAGCCACGCCTCTAGTCTCAATGTCGACTGGATCACCAAACTCGTTTTTGGGATTGGGAGACGCAGTTAAACCAGGTCCACTTGCTTTGTCAATACTTGAACAGACTGTCTTGTATTGTGACTTAGATGCAGGTCAGATCTCATTTTATGAGTAACGAATACAATTGATTCCAAAGGGGTCGCTTGCAACTGAAATTCTAGCGCTGGCGAATGGTCACAATTTATACCAGGTTTGTCACTTGGTTTACTTATTAGTACGGAGCCCCGTAGGGGTCGTGTAAAAAAAAAAAGAAAAAAAAAAAGTGGGTTAAAAAAAGAACGCTTCTAAGGGGACATGGAAGAAAAAAAATCAGTTGGAGGTAAACAAATAAATAGATAAATAAATAAGTAAATCCAAGGAGAAAAAAATTGGCCTTTTTTAACCTCCAACGTATTTTTTTTTCTTCCATGTCTCCTTAGGGACGTCCATTTTTTACCCATGTTTTTAAAAATATTTTTTACCCACTTTTTTTTTTTTTTTTTTTTTTACACATGACCCCTAAGGGGCTCCGTAGTATTTGAATATTTCTGCACAACAAGCTCCTCAGAATTATCAGCGTAATATATTACCTTTTTTTTTCGTGGAGGAAGTGCCGATGCCCTGCCTACATTTTCAAATATCTGAAAAAAAGGTGAGCGCAGCGCTGGTTTCAGCTTCCCATAATGCACTCCCGTATCATCAGCGGGAAACCAAAATGGCGAACGTACTAGGGGAAGATGAACCGTTTGTTATTTTCTGACGGAGGCACAAGCGACACAAGTTTCTCGCGATACACTTCGGAAATAAGTTCAGAAACAAAAAGAGGGAGATAACACCGGTCCGTTCGATCGGGTTATTTTGTCATAGTAGCCATTTGTCTAAGCGGAGGTGACCGAATGAGGTATTGTTGTCATCTAACTTACATCACCATGTTTTCCTTCTGTTGGGGGGTGTGGGTGCCCCTTTATGCCATATGCCTTTGCTAGTCAAGTATTGATTATAGTTTTTTTAAATCCTGAAACCCGCTATATGTTTCATTTCAAAACAGTAATTAAACATAAAATCTTGTCTCTAAATGTCCTTTCATCCCATTAATAGCCGTGATATTCACTCAGCACCCGAACAAAGGGAGCCTCGGGTAGACGGGTAATGAAGACGGGAAATGTAAAAATAACACCTGTTACCCCCAAATAGCTTATTAATTTAGAAGCGCAAACATTACATTTGTATGTTTAGGACTGGAAAATGTCACTGGAATTCAGTTGTCAATAAGTCGCAGACATTACTGTATTTATAATTGCGCACAATTAGTTTTAATTAATTTCGTGACTGAGGATGTATTTCAAAGTAATAGGCGGTATTGCTGCTGCCTGTGATTAATTTCCAATTAACACTAATTACTTGAGTAAAATCACCTGTTTTGTCAACCCAGCGCCATGCTGATTGATAACTGATTTTTGATTTTTCTTGTAAGGGAATTCATAATTTAATGACATATAATGCAAGTGTACTGGTTCCAGCTTCTCAGGAGTCATAATGGAAAGGCTGGATTGGCAATTGTTAAAGAGCAAAAGCAAAGGGGCAGTGGACTAAAATAAGATTAAAAACCTAATTTGCTTCTTTTCCCGTTATAAGTTCACTTTATTTCCTCTCTCTCTCTCTCTGTCTGTGTTGCTGCCATATTCAGAGACTCTGGGGTTTTGGAGCACCTGTCTGTCCAGAGAGCTCACCCACGCCACCACCCACAGGCTGTGTCCCTGTCCCCCACAAACTTCTCTGTCAGGGAAGATTATGGAGAAGACAGCATGTCTGACAGGTTCACAGAGGGACAGGATGTCTTGGCCCGATGGTCAGATGGCCTGTTCTACTTGGGGACAATCACAAAGGTAAATGTGAGGGAAACGGTCCATGGCTATATCACTACAAGTCTTGATATAGAATTATTTTTTTGTTTTGTTTTGTTGGCTGATCAGACATTTTTTGATAGCTTCTAACTTCATCTTTTTTCAGTGGCTCATAGCCAATTCCTGTGTTTACATGGTTAAACCTGAAACAACCCGCATGCACAAATGAATTTCTAAGACAAAATAAAACAAAATGCTGCAGTGGAAGCAAATAAGACAGAATTAATTAAACAAGCTATTATTTTCTAAAGCAGACTGTAAACTTTATTTCTAAACCTTATTATATTTTATGGTGGAGAAGAAGGATTAGGACAGTTATTGCACCATGGAGTGTGGTAATGATTGCTGCTACACCATTAGCAGATATAGTAAAATGTATTTATGACTTGTGTTTCAAAATGGCAAGGAAATTCCCATCTGTGTATTTAGATGTCACATTGGCAGATATCTGATACTTATCAGAGTTACTTCCACATATGACTGTGACCTAAAATGGATCTGAAATAGCTGATTCCGTATGGCTAAAAAAAAAAAAAAAAANAAAAAAAAAAAAAAAAAACAACTATTTACATATTCACAATGCATATCTGACATGTTGATGGTATAAATGTACCACTTGTAGCGCTGTGATGAGTTTTCTCTTTGCGTGTTTCTGAAGATGTCAAATGGCTAGATGGTGCACTGAGGCTTTTAAACAGCATATTCTGGTATCATTTCTCCTCCAGATAGATCGGGACAAGCAGCGATGCTTTGTGGTTTTTGAAGATCGGTCGAAGTCGTGGGTTCTCTGGAAGGACATTCAAACAGGCAAGTTCTGCTGACCTCATGGTTTGTATATTTTTACGGTATTTGAACATTACAATTATTGCTCATACTTCTGTTGGATGATTATGTATTCTTTCAATAATATATCTGAAAATTTTATTTGCTATTTTGCTGTTTGTTTGCATAAATTTGTGTTAGATTTTGGACAGTTCATAGAACCCTTTTTCTTGAATTCTTTATTGGAGATTCTGCCGTCCACACCCTTCTCTGCCCTATTGTTAGACGTTATCTCGCCACTCTGCCCTTGACGGTTAACAGCCAGCAGAGTTTTGGGCTTCAGCGCAGCAGAAATGAGCTGCCCACATGTCAGGATGAGCGTAGGGACGGTACACAAAAAGCCTGGAGTCGATCCACTTTGTGAATAGTCAGCAAAAATTCAAATGGAACTGAGATCTCCCTTTGCAGTAAAGCTTTCAGCCTCATTTGTAACATTTAAAAAGGGAAGATTTGTGTGGAAAAAAATATCCATCACTCAATTAGTCTCTTTTTTCTTTTCTTTTTTTTTTTTTTTNTTTTTTTTTTTTTTTTATAATGTAATCTCATGACTGATTCCACTGTGAACTGACCCACATGTGCTGCTCAGCCAGTATCTACACGGTGCTGTTTAAGTTTACTGCCACTAGCAAGTTAACTGGGTTCACTAAGTGGTGAGAATTTTCCGTTTGGGACCTGGTGTTATCATCAAACTGTAAAACAACTGCATCAAAGTTTGTCATGTTTTGAGGTCTTCGCTAGCTTGTATTCTGTTGCAAGTAAACGACCCTACCAGTGATTTTACATGTTTAATCCCAATAAATACATGTTAGGTTACTGACAACCATTGTCCAAAACATAAAACTGTATTTTAGTTTGCCTTTTATTTTTCCAAATCCCCTGGTATTTCAAGTCAAATGTTCAGGTGATATATCCACCTTAAAATTCACTGCTAACACATAAGTCTGATTGTAGAAGGAACGCTGGTTCAATTTCTCAGTAAAAGCTGTCCTCTCCTAGGACTATATTCCCTGGCGGAGACATACATTGTCTTCCGTGCAGCTCTTTATTGGACCTGTTAAATTAATTTAAAATAATAAATAACAACGTTTGGTTTGTTGTGATGGATTTCTTATCTGAAGCACATTTCAAGCCTCTACAAGTTGATTTTAATAGCGTACTGGAATGAACTGAAACCAACGGCAGTCTGAAAGGGAAGAAAAACAATTCTAATATTTACTGCTCCTGTAGTACGTTTTGGAAAATGGTTGGCAGTAACGTAAGGGTATGCGGGTTGTATTTACTGGACTCAAACATGCAAAATCGCTGGCATGCTCCTTCAACCTGCATCAGAGTTGCAAGTCTTCTTCTTGACTTGCTTCGTGTGTTGCAGGTGATGAAGATGATGAGGAGGATGAGGATGACGACATTGTGTGCACCATATGTCAGGATGAAACTTCAGAGGAGCCCAATGAGATTGTCATTTGTGACAAATGTGGACAAGGTACTTTGTTCTGGCCTTGATGCCATTCCAACCAATATTGTACAAAGACTGCTTTAGGGAAATGTGTTTTTCTCTTGGAACAAAACAATGCTGATCTTCTTTGCTCTCTATTTTTATTATGGAAGGGATTTTTAAGCATATGTGAGAATGTCTGGATGTTTATGTGAACTATTTGTTGTCCTCAGGTTACCACCAGCTGTGCCACTCGCCGATCATCGATGCTGCCGTCATCGACTCTGATGAGAAGTGGCTTTGCACAGAGTGTAAGATCACTGCCACGCCGAAGGTACAGCTGCAGGTTTGAAGATATTTACTTTACATTGAATCTTGTGTTTGTTTAGATGCGTGTGTGTTGCAGTCATCGGTCACTGAAGATGTGATTAGTGAGCAGCACTTGCTAACACACCGAATTTCTGATATCAGTACCAGTTTGGCTTTGAGACTGAGTTCCATAATGATGCTTCAGAGAATGTTTTGAGGAGTTATGCAGGTTTAACGTTAAAAAAAACTTTTATTAGCTTTTAAGAATCTAATTTTATTTCTAAGTTTTTTTGATGCTGATGAAATTAAGAGCTGAGGTACTCATTTTAAATTGTAGTATCGAAGCATTTTGCTCAGAACATAAAAGTATTGTTCCTCGAGCCTTGTTGTTCAAACACATTTGTGGCTGTGTTTGTATTGTCGAGTACCTTATCTACAAAATACTCTGGAGTATTTTCTGTATCTGGGTATGTAGTATTATACAGGAGTAAACATGCTTTTGGTAACATGCTGTGTGCTGTTCTTTGGTTTCAGAGGGGAGGTGCACAAAGGAGGGGAGCAAATGCTAAAGTCTTTCAGCAGGAGCACTCAGAGTTTCACTTGTCCTTCCCGTACGTGCTGGATGAGCTGGTGTGGGACCAAGGCCACAAGACCAACATCCAGCAGTGCTACTGCTACTGCGGAGGTCCAGGAGAGTGAGTAACTCTTTGACTCAATTCAATGAACATGCCCAAAAATCTGTGCATTTTCATACACATCTGTAAAAAATCTTAAAGGACCATACCGGCCATTTTGCATGTTTGGGCCTAATATATTCAATTCTTATACGTTACATTACTGACAACCATTTCCCAAAGGATAAAACTGTATTTCAGCTTTCCTGATATTTTGCAAAATCTTTTAATCTTTCAAAATCAAATATTCAAACAATACACCCACCTTAAAAATTGATGTTTCGCCTGCTAATAGTTACACAGCCTTATGCAGTGATGGTTGTTTAAATTTTTTGATAAACGCAGGTCTTCTTTTGGGACTATATTCCCTGGTGGAGACATACATTCACTCCACACTTTTTATTGCGCTTAAATGCTAAAATTACATAAATTTAAAAAACAACCTGAATACATGTCTTGTTCACGATAATGGATTACCTATCCCAAGAACATTTCAACTATCAACAAATTGATTTTAATAGCGTACCAGAATGAACTGAAACCAATGGTGGTCTGGAAGGTAGGAAAAACATTTTTAATTCACCGTTCCAGTAGTATGCTTTGGGAAATGATTGTTCAGTAAAATTATGTGTGAATATTGAACATATTAGGCTCAAACATGAAAAATGGACGGTATGGTCCTTTAAATGTCACATACACATGTACGGTTAACTGCTCTCTCTCTGACTGTTTGCAGCTGGTATCTGAAGATGCTGCAGTGTGACAGGTGTCAGCAGTGGTTCCATGAGGCGTGTCTGCATTGCTTACAGATGCCTTTGCTCTATGGAGACAGGTGCAGATCCCACTCTTCCAGACAATATGTATATATCCTGTATTTTAGAAATATAACAGTTTCTTTCAATTTTCCCTTAAATTTATTATCTTAAACCATGATTCTGCCCTTTGGTGAGCTTGGCAATTCTTTTTCTGTTGAACATTTTAAATTTCATTTGATAGTTATTTCACCATGTATGGAAGCTGATGTGGCCTTGTGCTTTTTTTGGTTTCAGGTTTTATCTGTTTATTTGCTCCGTTTGCAGCGGTGGCCCAGAGTACCTCAGTCGTCTGCCTCTCAGCTGGTGAGTGAATATTAAGATTCAGCTGTGGCGGCGTTAAAGCAAAAAAGCATGGATGTGACTTGGCAAGCATCTCAATCTCAACTGGTTTCTCAAAATCACATTATGTTTTTCAGTGAAGCACACAAGCATGTGATTTTACTTTATTCAAAAATAAAGTTAGACATATTGCTCCCTCTCACACTAAATGCATCAACCTATTATTCATTTCCTGGTTTGCCTTTGAATCTCAACTACATCTTTTTGCCCCCTTTACCATCGCCACTGTGTCTTACTAAGTCCTCATAATTTCTGCATTTTCTGTTTATGATTCTTCTTTTGGTACCAAAATCAAAAAGAAACTGAACTCTCACTGCATTGTTACAGGGCAGATGTGGCACACCTGAGCCTGTACAACCTGAGCGTGATGCATAAGAAGAAGTACTTTGACTCTGAGTTGGAGCTGATGACTTACATCAACGACAACTGGGAGCTGCTCCAGCTGGGAGAGGTAAAGATGCTCGTCACCAAGTTACATTTCTGATCTAGTGCTGGCCATTTCTTAAATACACACCCTTTTGCTGCATTTTTTATGTAGCCTAAAAATGACATTTCATATCAAAGTGTGTTTTAGATTTGGCATCAGGAATCAGCCACCTGTGACACATTAGCTGTTTCTGTGGTAAACAGCAGCTTATGTCTTTGAGGCCAGAAAATCACATGGTTGCCCGCGTCTTGAGTGTTGCTTATTTCCAACTTTAGCAGTGTGCCAAATTGGATTTAGAGACCATATGGTGTAGATTTTCTTAAATATTATTTTTTATTTTCCTTGCTCCCTTTCTTTGTGGGTTATAAACTCCTCCTCTCCTCTGTGCCTCCAGCTTGCCAGCACTCCAAGATCAGAACGGTATGAAAGTATTCTAGAGGCATTAAACAGCAACAAAAGCATGTAAGTTATTACTTCATTAGTTAATCATCGTCACGAATGAATGAACGTTTTCCACATCTTATCTGTTCTCATCTTTGGTTTGTGCTTTTTGTAGAATCCAGCTGTTTAAGCATCCTCTCCTTCTTCTGTCTCTATCAGGTTCATGTCAGGCAAGGAGATAAAGAAAAAGAAGCACCTGTTTGGTCTGCGAGTCCGTTTCCCTCCTGTTCCCCCAAATTCTGATGAGCCAACCAGCAGAGTTATGGAGAGTTCTTCCCACGAGGTCACAATCAAGGGATGCAAGTCCACTAAAGCCCTGTCTGGCAAGAGGTACAACGCGAGACTCATTTCTGGAGGAGTATGGATTAAAATTTCTGTCTTAGCTGTCACTGCTCACATTAAGTTTCCAGCACAAAATAATGCCTTTACAAAGTTTTGTGTTGATGTTCCTGAATCGAATTACAGTTCCAGACACATCGATAAAACCAATACCCTGTAAAGCATCATTTTACATTCTGGAAATAGCAAGTTGCTTCTGTTGGCAAATATAGCACAAATATAAGCTTTTTTTTGTTTATTTCCTGCAATTGTAATTTGACATGGTGGAGGAGTGAGATAGTGTGCCTATGAAGCAATTCAAAATGTTATGAATGCACAGCTATCATTGTGTTATTGGTGAAACCCTTGTGAAATATTATTGTTGAATTTGCAGTTCTTTAACCAACGGTACAGAGAAGAAGAAAAAGAAGACAAAAAAGAGGAAGCAGGGAACACATTCTCTGGAGACTCTGGCTAAACTGCGATGCTCCAGTGAACTCTTGTCCCAGGTGTGTGTGTTGTTTTTGTGAGCGTGCGTGCACATGTGTGCTTTTAGGGCAGGAGCTGGCTATCATAGCTGTTAACTTAGGTGGGTGTCTGTATAACTGTTCAGGTCACAGTTCACACCCAGCCATTCTTAAGGGAAAATTCTCAAGTTCTAGTTTTTGTTGGACATATTGAGAAACTATTAGAAGTAAAAACCACAAAGAAAACAGTTTGGGTTTTCTTTGACAGGAAATGAGGAAGCTTCTATCACCAGAGTCCCGCTCATTGGAACGCGTAACCTCTCCCAAGTAAGTCAGCAGAATATCAAGGAAAATTGACCCACATCCCCAGAATCATGACCTTTCAACTGTCGTGAAGCTTTAGTTGTACGACTGTAGCTGTTCCTGTAGCAACTTTTTTCTGTACATGACGTTCTTCTTTCTGCCAGGAGCGACAGGACTCTGCCGTCTTCTCAAACCTCAGATGTGGAATCCGTAGGAGCCCTGAGCACCACAGAAACTACCTCAACAAGCATTTCAAGACAGTCCAGGTATGCTTGCTATGCAACGGCAACATAGATTAAACATAGATTTACCACAGATTAACAGTCAATTGCTGGGATTGTTAAATATCTTTAATGAAGAGAGAAGCAGGTTTTTATTTGGGTTGTTATTAGAGCCACACCTTTATTTCTAATTCCCCCTGTTTTATACATTTATAAATATATGTGATCATGTTGCAGTAATAAAGCTATCATTTTCTAATTGTGTGAATTTGCTTATCAGCATGTGGTTCTGCACTCTCATGTCTGTCACATAAATTTAAATTAGGATCAATTTTCATAGCATGAATTCCAAAACAACATATTATAAGTTGCCACTGTGGTACTCTGAGTTTTTCTTCACAGCAGAAACAATATTTTAGCATCAGATGAATTCATTGACTTGTTTTCATTTGATTCTAGATGCTATCAATGCAAACACAACACTTCCTACTGATTCTTCATGATAAATGCCTTCCAGTGGTTCAACATTGATTGATTTTCTAGAAAATGTTTTAAATCTTTTACTTCTTGAGTTGTTCAACTACAGTGTTTTTATTAACGATAAGTAGAATTGCTCAGAATAAATTAAGTGGCTAAAATGGTGTTTGTGCTACAAGGAGAATGCTAATATATGCTAAATTTTCCATGACAGCTATTAGAATGCATGTACAAGTAACTATGGCCATATGTGAGATGGTTATTAATAGCCAGCCTGGCTACAGATTACTACTGTTTACATATGGAAATTCTTATATCATCCTCTGCGTTATTATTATTAATTTTCATTCCTTGTCTTGTTTCACACTTCTTAGCCACTGTAGTTCCAGCAAGACACGCACGACTACCAGTATCACGCCTGTTTCCCCTCCACCCATAAAAAGGAAACGTGGGCGGCCACGAAGGGCCTTGCAGCCCCCCAACCCAGAGATTCCTCCTCCCAGCCATGTAGACCCAAACTCCCCAGTGACAGAGATGCTGAGCCCCCTCCCAGGGCTTCACTCCACAGACATAGTTCACGGCATGGACTCCAACAGCCAGCTGTCCCACCTCAAGAGCTCCATTAACAGTTATTTTGGAGCAGCAGGGCGGCTCGCTTGTGGGGAAAAATACAAAGTCCTGGCCAGACGGGTCACCCTCGATGGCAAGGTCCAGTATCTGGTGGAGTGGGAGGGAGTCACTGCCTCCTAGATGTGTCACTGTCCTTATCGTGTCTGACTTTTAACCCACATCTACAAGAGGTTTATGACTGCGCTAAAGGCTTGTTTACACAGCCTGTATTTAAAACATTAACTGATCTTTACATTTGGTTTAGTTGAGAACAAGGTTTGTCCATAATATTGACTGAAAAGCCTGAAGCAGTGATTATAATTCATTTAAGCATCTGTAGAAAGATTATGATTACATTATTGGGGGAGATGAGGCATAGAGGGTATAGCTCTTTATACCACTACATGTGTTATTCTGATTTTGGCTTTCACTATCTTTAAATGTTTACAGAATCCTCCATGCGTGACTGGGCAAAGAAATGAAGAGGGCTACACCTGTAGGCTTTCAGTAAACATTTGGTTTTTAATCCATTTATGTCATTTAATTTCCCAAACAGTTAAGTGCAAAACTGAAAAGTTTATTTAGTTGAGCTGGCCAGGAATTAAATTTTTATTTTTTTTTATTTTTTGGAGGATTAGAGAAAGAGGGGGAATTGTGTTCAAAGGTTTTTTTGTTTTTTTTTTATACTTTATAGCCAGTGCAGCCATATGCAGTGAAAAAAATCTCATTTATTTTCATACCACATTGTAAAATATATTCCTTTTGCATCATTGTGCCCTCTTTATCTAGTCCTATGTGTGAGTACCTCTTGTTGCCTTGGGCAGACGCATCCTTTAGTCTGTTTTGGAAAATGTGCATATTTGTAAGCAGTTCAGGAGGACGAACCGAAAAAAAGATGGTGCTGCTGCATTTTTTTTTTTTTTNGCATTTTTTTTTTTTTTATTTTATATAGATTTATACTACATTTATCATTACCTTTTATGTACTTATATTTACTAATATGCCTTTTTCTGTCCAGGAGGGCATATTTCTAATCTACCCTTTTTTCTAGTATGGATTAATTTGCACATATCAAATTATACTGTTAGGCCAGCATCTCATTTAATCTGGTATTTCATTTCATCCAAGGCAGCAATTCTCATTCAAGGGAAAGTATCTTAAATCGCACATGGCAAAACATTCTAGCTGTGTACAATTTAATGTCCAAATGAACAGTGTTATTTAGTGTTATTTCAGCATACAAATGTTCAGAAGTCCAAACCTGAAGGAATTTTCTTAAAACGTGTGCTCCTAAGAAATATTTTAGTAAATTGTTTTCAATCTAAATAAGAAATGGAAACCTAAACTGTCTTTATTGTAAACATTTTCTTTTACAAAACATGGATGTCTTAGTCCAATATTTAATCCCCTTTAAAGCCTTATGATGAAGGTTGAGACAGTGACTGTTAACATGTTAATTTTGAAATCCTTAAGGACCTATTGAGTTTTTACTTTGTCTGATAATTACTCNCTGTTAACATGTTAATTTTGAAATCCTTAAGGACCTATTGAGTTTTTACTTTGTCTGATAATTACTCCATTGCATAAGATCAATATGGTATACTTAGACCTGAGTTCAGAATTGATGTTTTTTTTGTTTTTTTTTGCTGCCTATGCAATTCAGTTCTGGAAAGAAACACATTGCTCAGTGTCAGAATTGGACTGTAGCACTCGTCAACTGTTTTCCCCCAATTTGTTTCGCACAGGCCAGTTTACTTGATGTGCTAAAATTGTCATAATTAAAAATCTGCAGTTGGACTTTGGCCTTTACAGCCAAGCTCATCTTAATACACACTCAGGATTTGTCCCCAAACGGTCACTGTATTACCTAGACCAGCATTTGGAGCATGGCAAGAGGTTTTGTTGCAAGTTACTCAATTATGATGGCAGTCATTATTTTCTTTTGTGGAGTCCTCAGTTCTATCAATTGTAGCATTAATTTGGACCTTATGTAAGCTGTTGTTAATTCATTTGTAACTGAATCCATTGTTTTAGCGCTACTTGCTTGTTTATACCGAGTCAGAAAACAGTCACTGGAAATATTGACATGCGCTTTATTCCGTTGCAAGAGGTACATTATTAGTCACTATAGTTATCCTTTTTGGATAAATTTCTGTGTTTTGTTGCTCTAAGACAAATCAGGTAAACAGAACAGACTTGTTGACATTTGATACCTCTTCATTTTAGGGATGTTAGTGCATATGAAGCTTCTTTCCTGTGCAGCCAGAGTCAGAACTACATTTGTGCTGTTTACTACTACTGGCTTCCAGCAGCTTCCACAGCCAAAGAACATGTATGTGATGTCTGCTTTGTTTCCTCATGTTCCATTTTTATACATCATTATGTTGGTTAACATGTTGCTTCCCAACCTGTTTTGTTAAAGGATAAATAAAAGCAGATATTTTGAAGTTTTTGGTGGTGTATTGGATGTTAGTTCTAAAAGGTCTACATTCATTTTGGAAAGTCAGGACTTATTCTGGAATTTCTGGAGCGATGTTCAGATATTCAGTGTTATTCCCAAATTAATAATGTTATTCCAGACATTTATAGATTATTACCAGCATTTTACAGTTAAAAAAATGTAGGGATCTTTCAGAATTTGTAGGGTTATTTATGATGTCCAGGAAGTTCTTGACTTTTCAGAATTATTACAGACTTTTCAAAATTAACTTGGCTTTTCAGGGGTTATTCCTGATTTTGTGGAGTTATTCTTTTTTTTTTTTAAGACTATTCCTGACTTTTCATTTCAATTACGTTTTCAGGGTTATTTACACTTTTTTTTTTTCATAAAATTCCCATTTTCTTTTTTTTTTCAGTTAACAATTTTTAGATATTCCAGATTTTTCAACATTTTTAAGTTCTCCATGTAATCCCAACATTTTAAGGCTATCCTTTCTTTGTTGTTACCATATATATTTGGGGTTATTTCCCGTTTAGATTGGATTTCTGCAGGGGTTTTTTTTTAACGCGTTAAATTTGACAGTCCGTGAACGCGCCATTGTTCGCGGCCTCTCTTACTGATGTCCCTCTGCACCAATCACTTCACAGACAACTCTCCTTATCCAATCATAAACCTTGTTGTTAGAGTGTAGGCGGAGACTGAATTACAAACTGTTGTAGTTGCTTTAACATTAAACCGAAAAGATTTGTTCAAGTCGAAGTTACGAGTTTTAATGCTTTTACAGCACCAGCACTAATATTTCATTCTAAATATGATTATTGTCTGACGGGTTTGGTTTCCTGTTTGGCTCCAAACGCAGATTTAACGTTTGTTCGCTACCTGTTGATACATTGGGCATCTACTGTATGTTTACATTTAGCCATTGCAGCTCATGCTAGTTGATGGCGGATTAAAACTTCGATTTCCTTTAATGAAAAATGTTTAACCCGTAGCGTTATTGATAAGTTAGCTCTTTTCCGATGAAGTAGGTAATGTTGTTTTAGCCTACAGACATCTTAAAGTTGTTGGTTAGCTGAAACTCGACATGTTCTGATCTGTAGTTTGATGTTTGAGGACGAGGAGAGTTTTCCTGAAAATGTGCTCAGCTTTAATTTGAGGAATCCGCTTCGATTGACAGAGTCCAGCCTGCAAAGTGTGGGACAGCAACTGAGGCGAGTTAACTGCAAAGACACAAATCTACCTTCTGAACCAGCTGATAACCACCACATCATTTCTGTTATTACAAAGATGACCTGCAGCCATTTGAGATACAGGAATGCAGTTATAGATTTAAGATCACTGATTGATCCTTCATTGATTGATCTCTGTACTCCTTGCAGTCAATCAGTAGCACATGATGACAGAGACCAGAGTGGCAGCAAAGTCCTGATTCTCACATAAGGAGACCTGCAGAATAACTAATACAGGATACACATGAAACCCCTAAAATAATAAAATACATAATTAGACATTTATACATATATTCTCAGATCAGCCACACAGACAAATCTATATATACTGTATATATAGGTTCATTTAAGAATTCATTTATGGACAGGTATATTCACACACATATGTACTGTATGTGCACACATACTTTGAACAAGCATATTTTTAATTTCATGAATTCAGATTTTTATGATTTGCTCTATACTTTCTTGCACTTTTGAGTGAATAATATCCAATTATGTTCATAACTTTGTATGGAATATAATAAAAAAGGGGCTTCCTGTGGACAGGTAGCAACAGCTCCATCTTTTGCCAAGACCATGATAAGTTCATTGAAGAAACATTAATAAGTTAGATAGTTGGGAGACAGGCAAGATAATTGATAAGGTCCTGCCAACCAGTTTTCAAAATGAAGGAACTTCTGGGCATTGTGTGCCACTTATCTTTCTGCAGACAGTTGGTAGGACATGATGGCAGAGATCAGCGTGTCCAACAGAGCCCGGACTGTGTCATCTTAGGAGTTCTGCAGTGACCTGATGCTTCTCCATCGCAGGCGGGCTGTGTTTGCTTGGAGAGGCCTCTCATTGAGACCTCTGAGAGACGTGTTATTACTGGCAGTCTTGGCATGTTCTCCTCCAACTCAAGGGTGAGATGTATGTGTGTTTGTGTGAGTTAGTGAAAAATTAGGAGACAGCTAGCCAGATATATTTTATATCACCTTATCTCATGCTGGATACTGTGTATGTGCATGTGCAGGGAGCAGATATCTGATCATTCTCCCCAAAACTGTGTGAGTGATCGGATTGCATTTAAATCAGAGCCCAAGCAATATATCAGTGAACCCAAGCTATCAGCTGAGATCTGCTTATTGTGGATATATGGGTATCAGCATATTTTTTAGCAGATACACAAAAAAATTACAGTTATAGAATTGTTTTAAGGGCTTCAGTTTCATGTATATTTAGTCCTTATTTTCTTAACTTGAGCTTGTTTTTTGCTATATTCCTTTTTTAATGTTTAGTTATGTATTATATATATATATATATATGTTAACTTTACTGTTAAAATTACTATTACTGTCATCTTTGATAGTAAATGTCATTGTGTAACTAACTGTAAAATTAAACTTTAAAAATTTTAGGGATCCTTTGAAAACAGGTTGTCTGTGGTATGTGTTTATGTAAATAAAGAAAACTAATATTAGCCAATATATTGTTATCAGATTTTTCTTACTGTCAAATATTAACATCAATGTTGCCCTCAGAAATCCAGTGTAATGTAGCAAATACAGTAATAAAGATGCATTAAAGATTTGTTCATTTGTGTTCTATCTAGGTGTCAAATTAACAATATATCTTTCAAATTAGTAGCAAGGGAATTTTGAATGAATTTAATGGCTATGCCTCCAATTATATTAGATTCAGCCATAAATGTAGCAACCAACCTGTATGCAGCATATATGCTATAAAAAAAATAGTGCCAGTGTAACTATAGAAAAAGATGTTCAAACAACTGCCCACCATGAACCCAAAAAACATCTAGACTCATGTTAGACCTGTGTTCTCCCTTAGAGTTTAGTCTTCCACAGGAAAAGCCAGGACACTAGAGATGGAGGCTCCTAACAGGAAGAAGATGAGCTGTGTGCGTCAGGAGAATGCCTGTCTGATCATGGAGGACATGGAAGTACGACAAGCATCCATACACCAATATATTTTTGTCTTTTGTTGTAAAGGGGAAGATTTGTGTTCTGCTGTATCTTGGGTTTGAAACTGTTCTTTTACAAAGAAAATATCACACAAAGAAAAAAATATCTGCAATTAGAACGAGTCTGATGTACTTTTTGTGACGATAACCAGTTTGTTTACAGCCAATGAGCTTAGTGTGGCATCACAGCTCATTATTTGTGTGCTGTTCAGAAATTGGGCACATGTTTTCTTTTTCAGGACCACTTCAGAGGCCCCAGGGTTGGAGTTAAATGCAACAACGCAGCCATGAGTGAGCAGATTCGTCAGCTTGAGGCAGAGCTGGAAGCTCAGGCTGAAGAACTCAGGTAACCTTGTAAAATAACTTATATTTTGACCTGACATTCCAAACGCTGCTGTTTTTGTAACCATATAAAGTGACCCTTGTTTGCCTATTAATGTACATTAGATGCAGAGTTGACATCATGATTATGTAACTTGTGGTGTTGTGCTCTAATGGTATCCAAATTCAACTGCTATTTCAATATAGAAACCATATTTCCAATACATTAAAGTAGAAAGGTACTCTGCGTTTTTGTTGTTTGAAGGTCAGCATTACTTTCATTACAACCACTTAGTGATGACTGAATAAAATTAATACTGCAATAATTAATATTCTGATAGTTATCAAAGCATTACTCACTATAGATCTATTTAAATGAAAATGGCATGATCAAAACTCCAATTCATGTTGATCACATTGATTGAAGTTGTCATATCAAAAAAATTATATATATTTTCTCAAGTATTTAAGATCTCGCACCATGACAGTATTCTTTTGTTGCAAAATTTAAAAAAAAAGTCATTGAGAGATGTGAAGCACAATGTCTCTGTTTGGAATTTTTGTCACATTATGATTGTACTGATATCAATGATCATCTTTAATTAGCCTGTCATATTTTCGCCTAGCAACAAGGACAGTGATGTCACTAATAAGCACAATATTTTACTAAGTAATCAGTGAACTTATCTGCAGTAGTCTTAATTTAGAATCAAACCTGGCCCCTCTTCCCATTCAGATTCAGATTCAACTTTGGCCCTGAATGATTTATATGAACGTTAGGCCAAAATCTCTTACGCTAGCCATGTGGCTACCTCAACACAATATCCTGACATCCAGTGCTTGTGTTTGTTGTTCAGGGCAGCAGAGCTGAGGGCAGAGTGCAGCCAGGACGCTGCAGCCCACAGTGACATTCTGGTGACGAGGCTGACTGATGAGCTAAGTGTGCTCAGAGAAGAGCTGGACAATAAGATAGCAGTGGGCAAACGGTGACGCTTTATTTGTGTTTACAGCTCATGATTTCATGTAGCCGGATCCCCTAACAATTTCAGTAACAGCACAAACACCTTTAAGATTTGTGTCACTGCAAATCATACCTGTCTGTCATATGTTTCATGTTCCATTTTCATGTACTGTGTGTCCCATAGTTTTGTCTGTTTTAATGCCTATTTCATTAAAATTGTTAAATAAATAGATAACAGCTATTCTATATTTAATGTATTATTCCAAAAATAATGCACTTATGGTTTTGACGCTCTGCTTTCTCATTACAGGGCTGAGCAACAAAGGAACCAAGCACTTCTTAATGCAGAGAAACTTAAAGAAGCTTTCAAAGATTACAAGACCACTATTTCCATTAAACTTCAGAAGGTAATCTCACTCATATCTTCATCTAACTTCATAACTTATTTGTCTATTGATCACAAAATCTCTTCATTTGTGTTTTTAAGGTGATGGAGAGTGAGAGCAAACTGAAAGAGAGTCTTATTGAGTGTGACAGAGAAAAAGAAGAGTTGGACATAAAGTGCACTTCACTGGAGAGAGAGAAGGCCAAACAGAGCCAAACAATCAGGTATTTCTCTGAAACAGATCAGCTAAACTTCTAGTATTATGATGTCATGCACTTGTGAAAGGTTCAGTTTGAGTAACTGTTTCTGTAAAATTCTTTTCTTAACGCTTCGCTTGTATGTATGCATGCTAAGAAATAAATATGAGGATTTGTAATTTATCATCACCCGTCTAGTCTTCAAGTTGAAATTGGTTTGATGTGATCCTCCATCTTCCTTCTCTCAGCCAGCTGAAGGAGGAGGAGAGGCAGGGGAAGTTGTTGGCTGCAGACCGCTCAGACCTCCTGGCCCAGCTGGAGGAGGCTCGACGAAGGGCCTTGCATCTGGAAAGGGAGCTTGGTGAACGGGGTGCAGAATGCCGGGAGCTGGCCTCTCTGCGCAGGGAGCTGGAGGAGCAGCGGACTCTTAGCCAGAAGCAGGAGGAGCGAGCGGCTCAGAGCCACAGGGAGGCTCAGCAGAGCCAGGCAGAGCTGGCCAGCCTGGAGGCCATGCTAGCCCTGCTGCATCTACGAGAGGTCAGGATTGCTGTTTTTACTTGTTTGCTCATGCTGCATTTGGTGCCACAGTAAAGGGCCAAAATAAATTGGTGCATTTATTACTGATTGATCATGGGAAAGGTTGCATCTGTTGGAGGAGATGTTAACTGTTGTCATGTTTTGTTTTTTTTTGTTCTTTTTTTTTTTTCAGGGTGCTGAAGGGCCATTCTGTGTCAGAGCCTGTATCTTGCCCCCAGTGGACTATTCAGGAGCTGCTCACCTTTTGAAGCCAAAACCAGGTACAACAGACCTGACTTTTTAATTGAAGTTAGGGTTCATTGTCGAAGGTTCTAAATCTCCTTGTTTGATGTGCATGCTTGATTATAGTTTGAATTTTTTTTTTTTTTTTATCATTAACGTTTCATTNGGTGGGGGCTGGGGGGGATGTTTGCTGACAAAATTAGCTGTGCTGTCAACTTTGAATGAGCCCAACGCTGTGTCGACCCATCGTTGTCATGGAGATGGCGGACACTGAATGTGATTGGACCAAATCAAAGTAGAGTAGACATTCTCACACAGATTGTGGAGCAGTCGGATATTCGCATTCAGTATAGCAAAGATTTTTGACTCATTGTGTCGCAGCGATGTCTCGCAGACAATACAAATAATACAAATGAAAAGTATAATTTGCACAGACACTACAGACAGTTGTGGTTCGGTCCAGACCGGGGTCCTGACTTTGAGGATGACTGGTTTAAACCATATCATGAAGAGTGACTTATCTAGCAACTTTTTTTGTTTGTCCTTGTGGTGTGTATGTGTGTGTGTGTGTGTGTGTGTGTGTGTGTGTGTTGCTATTTTGGAAAAAAAAAATTGTATAAAATAATTTATAAATTGATAAACTGATTAAATAATTCAAATAAAGCAGGGCCATTACTCTCCATCCTTTCTGTCTCGTCATCCGTGCAGGTGAAGGCTACCAGCAGCTGCTGCGAGCGATGGAGGCTGAGCGGATCAGACAGAACAGTTTGGTCCAGAGGCTGCAGGAGCGTCTGAGCCGGGCCCAGGAGGAGATCTCCTCCCTGCAGAGCTCCATGGCCCAGAGAGCCTCCCACTACCAGAGCCTCCACACAGAGCTGCTGGACAAAGTTAGCCAAGCCACCGACACAGAGAAAGAGGTGATGAAAGACGGCTGGAGAATTAGGACCCTCTATCCCCATTTTTTGTTTCAGTTCTTTTTTTTGAGCAGAAAGGCTGATTAACATTCAAAATCATTTATGAATAGGACCTCAGCATAGTGTTTGCTTGGAAATAAAAGTCTAAGTTATGATGTCATTTGTGATTTTCTAGTAATTCACAGCAGCTTTTAAGCATTACAGCCATCAGGACTGGGGACATTTACTGTCAGTTTTCTAAATCAGCTTTTGTGCTGGATGTATTATATTTGACCAAGTTTGGAATTACAGTAATTACTGACAGATGATCTGTCTTTCTCACTTTCTTTTTCTCTGTTTAACTTCAGTTGAAGAGGAAAAGTTCTCGTGTGGTTGCATTGGAGAAACAGTTGCAGGAGAAAAGTTCAGCTTACAGTCAGGCGGCACTGAAGAACACTGAGCTGGAGAAACAGATAATGGTACCACACACACACACACACGTTTTTGTCTCTGTGTTTTTCCAATCTTGTCAGCAAAACAAATTCTTAAGTTTTATTCCTCTATGCCTGTGTACTATCAAACTTCATCATTAGGAAGTCCACTGAGGAAAAAGTTGCTTGTTTCAAGTTTTTTCTTTTTTGAAAGCTCAAAAGACATATTTTATATTTGAGAAAAGTTATGAGTTTTGATCAAAATTCACAACTGTGTCTGACCAAATTAATACGAACATTTGCACAGTTGTAATGTTTTCAGTTAGGTTGTTGCACCTTCCCAAACCACAAATATGACATGGCACATTGTATTTGTGTAATGCTGTTTATACTTTTTTAAAATTACTATTATTTTGTACAGGAGAAGACCAGTTCTCTTGAGCATTACCAGTCACTGATGACCAAAAAGCAAAGAGAATATCAGCTGTCTTTGGAAAAGTGCAAAAAATCACAGACTCAACAATGCATGGAGCAACAGCACAGAATAGAAATGGTGATCTACACTCCATGCTCCATAATTGTATGCATGTATGTGTGTGTATGTTTGTGTGCATGTAGAAGGAGATGGAATGAACTTCTTTTCTGAGTTAGTTAAACAAGCAATGACCATATATTTTAATCTGCAGAGCTTTTAAAAATGCAAGAAAACCAGGAAGGTAACAGCAGTTTTCTACAGTTGCAGCTGTCTGTGGAGGAGTCACAGTCTCGGTTGATGGAGATGGAGCAGGAGGTGATCTTGCTGCATAGGGAGCGAGAGGAGGCGCAGAAAGCAGCTCTCCTGCTGCAGAACTCCCTGGACCAGATGACACAGGTCAGGACACTCCTGTAGTGCAGGAACGTAACTTTTCTCTAGATATCTGGATAACAAATGGGGACTTCAGTTAAAGGACCATACCACCCATTTTGCAAGTTTGAGCCTAATATATTAAATTTTTCTACATGTTACATTACTGACAATCATTTCCGAAAGCATACTACTGAAACAGTGAATTAAAAAATGTTTTTCCTACCTTCCAGACCGCCATTAATTTCAGTTCATTCTGGTACACTATTAAAATCAACTTGTTGATACTTGAAACATTCTTGGGATAGGTAATCCATCATCGTGAACAACATGTATATTCAGGTTTTTCCAAAGTTTAGTAATTTTAGCATATAAGCACAATAAAAAGCATGGAGTGAATGTACAGTATGTCTACCACCGGGGAATATAGCCCCAAAAGAAGACCTGCGTTTATCAAAAAATTTTAGTAATTGTGACTTCATAATTTTGCTATTAGCAGGCAAAACATCGATTTTTAAGGTGGGTATATCGCTTGAATATTTCATTTTTAAAGATTAAGATATTTTGCAAAATATCAGGAAAGCTGAAATATGGTTTTATCCTTTGGGAAATCGTTGTCAGTACATAACTGTCCAGGGTGTACCCCGCCTCTCACCCTATGACTGCTGGGATAGGCTCCAGCCCCCCCGTGACCCTCAACAGGACAAAGGGGTTTAGAAAATGGATGGATGGATGGATCAAACATGCAAAATGGGTGGTATGGTCCTTTAAAGATCAAGTTGCCATAATTCAGCAGTAAAAGTAAAAGATTTTCAGCAAATATTATTTACATTTGCTTGAAAAATTAATGCTGTCCATCAGAATAAAATCAGTCGCATCGTTACTCATTCCAGTTTTCAGTGATAATCAAGCAGATGTACTCTAATGAAAAGAAAACAAAGATGGAAGAAAGCATAAAGAAAGCACGCCAGCACGCCCACGAATAGCTGCAGATACCAGCTGCATTGTTCTGCATTAGTGAATATGCACAAAGCTATCATCTCTTGTTTATTGTCCTGAATATTTATTTTTATTTATTGTTCAATTTTAGGAGCAGCAGGTTGAAATGAGGCACAATGAGGATTTGCTGCAGAGTTTTAAGGAGCAGGCAGCCAGTTCTGCCTCCAAGGTAACTTTTAGATTTAATTAATGAAATCTGTAGCGTTTCCTTTCATGAATTCCAGTGCAGCTTCTCCAGCCGTTACCAGAGCGAGACCACACACAGTATGCACACACACCCATGACTTCTTTCTGTATGTCAGGTGTGTGAGCTACAGTCGTCGCTGGCAGCGTGTCGAGAGGAGCTGAACTCATTCCTGCAGCAGATGGAGGAGATGAAGAAGAACTATGAGACTGAGCTGCAGAAGAAGAGTGACAAGGTATGAAGTTTTATAGTTCCGTTGAAATTCCATCATTTTCTGTTAATGGAAAGCGCATTTCTCAGGCTAATCTTCTTCCTCTTCCCCTTCTTCTCCAGGTGTCCTCTCTGCAGGAGAAGCTCCACAACGCCACCCTGGTTTGTCAGAGCTCCAGTGAGCAGAACCTGCAGCTTCAGCTCTCTCTGCAGCAGCGGCAGACCATGCTGACCGAAAGCACCGCCCGCATCGCTGAGCTGGAGGAGAGCCAGAGTCACCTGCAGATACAGGTAAGTTAGAGATGATTAAATACCAGGATTATCCTCGTTTGAATTTGGTATCCAGAATTGTGACACCATAAAATAAAAGAGTGATTTATTTCATTTTATTTAACCAAAATAATGTCACGAAAATCTTCATGGCTGAGCTGTGTTATCTTTGATGATTTTTTTTTTCTCATGATAACGATTCATTTCAACTTTAAGCATTTAATCTGCCAACACCACAGATTCTGTTTGCTTATCAGGGAAAACTGAAGTAGCCCAGTGTATAATCTAAAATGAAAATGTTTGGAGGCTTCTTTTGAGCAAAGAGTCAAAAGAAACAATAGAAGCACTGAGTTTTGAGTCTTTTATCTTTTAGAAGCAGAGTTTAATATCGCACAAATCCCATACACAGCCATGGTTATTTTTCTTTACACATATTCCAAACTGTATCTCCAAATCTGCATCACTGAGATAAACAACAAATTAGAGCTTGTGATTTCATGAAATTTCACCACATTTTAGCTGGTGCTGATCTGCTCTCACTGAGTAGAGCTATTCAGGGACAGTGAGTCTGTCTGTGAAGGTCTGTTCTAGATAACAGATAAGAGAAGAAACAGCCTGTAGGGATGGACTGGCAACACATCTTTATTACAGTTATTAATCTTTCATACTTTGAAGTAATGGGTCAGATCTGTTCAACTGTTGCACTCAGATCTTTGAGTTCCGGGCCAGAGCTTTTGTAATGTTAAAAAAATGCCACTATTTCTGTTTAATAAATTGATTACTACAAAATAAAATAGTTTGTGAAGGGGTTTGTCTCTAGGTTAATTATAAATATTTTAGATGTTAGATATTTTGTGACATGTGTATGTATATAAGACTTTATGCTTTGCCAATATATAGTTTTAATACTTATTTTTTTTATTTACTGGGATATTACTCGACAGCTTAATTTTCCAGTTCATTTTGCCTTATTTGGCTCATCAGCAGCAGCTTTATCAGTTGATGCTAAAAAGCAATTGTCTGTTAACTCTGTCATCAGTCCATTATACAAAGCTTGAATATTGTTTAACATAAGGCTTTTTTTAAAAGCAGTAATACTACATATGATTGAGTAAAATCATACTCTAGGAGAATTTTTCTCGCGTTTTCTCTCCTCCATGTCCCTCTGATCTCTTGCTTTATACAGTAGACCCAGAAAACATGCGTAAAAAGGACATTTAATTTATCATGGCAAACAAAGATGGATGCTGATGTTGTGTCTTTTGTGTCCGTAGGTGTCCAGTCTGGAGCAGCAGCTGGAGCGGGCCCGGGCATCCCTACAGGACGAGCTGAGGAACAGAGAGCAGGACGTCCAGGAGAAAGACAGAGACATGCAGGAGATGAACCAGCAGAACGCAAAACTCTCAGAGTCCATCACGTAAGACACTAACATATACTGAAGCATAAAGAAACCAGATCTCAGTTCATAATAAGGAAAAGCAAGTGGGATATTTGTGAATCAGGTGGTTGAGATGAGGTTTGTGCCTGATCAAATCCCACTAACTGTAACTAACTGCATCATTTAATAAAACAATAATGAGAGATTGTATAATTTAAGTTATACAGTTTATAAAAATGATGCAGTCAAATTCTAAAGGACAGAATGTCATACTTTTTTAACTACTTCATCATAATTGTATGCATTTTTCTCTTTGCTCTGCTGCAGCCTCCTGACGTCAGAGATGAAGAAGTGTCGTGGGGAGATATTGTCTAAAGAGTCGGAACTGCAGCGTCTGAGGAGAGACGTCACTTCTAAGTCTTCTCAGATTAGCAGCATGGAGGAGAGTCTGCAACAGACCAAGAGCCTGCTCGACAAAAAGATTGACATGGGTATGACAGGTAGTTTTAGCAGATTTTCAGGATTTCATTTCCTAATTATTCTATATTGAATACAGAACAGTGGTCAAGATTTTTGTCAAGATTTCATATTCCGAATCTAATTTGAGACTCTCTTCCACTTCTCATATTCTCCTTTCACTCCCCTTCTCTCTTTGCTCATCCTTTTTTCTTGTCTGTCTCTCGGCCATTGCAGCCATGGATCTGGAGGAGAAGCTCCACCGCAGCGAGGCAGACAGACTGAACTGTGTCGAGCGAGTCCAGATCCTGGAGGGACAGCTTCAAGCTGCCCAGGGAGAATTTGCAGACACAGCGGAGCAGCTACGGGAACTCAAGGATGTTCTGCAGAGAACTCAGACCATTGCTGATGAGCACGAAGCCTCAGTGGAAAAACTGACTGTCCAACTTAGGTGAGGATACGCGTTCATGTAAATTATTCTTCTACACACGTGGAGAAAACATCCTATTACTGTAGCTGACATAAGTGTATGACTCATGTTCACAACTTTTATATATATATGTATATATATATGTAAATATAGTTATAAATATGGTATATAGATAGACTAGATTCTATATTGAACACGTGTATTACACATGATTACAGATGTTCAGAAACTCCTTTTGTGATACACACACACATTCACACACACCAACAATCATGGACCTTGTTTTTTGGGTTCCAGTTCCAATTTTTCTTCACAGAATGGAAATAACAGAATAATGTTGAAAATCACAGATAATCTTTTCTTTGTTTTATAATTATTTTTTTATTGGGTGTCTTTTCTGCCCAACAACATGAAATATTGACAAATTGTATTTTTGTGTCTTCTTCTCTAAGTGATGTAATTTGTTGTGTAAAACGTTAACATTTATGTTAAACATATTAAATACCTTGCACTGTTTTTTTTTTTGTAATATCTTGAGATGCTTCGTGATATTTCACTAACACAGATAAACACTGTGTACAAGTTAATCCCACTGTAAAGCAGCAGAATATCAAACACAGATGGGGATTCTGACTCATAAATGATTCAATAGTCTTCCTGTGTAAACAAATGAACAGGATATTACATATTCCACTGCTCACCAATCATTTGTCCTTTTATTGTTCCTGCTAGATCTTTACACTTCCTGTTGTAGAAACGTGATTATTGTTTAGAGCACAATACACAGAAGCAAAATGTTAATACAGAAAACACCCTTTTAAAGAACAATACAACTGGATCAGAACAGTTGTCATAGTACAGGCTACAGTCCTGACTCCTTTCCACTCAGAAGAGAAACTGACCTGAATGAGTTTGAGTTGCCTGTAAGATAAAAATCCAAAAACCAGCATTAGGTCACATTTTTATATTTATTTGGTCCGTGCAAGAATCAGACATCTTCACTTCAAATATTGCTTCAAATTACTTGCTGTAGTAGTTTCAAGTACTAATTAGACAGAGATGCGATTTAACAGCAGGATGTGTGTATGTGTGTGTGTGTGTGTGTCTTCACAGAGATAGCCAGAGGGAGCTGGAGGAGAGAACTCATGAGGTCCTAGACATGGACAATGCTCTGAAGGAAAGACAGGGGGAGCTTCAGCAGAGAGCAAAGCTGGTACAATTCATTTATGTACATTTGATGGTATTACTTGAATACATTTTGCTCCCATCTTTCACCTCATTTTTTTTTTTTTTTTTTTTTGTTCTTTGCCTTCACTGTTGTGTCATCTTCAGCTGAGCCAGCTGGACATTGCCATCAGAGAGCACAAGCAGGAGATGGAGAGGAAGGCTGTGTCTCTGCAGCAGAGCCTAGAAGCCAAAGACAAAGAGCTGAGAGACGCACAGAGAGAGCTCAGAGACAGAAACATGAAGGTCAGGAGCAGTCATACAACCAAAAAAAAAAATTGTTCTATAAGCATAGACTGTGAGTAGAGAATATAAGAGTAAAGTGCTTTAGGTCACTTATCTTGACTTAGAGGTCTATGCTGAGAACTTTGCTCTCCCTTGCTGCAGCACCACTGTGCACACTTGGTGAAAACAGGCCACTTTATGTACTGTCTCTTTAAGGCCCCCCTCCCAAAAAGCCCACTCTGATCTGACGCTGCTTTCATTTACCTGGCAAGATCTGAACAACAAACCGCATGCATCCATTTGCATTGTCACTGCATCCGTGTTTCTGCATGTCATTTTCATGGTTAAAGAGCCAAACGTGAGACTGAACTGATTTCTGCTGAGATCTGAGATCTGATTTTGTTGGCTGAAGGGGCAGAACTTCAGCCAGAAAACCTGAAATGATAAATTCAAAAAAGAGATGTGAGCTGCACATGGTGTAAAATGGTTTATGAAACATTTTACACTTTGTTTTTTATTCATTTAAATTTAACTTTCAATAGTGATAGATAGATTTTCTTACTGGAGTTTAATAGAAATATTTAAGCTGTACATCTCTTACAAACAATATTAAAATTGTAGAAGTGTGTGTGTGTGTGTGTGTGTGTGTGTGTGTGTGTGTGTGTGTGTGTGTGTTAGGACTCCCAGCTTAGCCAGCAGCTGCGTGTGTGTCAGCAGGAGCTTCAGACTGTGCAGAAGGAGCTCGAGGAGTCTCAGCATCACAGTGAGTTTGTGAACCGAGAGATGAACGCCACAAAGCTGCAGATGAAGGAGGAGGTGATTATTATTGTTATTATTATTGTTGTTGTTGTTGTTATTAATTCAAGTAATCATCACATAACTTTATGGGTTCTTTTCTACTTCAGATGTTTTATTTCACAAATATTCACTTTTTTCACATAGTTATGAATATACTGTTTTATTCTGCAAGCCAACTTAATTTTCTGTCTCACAGGTCTTACATATTTATTCTGACATCATTTCTGACTTGTTTTAAGATGCTTTTTGCTCCATTAAATTTTAAAGGACCATATCACCCATTTTGCATGTTTGAGCTTAACATATTAAATTTTCATACATGTAAGGTTACTGACAACCCACCCTTTCCCAAAGGCTAAAACTGTATTTCAGCTTTCTTGATATTTCGCAAAATATCTTAATCTTTCAAAATCACATATTCAAGCGATACACCCGTCTTAAAAATCAGTGTTTCGCCTGCTAATAGTTACGCAAAATTATGAAGTTACGGTCATTTAAATATTTCAGTAAATGCAGGTTTTCTTTTGGGACTATATTCCCCGGTGGACACATACTTTCACTCCGCACTTTTTATTGTGCTTAATTACAAAACTTCGAAAAAACCTGAATACACGTCTTTTTCACGATGATGGATTACCTATCCCAAGAACTTTTCAAGTATCAACGAGTTGATTTTAATAACGTACCAGAATGAACTGAAACCAATGGTGGTCGGGAAGGTAGGAAAAAAATTTTTTTAACTTACCCTTCCGGTAGTATGCTTTGGGAAATTGAATATATTAGGCTCAAACATGCAAAGTGGATGGCATGGTCCTTTAAATCAGAAACAAAAAGAACATTATGCAGCGCTGTCAGAATTTGTCACTTTATTGTTAATGATAAAAAATAAATAAATGATTTGTTGAGATGGCCAGTTTTGCTCTGTACTCTTACTGCAGTGGTTCTCAATCCTGGTCAGCAGGGAGCTCAAAACTGCGTATTTTTCACCTCTCCCTGCTCTACCACCCATGATTAGCTAAATAGGGTTTGTTTAGCCAGTTAAGATCTGGGAGGCACCAACTCTTGATGAAGTGAACATGGGATTTAGCTAATCAGGCATGAGGGAGAGATAGTGTTGGGTTCTTGAGGACCAGGATTGAGAACCACTGAACCTACTGTACCCCACTACCAGCGATTTATCCGTGGGATAGGAATTCAGGCTTTCTTTTGTTGTTTGGCATTTATACGGTATTGTTTGTGTGTGTGTGTGTGTGTGTGTTTGTGCAGGAAGCTCGGCTGTGTCGTGTGGAGAAGGAGCTGGCTGTAAAGGCGGCACACTGGCTGCAATCAGAGGCCAGGCTCCGCAGCATGGTCACCTCATTAGAGCAGGAGCTGGAGCTGGAGAGGGAGCAGCACAGCACGGAGGTACGTTAGCTCCCAGCTGCGTCCATTTTCCTCCATCAAAAGATTAATTCATGAAAATGTCAATGACTGAAGGTTAAATATTCTGTCACTACACAAGTCATTAAACTTTCTCTTGGACTACAGTAGCCAACCTGTAGTGAGAGTGAAACAATGTGTATATTTATGTAAGTTTGAGCCTTAGAGCCAATTTAATATTCTTAGTGATAAGATAATGTATCATCTTGTATTGTCGTGCAAAAGCGACATTATGAGGTCAGCTCTTCTGATTGCATTACTATGAATACGTGTCAGTTTTATAATCCGTCAGCATATTTTTCTATTTGTCTGCGTCTTCATCTCTGTCTGATTTCTCTTCCCTCTTTTTTTTACACCCTGAGTTCCTTATTTCTTTCATCTTCAGTTTCAACTCTTCTTCAGTCTCTTCTTATCACATGATCTTTTCCACACACAACTGATAACATCCTAATTCCCACTGATATCTTGATTGCGCCCTTTTCCCTCTTCTGTCCTTCTGTCCTTCCTTGTTCTGCTTCAACTTTGAGCCTTATTTCAAATGCCTCAATTGGAGATCATATTCTTATTAGAACAGGTTATCCAATGTGAAACAGCCCTTGTGTGGAGAAAAATCCACACTGCTCAATCATTCTCAGCTCCACTGGTGCTCTTCTGTAGCTCGCTTTGCTCTCTGAATGAACTCCATATAGACGACACATAAAAAATGTAATTATAAATCCAAAAAAGTGTTGCATCATTATTAGCTTGCCATCTCCGTCTCTTTATCTTATTGAATGTTCCCTCCTTAGCTGGAGTCCTTGCAGCAGACTCGAGGCCAGCTGCTCAAAGTCTCTGAGCAGATCTCCTCCTCCATGCGTTCCTCCCAGGAGCAGC
This sequence comes from Lucifuga dentata, assembly GCA_014773175.1. NCBI lineage: Eukaryota > Metazoa > Chordata > Actinopteri > Ophidiiformes > Bythitidae > Lucifuga > Lucifuga dentata. Next base: position 106,980 of record VXCM01000058.1, on the reverse strand, counting down.
TCACAGCAAAACTCCAACAGAGCCAGATGCAGCTGGAGCACGCCAAGGCTCAGTGCGACCAGGCCAAAGCCCAGGCCTCGCTGCTGCAATCCCACCTAGACCAAACCAAGACCCAGCTGGACAACACCAAAGCTGAGCTAGATCGCACTCGCGACCAAGCCAGCCACCTCCAAACACAGTTAGACGAGAGCCGGACCGAGCTCTTTCGGAGCAAAGCCCAACTGGAGAAGAGCAGGACGCTGTACGACCAGGCCAGGACCCAGAACACACACCTCCACAGCCAGCTAGAGCAGCTCAGTGCCCAGTTAAATCAAGCCAGGGTCCAGCTCCAGACCCAGCGCCATGCCTCAGAGAAGTCCATGGAGACCTCCAACGAGACCCCGCTCATCAAGGTCCATTCTGATATAATACCAGTAGAAAAGGGTCGGGCAGTAGGAAAAATATATCTGCAACAGGGTGAATCTGTGTCTGATATATTTCATCAGAATTAATGCCTTTGTATTCCTGCATCAGTAGAATTCAAATCATCAGTCATTCATGGCTCTGTAATCCAGTTGTGTATCGTAATTTGTAGACCTGAACTATTACAATCTGTTAGTGCATCTTTAAATGGAGGGTATTTATTTAAACAGGTTAATTATGGTCCAATCTGTGTATTAGGGCCAGAGTAGAGCCCTGTAGTAGCATGTAAATCCAGCATGAGTGGAACCTGAGTTGCATTATGGGTATTTGTCTGTACACAGAAAGTGCTTTCCAACATTTGATCAAAGCTTGTACTCCCTCACTGCTGCAGGATGGTGAGGTGACTCGTCTTCAGCCCAGGATCTCCAGTTTGCAGAGAGCTGCCAACCGCCATCATCTGACTCACACACTCTCCCTGCATGCTCCGCACAAACACACACACTCCCCAGAACACCCTTCTCCTCGCCCCCCCCAACACCATCAAACAGCCATCTGCTTTCTTGCACACTCTCATGCCATTCACTCCCCGACACACATGCACTCGTCACCCATGGCTCACACACACCTTGAACCAGCTTCAGTCCCTTACCTGTCTGACCGAACTGAGCTCCACCAAACCCACGAGTGGCTGCAGACCAGCAGCGCCGACTCCTCCCTGGATCTCACCCTGAACCTGAAGGCCACGCTCAGGGAGGCTCTGAACCAGCAGCCGTGGGAGACATCCTCCCCCTCATTATCCCCTTGCCCACACACAGTGGACCACAGCTGGCAGGGCCTGAGAGCGACTGAGGCCACGGCGACCTCCGACCTCTCCTTCAACCCCCTCACGTACATGGCGGACAAGCTAGAGGGGGAGGGAAACGAGGAGAGAAACACCAACATGGAGGTTACCTTGATGCAGGAAGGATGTGCAGGGCGGGTGAATGACCCGAGGAGGGAGTCAGATGACATGCTTGTGGGTCAGGAGGAGGAGGAGGAGGAGGAGGAGGAGGATGATGATGATGATATAGGTCCTCTGACAGGAATGCTGAGGTTCGTTAACCAGACATTAGCCATGCAGGAAGATCCTTCCTTATGGAGCTCCACAGGGCCGTCGCAGACCGGACACAACCACGAGATCCACAAACCCACTCCTTATGAAGCCAACCAGTCCAGACAAGAAATTCAGGTGAGTGTGTGATCGCTTAAATCATATGGCAAGGTATTCAGCATAGTCCTGAATACACTGAAATGATTGACAGAAAATAATCAAGAAACAGCTTTAATAATCGATTAGTCTTTTTTTTTTTTTAAATGGAAATGCTGCTTCCACTTTCCTCAGCATGAAGATTTGCTGCTTTTCTTGGTTTCACATCAATGTAAATTTAGCACATTTTTATTTGTTGAGACAAAATAACCAATTTGAAGGCTTAACTTTGGGATATAGGAACTTTTGACGGTCATTTGTCATTACATTTTGGCTATGTTCACATTACAGGCCTTAATACTTAATTCCGATTTTTTAATCAGATCCGACCTTTTTGTGTTGATGGTTCACATTCATGTTTGTAAGTAACCTGTATCCATCACCAGTGTGAACACCTTTGAGGGTCCTAAACTGCCACACATGCACAGCTTTAATTAAAATGTGAACTGCATGCAATAACCATCAATAACCATCATTTTTGTGTGACAGTACAAACATGGGTGACATAGCTGTGCAAGCATACATGGCCAGGATTATTTGTTGCAGAGGTCGGAAGACAATGCAGATAATAAGAATGAGAGTGAGAGCGAGAAGGCGACAAAAAACAAAAGCCATAGCAGCTGCTCTGTTAGCATCTGTTGCTGTCAGTGCAGAGAGAGGTGTGGGTACGAGAGTGGAGCCAGCTGCGGTGGGACCGTGATGTTCAGAAATTCACAGAGGAACAGTTCATTGAAAACTTTCAGATGTCCAGAGCAACGTTTGAGTACCTTTGCCAGCGACTAACGACGAGGCTGTCACGAAGATACCAGATGTAGACAAGCTATCCCCATCAGGAAGCACCTGGCATGTGCAGAGAAGCTAGACGTTAAAAAAATCTACATGAATTCTGATCTGAGCAGTCAGACAGAGGCATAGCCAGAGATCGGATCTAGGACCACATATGTAAGTGGCCCAGATCTGATATGAAAAAATCAGATCTGGTTTGTTCACACTGCTGTGAAAAAATCAGATCTGAGTCACATGGAGGCAAAAAAATCAGATCTGGACCACTTCAGCGTGTAATGTGAATGTAGCCTTTGTAGATTAATGTAATTGGTTTCAGTTCATTCCAGTTTCATTGGAAATTTTACAATCAAACAGTCAACAATAAAGACTTGAAACGTGCTTGAGATGCGTAATCCATCACAGCGAACATTAGTTTATTAAGTTTTTTTTTTTTTTTNTTTTTTTTTTTTTTTTTGTCAAAGTAACTTTATTTAACTGATCCAACACGGAGCTGCATGGAAGACAACATATATCTCCTCCAGGAAATATAGTCCCAGGAGAAGACAGAGAAATTTATGCATAAGTGTTAGAAGTTGAAACATTGAATTTTAAGGTGGGTCACATTTGATGTTTGAAAGATTAGAGAATTTGAAAAAATAACAGCAAAACTAAAAATACTGTTTTATGTTTTGGAAATTTTATTACTGTTTAAATAAACACTCCTGGAAATCTCTTGTCTATGCAGGCTGGACTATGGAATGATATTATATAGACGTGTGTTTGATACAGTATATTGTGTTTACCACACGTCTGTCATAGATGAGAACTTTATTACTGATGCTGTAGGTAGATGCTCCTATAGAGTTTAATGTAAAATTCCATATAATTTCACTCAGTATATTTATATGTACGTTAAAACTTTGATTATTGTCCGATTATCCAACCCGTCATATATATTCTATTAATTCCATCCATGTATACATCTTACTTCATTTTTGCCTTAATTTCAATACAAGAAAAACATCGGAGTAAACATACTAAGTGTCTACGTGTTTTTGCGTTGTTGTATCACCGATCCATGTTTCTGTTTTATTTTTAGACAAACCTCAAGAAGACATGAAGCTCTGTTGGCAAGGAGACGTAAGATTATAGGCTGTTTACATTGTTGTCATGGCTGTGAGAGTGTGTGCACGCATGTGCGTGTGCAAGTGTCGTATTGTGGTACTTTTATTAACATTTCACATTAAATCTATTCTTTTGGTGTGTGTGTCAGTGAATTGTTGCATTATGAATCCAGCTCAGTCTGCCACTACTTAGTTTATGCATTTTTATGTTGTTAAGTTTGTCTAAGCGATATTTATACTTTTTTTTTTTTTACATCATTTTTAAAAAAGCCAGATGAATAAAAGATGGTGTTTTTTTTTTTATAACTGTGATTTGAGTTTCCTTGCATATGTTGTGAATCGTCTGCTTCCATGGTAACGTGGAGCCTGGTTTCACTAACATCTGTTTGGTTGTTTCCACATTGTTGGTCTGTGGGGGTTAGGGTTACCAGAACAGCAGCAAATTTCCTCTGTTTTGGAGAGGAATTTTTGGCTCGGGGGGGGANCGGGGGGGGAGGATGGGGGAGTCACGCTGAATCTAAATTTGACTGGAGCTGGCTCAAATTGGATTTGGCTCAAATGTGTTTTACGTAACTAGAACATCAGGACTTTTCATCAGATTCATCAGTTTCTGATTCACCATTTTCTACTTCTGCTTTTTAATAACTGCAGTTTGTGTCATCAGGTCTGACAAAAGCAAAATAACATGAACAATGATCACCATCATCATCAAATGTCATTTTATTCAACAGGCTGACTGTCAGTAAGTTGTTAGAAAGTGAATTTGTAGTGATAAAAGTGATCAAATTAGTGTATGATTTCCTCTCTATACAATCCCTGTGCATACTCATCAGAGGCCTCTGTGGTTATTGGGCATATGCATGTGTTTTACAAGGAAATGTGTTTGTGTGTGTGTGTGTCTGTCGACGTGAGTTTGTTGACACACAAGACAAAAGGCTGCAATCAATTCACTTTGCACACCAGCCTGCCTTCCTCACACTGTCATGTAAGCATGGGAGATGTTCATTTTCAACAAAAGACGAGGCTTTCACAAGTTGCCGCTTTGTTTTGTTCCAAAGCCTAGTTAGAGTTTAAGATTTTAGACTCTTTAAGCTGTGAAAATTTAAAGGTCTTTTCATAAAGATCACTATTTCAACCACATCTCTGAGTTTTACCCATCTTACGTCCTCTTCCTCTGTTCTCTTTGCTGAGATGCTCTCAGTTAACAGGATGTGGTTTACTAGCTATGTGATGGGTGTCTGCTAGCTGAGCTCTACTTCCTCTTTGGAGATTCTACATCTCTTTATGACTTTATTTTAATGTTTGTTTGCACCAGAAACGCAGGTTCTCACCTTCTGTTTCCTGAGATAAGTTTAGATATTAGATATTATTACTCTGGACCAAATGCAGTGCCAAAATCGAGCCTGTTGCAAAGGCTTTTTCAAGGCAGATTCATCAGTTCAGGTTATTGGTCTTTGAGTGCACAATTGTGTGTGGGAAAAGAGGTGCATGAAGGTTTTTGTGCTGTGGAAGGGACTGTCCAAAATCAGGAAACTGACCCTTATGACATCACAAGAGTTACTTCCTGTTGGTGTGCTGAAGAATAAAATTTTGAAGACTAAAGCCACTGCTAGAGGTTTAGGTGGGGAGGACTTATTGGATTTTTAGTTCATAAGTATTGCAATATTTTTTTTGTCACTGACACAAAGTGACTCTTATGATGTCACAGAGGTCAGTTTCACATTTTTTGCACAGTTTTGCACATCTCTAATTTCACAAAAGCCTGTGTAGAATTGTTTTCACATGCTGAATAGTGCTCACTGTGCTCTTTAAACAAAATTTGACATGTAAAAACGGTAGAAGCCCCTTTAAAGGTTTAAAAGTAAGTTAAAGGACCTTTCCAGTGATTTTACATGTTTGAGCCCAAAAAATACAATCCACGCTCACGTTACATTATTGCTAACCGTTTTTCCAAAACATACTACTGGAGTTGTAAATTTTAGAATAGTTTTTTCTACCTTCCAGACTGCCATTGCTTTCAGTTACTTCCAGCACACTATTAAAAACAACTTGTAAAGACTAGAAACGTGCTTGAATTAGGTGATCCATCACAGAAAATGCAACTCCTATTAAATTTTTTGTTGAATTTATTTAATTTAATCTATCCAGCACACAGCTACACATAAGTAAATGTATGTCTCCGCCGGGAAATATAGTCCCAGGAGAAGATTACTGTAAAATTAAAATGACCATACCTTCTGCAACTGTGCGTAAGTGTTAGCAGGCGAAACATAAAATTTTAAGGTGGGTGTATCACCTGAATATTTGATTTTGAAAGATAGAGGATTTGGTAACATAATACAAAAACTAAAATATGGTTTTATGATTTGAAAAATGGTTGGCAATAACACAACTTGTATGCAGGTAGTATTGATTGACTTAATCATGCAAATTTACTTACCAGCTCACCTGGAAAAACGTTAACTAGCATTGTATATTAATATATGATCTGTTAAAGTTGCAACGTTGCAAGATCCTTGTTTGCTTCTTGTAACAGGATGTTGGCTTTGTGTTTTAAAGCAACAAAACCACACGCGGCACTTTAAAATGCGGTGGCGTTTGATTCTCTGTATATTCTGTGCTCCAAAATCATTTCAATTCATTTTAATTACATCCGTTAGTGGTTCTGTTTGGTTCAGCCCAACCAAATCAACATCACAGAGCGGTAGATAATACAGTTATCTGCATTCATGCGGCTGATCGAGCTTCTGTCATGTCATCTTTACAAAGGCTTTCTGTGCAAGTCATCAAGAAGCTGTGGGGTCTTCATCTGAGAGGTCTTCATCTGAAGAAGCAGAGCCTTATCGCTGCCCACATACCCAGGAGGCTTGACAATACCTTTGACATGGACTCTCAGTTGAACAATCCACAAACACTGTGCTTGTTTTTTCACACCACAACAGCTAGTCAGAGCAATGGTCAGTTTAGCCGTAGCCTCTTCAGCAGCATTCAGACGAGAGAAAATGATGCTTAATAGTTTTGTCAAACATGCAAGTCAAAGGCTGCAGCTACAGAATCTATTAATACATCAGTTCAGCCAACAACAGAAGTAGAAACTTTCAGTTCTTAAAGGAGCATACTGGTAGTTTTGCATGTTTGAGCCCAGTAACTACAACAAGCATACATGTTACATTACAGCCGACCATTATCCAAAATATACAATTGGATCCGTACATTTTAGATTTGGTTTTCCTATCTTACAGGCGGCCATTGGTCTTAGTTTATTCAGGTACTTGTACAGACTTGAAACATGCTTGAGATACATAATCCATCACAGCAAACAAATATCATTCTTATTTCTTGTTGAAGTAACCATTTAACTGGTCCAACATGAAGCTGCACAAAAGAAAATGTATGTCTCCGCCAGGGAATATAGTCCCTAGAGAAAACTACTTTCACCAAGAAATTAAAAACAATTGTGATTTCTACATTTGGACACACATGTTGGCAGGCGCAACATTGAATTTTAAGATGGGTGTATCACCTGAACATTTGATTTTGAAAGATTAGGAGATTTGGCAAAATCACAGGAAAACTAAAATGTAATTTTATGTTTTGGAAAATGGTTGGCAGTAATATAACATTTATTGGGCTCAAACAGCAAAACCACCAGTATGGTCCTTTAATGCTTATTAGTATTTAGCGATGTCGTGTTGGACTGCGTGGAGCCAGGCCGGCCCGGCGTGGTTTCAGTAGGTGAAGCAGTTTAACTCAGCAGGATGGAAAACAAGCATTAATGGGTGACGTTATAGAAAGGTCATTGTTATCTCCTTCCAGCACTCCACAATCACCAAGCCGCAGATTGCTGCTTCTGACCTTTCCCTGTTTAAACTCAGCTTAAACAAGAAGGCTGGTAGTGGATATCCTGGTAATGGTTTCTAAGACAACCCAAGTTTCTATCCATCTGTGCCTGGACTGGATTTTGAGGATGACTAGACCTTTGTCACAGAGGACGTTTTGACTTTATGACAGCTCTGTTGTATTTAGAAGGGCCCACCTGAATAGAATGTGACCGTTATTAACGTTACAGGTCAAAATGGCCTAATAGCCATGAGGTCGCTCCAGCAGATTTGCTTTGACTGTTATTGTTGCTCACTTCCTGCTCAGCGTCGTGTCTTGTTATCTGTTACTGAGCCGCCGTTATCATATCTTNAAAACAAAAAAAAAAACAAAACAAGAAAAAAACAATTACATCATTTCTTTCTCCAAATTCAGGAAGTTAATAGGATTGTTGTTGGGTTTGTCCCACAGATTTTCTTTTGTTTCACCCGTCCTCTGCTTGTGCATTTGCTACTTGTGTAAAATGATAAAACCAGCAGACATTTGAACTTCATTCACAACGTTTTGTTTGGTCTGTATTCATTGATTTTCTCTTCTAGTTATTCACTGTGGAAGTGGGAGCCCATTTTTGCTTCGTTTGCCTCAGTGGGCTTCATGTTGGTCTCAGCTCTCGTCACGTAAGCCTCTGATAATAAGAGTATAATGTGTGTGGGGTTGCTTCTATTGAGCCTGAGGATGTGTCCACTGTCAGTGTTTAGCCAGCATGTCACATCCTGTTTGACAAGACCCCCCCCCCCCNCCCCAGTCTGGCAGCAGAGTCAGAGAACGTCACTCATACAGTTACAGAGTTCTGAATGGGGGAAATAGCTTTCTTGTGAAATTATTGGGACACAGAACAACCAAAGTGGATCAGTTCTATGATATTTTGGTGTGTATTCAGCTGGATGAGAGTAAAATGGTTTGGTATAAAACAAAGCTTATTCCTTATGTTAAACATTTTGGACCCCGTGACCCCACAATCCCAGCATTTCTGTGGGGCCTTTACAATCATCTTAACTCTCCCCCCCTTATGGTGCCACAGTTTGTGTGAGCTTTTAAGGACAGAATCCACAGAGACACTAGCCCAGTTTTCTTGTTATTGATATATTTCTTTAGTCAAAGCTGATTGTCACTTGAGTGACAGTTTGGTTGGTTAATATGGCGTCCACAGCACACACGCAAACATCAAACCAGTTAGGCCTCACACATGTGTCATGTAATGTGTGATCCGCCTCTTATTTCTGTCATCTGTATCCAGCAAATTACAGATGTACTGTATAAACATCAGATGATCTTTGCAAAACTGGCATAGCTTGTTCAGCTTGAAATAAAATAAAATAAATAAAAAAACTGGCATAAAGCCAAGAGTTTTTATGACTTTAATCCTTTGATGTCACAGTTGATGACAGGCCATTTAATTTTGTAAGTTCAGCATCTTTTTTAACATGTTTGGACAAAACCTGATTTGGACACAAGCCGATTCTGAGATTTTTACAAAACGTTGTCTGTGCATAAACATTTTATCACACAGAAAATGCTTGAAATTTGATTGTGTTTGACATAAAACTGCCATTAGTCTAAGCTGAAAAGTCACGTGAATTTAATTTCTGCTGAAAAAAAGATGCTGTGTATTCGCGACATGAACACACTGTAAAAATCTCCATCTTATCAAGTCATTTTGTCCTGAAAGTCTGATTTTCTTCATAGAAGTAAAAATCAGCTGGTGATTATTATATTATAGATTATTATTATTATTAAGATTATTCCAGCCTGTTTCAAACACAAAGCAAGTTGTTTCAGAGAATTCCAGAGACGAGTATCAGGATCTGTAAAGAAGACAATAAATCAGATCCCTGCAGTAGAATCTAGAAAATGAGACTTTATTCTAGAAAATTCTTCAAAACTTGATTCTCATGTGATCCATTTTTGGTTGAATTCTTCACACACTATAAAACAACAACAAACAAGCCTGTTTGGTGTTTACAGCTTGGTGGAAATGACAAAAAACAAAAAATCATGCTCCATCTAGATTTTTATGCACTATAAGTTTTATATGGCAAATAAAAGCCAAATTTTATGAAAAGTAAAGTAGTAAAAATGACTTTAGACTTCAGAGGGTTAAGAAAAACATATTTGTTTCATAAAACTGACAATGACTCATTAGTGCTGCATCATTTATCATCTCTATCAGACTTCCTCTCATACTGAAATGAAGAAGAGCTTTTCATATCAGCACCAGCACTGATTGGAATGCATTTACTAATTTTGCTGTTTCCCTCAGCTAAAGGAGAAGTGGTGTACAGACGGTTTCAAGTTCAGCAAATCACCAAAGAGAAAAAAAAGAAGTCATTCTTTCTCAAGACTGAAATCCCAGTGTGACTCTGTGTTGTGGTTTTGGTGTATGGATGAAGAAGAGATTGGTTTCTTTTAGAGCTGATGTAAAATGAAACGAAAGGAAATAAAAATCCTCCACAAACAGCAACCAGCTCCTGCAGAAAAGAAATAAAAGCAAATGAAAATGTTAACATGGCCAACCACCATATCAGATCACAACAGGGCCAATTCATCAAGATCCCCAAATTAACAGATACTATGCTGAATTTGATTTAAAAAAAAAAAAAAAAATTACACCTTAACTGATCAGAAAACAAAGAATTAATTGGGATAAATATTTGGGGACAAATACAGAAAAACCACATCCATCTATTCCACAGGGAAACATGGAGAAAGGGGAGAGAAAAGGCAGAACCGGAACCTAATAGGGTGACTCCAAGAATAAGAGGGTGCAGATCCACAACAACAGTCAGATTACATCAATATTATAAAACAAAATGCAGATTTTGTGTAATCACATGAACTTATAAACTAAATAAATGACCGTTAAACCAAGGAAACTAGAAGGGCGGTCATTAGACTTTCCAAAAATATACTGGTCTAAACAGAAAAACAACTATAATAACAATAGGCCACCCTTCCACTAAGTTTTCTTAAAATCAATTTGGAACTTTTTGAATAATCCTGATAACAAACAAGATGTCATGGATACATAACCTTGTTGAAGGTAAAAAAAAAAAAAAAAAAAAAAAAAAAAAAAACAAATTCAGTAGATTTGGATGTGAAACAGTGAATAATCTGCGATCAAGGCTGGTCTTGTTTTACTGGAACATTCATCAGCAGTCAGGTTCACTGTCAGCAGAATGTGAAGAATCTTTTTACATTAAAGGACCATACCACCCATTTTGCATGTTTCAGCCTAATATATTCAATTTTCATGGACATAAGGTTACTGACAATCATTTCCCAAAGGATAAAACCGTATTTCAGCTTTCCTGGTGTTTTACAAAATCTCTTAATCTTTCAAAATCTAATATTCAAGTGAAACACCCACCTTAAAAATCAGTGTTTCACTTGCTAATAGTTACACAGCCTTATGAAGTCACAGTCGTTTAAGTTTTACGATAAATGCAGGTCTTCTTTTGGGACTATGTTCCCCGGTGGAGTCATACATTCCCTCCATGCTTTTTATTGCATTTAAATGCTAAAATTACATATCTTTGTTAAAAACCTGAATGTTGTTCATGATGATGGATTACCTATCCCAAGAACGTTTCAACAAATTGATTTTAATAGCGTACCAGAATGAACTGAAACCAATGGCGGTCTGGAAGGTAGGAACAAAAATTTTAATTCACCGTTCCAGTAGTATGCTTTGGGAAATGATTGTCAGTAATGTTACGTGTATTAAAATTGAATATATTAGACTGGATGGTATGGTCCTTTAAGTTGTTTATAACTGCCATGGTGTTTATAGAGCAGCTCTTAAAGCTGCAGGCTTTATGTTTAAATTCTTGCCTGTATATGGTTTCGTTTGTGCAGGATGAGTATGGAGCATTTCTAGATGGACTCCCATGTTGCTCATCAACTCTGAGACGAGGAATCTGGTCTACGTACAAATCAACACCTTCAGAGGAGAAGAATAGGAAGGGCCTGGGTGTGGCCGGTGTGAACATGCCTGCAGGTTTCAGCTGGGATTTGCTATGTTTAACGAGCTGTGCGACAGAGAATTAAGAAGGGATATAACTGTAGAAAATGATGTGTTTGGTCTCAGTAATGAGATACTACTCTGCAAAGTCAATATTTTGCATCCTCTCTTTCTCTCTGCTGTGTCTGCTGTCTAATGGCTGCAGGGGAGATGCTTTTCAAGCTGCGGCAAACCTGAAATCTCTTCTTTGAAATGAGTTGGAACGCATTCATCTGAGTTCAGCTTCATGTAATGAATCAAGTTTTGAGGTGGATTTCTCTGGTGACTTTGCAAATCCTGTTTGCCTTTCAGCTTTTCCTTTGAATTGTTTTTTAGTCACATGATTAAAGGACTAAGCCAAAGATAAATATGCACACAATTTTTATTCAGCTGCTGCTATCAGTGGTATGGACTCGAGTTGCATGACTTGACTATGACTCAGATAAAAAAGACACAAATAAAAAAAGACTTGCAACTTGACACTGACTTTCACACCAATAAGTTGTGACCTCAAAGATGATATCTTTCCCAAAGCAAAGATTAAGAATTACCTTATGGTGTAGTGAATCATCTCTTTTCCCGTAAACTGGCTCCATGATCAGTCAAATTACATGTGACATCGATAAAGTCAAAGCAGCAGTTGATACAAAAAGGAAGATAATAGCTTTTGCAAAGAATATTGCTGCAGATCTCAAGGCTAAGCTCAATTAAGCAGCGACAGAAGGGAACCCTGAGAGTGAAAATAGTCTCCAATCTCATTTCAAGTGAAAATGCATAGCATTGACATGTGTTCTCTTCTTGTGTATTTGCACATGGAGAGTTGTGTTTTAATTTGTCCTTGTCTGTCCATATTTCTACGTAACTGTTGACTAAGGTGAATAACACAATTTCTATGTATTTTGGGAGAATTACAATAAAAGACCATTGGACTTGATGTGAAATTGTACTGAAATATTACATTTTTATAATCATATTTGTCAAATTATAAAGTTGATCTGTAAAATCCTCAATACAAACTTTAAAAATCACCCACCAGTTTGTGTAAATTGACTACACTAATTATCACTCTGGTATTAAATTTGGTATAGTGTACATTATGACTCGTTTAAGACTGGAAACTTAAAGTTTAGGAGAGACTTGTGACTTGCAAAACAATGACTTGGTCCCAATTTTGAGCACTTTATAATATTTTATATAACGTGGCGTTGTCTTTGATGTGGACACGTGACGGGGAAAGTGAAAACTGCTCATCAAATGTTTGCTTTACTTGTCACAACATGGAGTTTCAAAGCAAATAAGAAGACGCTCTCTCTGCAGCATCTTCATCCTTCCTGGAAGTGATCGTATGGACCAATCAGCGCGCAGACCATAAATCCTGAACACTCCTCCTCCTCCTCCTCTGTCACATACAATCCAGTATAAAGACGCTCTAAATTCAGCTTTCTCCCACATCTGCTCTCCTCATCGCTGGATCTGCTCCTCTTTCTCTCTGCTGTGTGATTCATCTTACAAACTGTGAGTTCACGCTCTTCCACTCCACTTACACGCACCTTCTTTCAGGACTTTGCTTTATCGGTTAAGACTTTTTAAATCGTGCAATCTCTCGCAGCAGATAAATCCAGGCTGATTAATCGATATCGTGTTGTGTTAGTGTGTTTTAGTGAATCTACACAGTTGTAAAGTCTGAAGTGCTATTATTTCCAGATGTGCAGAGTTTTCTGCATTTATTTCGCTTTCCTGAGTCGCTGCGTCTCTGCAGCAGCCAGTCAGAGAAAACGTGAATCCTTCATTAAAGTCATAAAATGTCGTGCATTTTATTTTTGGAGGAGTAGAAACTCTTCTGTGCTTTGCGAATGAAAGGGAGTTCTGCAGCAGAAGTGAAGGTAGTTTTAGTTGGGTGTTACGTAACACATGAGGCAGTTAATAAAAAAAGGCAGAACATAGAGTTCAAAGTGTAGTATTCTATTCTATTCTATTCTATTCTATTCTATTCTGAACTTCCCTATTCTGTTCCATTCAATTTGCACATTAATAGCAATAGCTTGATTTTTTTTTTTTTTTTTTNTTTTTTTTTTTTTTTTTTACTTTTTTCTGTTCTACTTTATTTAGTATAGTATCGGTGTTCTATCTTTTTTGTCTTTTACCTACCTCTGTGTGTTTCTAGTGCTGCAACACTGAAATTTCCCCTAGGGGATTAATAAAATATACTCTGCTCATTCTGAACTCTTCTCTATGTTTGATGCTATAGACATTCTAAATAGAAGAGAATAGCAAACTTCTTGAAATAGAATTCTCAGATAAAGAAGACTAGAGCCAACATAAAAGCCTCATGTCTGATCAGGCAGCAGCAGAGAAGCAAATCTGACGTCAGCATCAACTTAAAGTCTCTCAGCAGAGACGCTGTGGCAGCAGACACACACTTTACACGGATTTATCCACATACATCTCAGCTTTATGCCACGTAAGCGTGTTGGTAATTGTGGATATGGTAATAGATGGCTAATGAGCTCAAATCTGTAATGATGTGATGTTTGCCTTACAAAGCTCAGCCTGGCACAGGACATTGCGGTTGTTTCTGCATATAGGCAGATGAGTGTGTGAAGAGCTGCAGGCTGCTGATTTATCACAGCGACACAACACAAAACTCCTTTAGGTGCTGATTACTCAGATTGTCTATGCTGCTGCTGTCGCACTGCTGGTGTGACCAACAGATTTTAATAGATAACAGACAATCAGAGTGTGATACAATCTTTTAATATTTAAAGGTGAACTGTTAATAATGGCTTTTCTGTGTGGAATTTGCATGTTGCATGTTCTCCCTGTGTGTATGTGTGTGTGTGAGTGGGCCTCTGTGTGCTCAAGTTCCCTCCCACAGTCCAAAAACATGCAGATTAGGTGAGATGGAAACTCTAAATTGCCTGTAGGTGTTTACAAGTGTAGATAGACTGGTGATCTGTTCAGCTGTATCCTGTCTCTGACCTGTTGAACACTAGGATAGCCTGCAGCCCCCTGCAACCGTGCACAAGATAAGCGGGTAGAGGATGGATGGATGGATGGATGGATGGATGGATGGATGGGTTAGGATCGTAAGGTTTGTCTCTTATTCAAGAAGTGAACATTGTTGTGGACGTCAGATGCGATGACTAAACAACAAAACCTAGCAGCAGCTGTAATCCTTGTCACACTGTCATAATCTCACAATATTAGTGTTGCAGATACTCTTCATTAAAATGTCAAAAATCCAGCTTCCGGTAATAAGGAAATCCACATAGCCTACTGTCTTTACTGGTTCTAAAGTTCATACTGAAATGTTTATTGACTGAAGCAGCATTAAGTTGTCTTCCTACATTTGTGCATGCCACGTTGATGCTTGTGTGCACAGTGATTATCTGTGTGGTTTTTACAGATATGTTAGAGATGATGATATGAGTGTCATGTGCTCTGCTGTGTAGCTTACCTCACCCACTACTGTCAACAACACCATCACTGAGTACAGGTAGACTGTCAACATTATCAGCTGCAAGGGTGCTTACATTGACTAATGTCCAGGAAAAAAAGGTGTCAGTGGTTATGTTGCATTAAATTATTCTTTTAATAGCTGGATTAATATAGTGCATACGGTGATATAGGAAGAAATTAACATGAGAGCTTCTTGGTATCATTGTTTTTCTTTTCTTATTATTTATCATATACCATATTGGCTAATTTACAATCTGCTAAATAAATATCTCAAATGATTTTGGTACTATAGTCACGGTTTATGTCAAATTCACCTCATATTGTCTGAGTATGTCAAAGAAACAAGATATTATCTTTCAGTGTTGCCCATAATGTATTTATAACCCAAGTTTGTGTTTTTCAAGATTCAAGAATGAAGGAAAAATGCTGCTTTTCTGTCTCTCAACCTTCAAATTCCTCTTTGGGTTTTTAACATGAGGATCAAATCGAGTCACTTAACATTTAGTTCAGCAGTTTCACGACAGCCTATAGCCATTGTGTTTTTAGTTTAGGACAGTTTAAGACATCATTTCATAGTAGTTCTCACCCAACCCTTGCGTATTCATAAATGAAACCAGCCCAGTCACTATTGTAGTTTTTTTCAGTTGAGAGCAGCCACTAATGACTACTTCAAATTTTAAGACTAGTTTGTCTAGAAAACTGAATCCCAAGTATGAACTGTCATGTAACTCAAGATGTATGTTACCACAAGCATGTCCTGTTCAGACATAACATAGGTGCTAAAACTGAACTTCCTCACATGTAGGTTGTGTAGTCTAAGTCATGTTTGCAGCTCCTCCATCTTCCTCTGTATCCATGCTTTGAATTCGCAGCACTTCAAATGCAGCAAAGTTTGCATCGCTTGCAAATATTAAGATGCAAACATTCAAATCACTGCCTCTGTTCCTCCGTCTCCCTCAGCTCTCCTCATGTCTTTCTGTGCTTCTCCTTTTTTCCCCTCCCTCTCACGGTCTGCCATCTCTTCCTTTCTCTCAGAGCATCATGGTTTACCATACGGAGTTTGAGGCTGCAGGGAAGGAGCCGGGGCTGCAGGTGTGGCGTATTGAGAGCATGGATCTGAAGCCGGTTCCCAAAACCCTGTATGGAAACTTCTTTATCGGCGATGCCTACGTGCTGCTCTACACCACATCAGCTCCTTCATACTACATACACATGTGGCTGGGTATGACAAAGACTCATATGTGTACATCAGTGTGTGGGGTAACATGTTAGAGCTTTCTGATTCAATTAGTAACTTAACATGATCAAGTCTTGTGATTCGTTTTTAGCTGCAGAGTAAAACTGGAGTGTCTTGAAAGCAGAAGCTTATTGCTGTGACATGTTTCAAGCTGCTTGCCAAGCGCTCACTCATTAGCCTTGTGTGGGTGTGTCAGGTGTGTAAGCAGGTAAATTCACATTTTACATGTTGATATAAACATGCCACGAAATTAAAGGACTATTCAAAAAATGAATCTTTCAAGACATTTCAGGACTTCTGGTTTGTCTTGCTAGATGCAGTTCTATTAATGTGAACTACAAGTTTTGCAACTCTGACAATGTTGAACACAGTAAATATATTACACTATACAAGTGAGGGAAAACAGACAAAACATAATAAAGTATTATAATTTTGATGAAGAATAACTTTATCAAAGAAACTGGTAACTTTTTAAGTTAAAAGTAAACTATTTTTAAAGAAATTGTCCCAATAGCTTATGCACACACTGTATATATGTTATATTATAAATGCTCATACAGGATAAAAGGTTAATCATCCATGCATTAAAGCATTAATATAGCTTTAGATATTGTAAGACTGATAGAACTACACTGTAAATAACTTCTTCATGTGATGTTATAGTAGTTGTAGCAGCTGTAGATTTGATTATCTCAGTGCTTAAAGATCTAAAGATGCAGGAGACAAAGCTGAAATTTTCCACTTTAAAACTGACACCAGAATGTGAAATTCCTCATCGCCACCCACTTTCCTCTCCTGCTGGTTCTACTGGTTCTCGGCTCAGGTCAGACCTGCACTGATTGGACAGGGACCTAAATCCTAAAGAAAACACAAAATCTTTCTCCCCCTTCAGTAATTTGCATTTACATAATAAAAACAGAGTCATGAACAAAGCCACTGCCTGTGCACATGTTGAGTCACATTTGGAATACCCCTCTGGGATTGTCATGGTAACCACATGAGACAGACTCAGTCTCTACAAGTTTACTAAACCTCCTCCTGTACCACGCGTCAGGTCTGAGCTCTCTGCTGCCCCTGCAACTAGAAATAACATAATTACATAATTAATCTCTCTGTCTGGGATTGATGTTAGTCATGTAGCGCTGTGGAATAGTTTTGTCCATATTCTGTTCCATCTGAGAGGAATAGATGGATGCAAACCGACTCCACCCAGAGTGCGGTTGTGTATGATTCAAAGCCTCCATGCCTGACTCAGGGTTCTCACCAGGTCGTGCAGAGACTGAAGTGCTTTGCTATGCTAATGTAAAGCAACTTTACATACCTTTCAAGGAACTTGATGCTTGAGGCTGTTTGATGCAAATAAAGGAGGAAGAAATGTGAAAATAATTTGAGTACAAATGACTTTCTTCCAGGGGATGATTGTTCTCAGGATGAGAGCGGTGCGGCGGCCATCTTTGCCACACAGCTGGATGACTTCCTGGGTGGTAAGCCGGTTCAGTTCAGGGAGCTCCAGAACAATGAATCTACCACTTTTCTGGGGTATTTCAAGTCAGGCATCAAGTACCAGGTGAGCTTGTCTTTACAACAGGGACACCTTAGGGTGGGTGAGGTTAGTATCTGGATAATAAAATGTGTTGATCTGGATTAACTGAGAGGCTGATATAAGGGAAAGAGACAGAATCCATCCAAATATGTTCTGTAATCTCTTATTATTTTCTTGCCTTGTCTTAAAACTTAAGCAGTGAGTTATTAATAGCTGAAAATAAATGAAGCAAATATGTCCCAGTTTTCTCTTTGACCGCCTTCTAAATATAACCACAAAGTTTAATGATTGTCAGTATCCCATGAACTTTGCCATGCAGTTAAGCTGAGTCTGAAGTTCAGAGGAAACCAGTCCTCCTTCGCTGTTTACATCCCAGGGCGTGTCTGACTGACTGACTTCGACACTGTACCTATGGCAGCCAGCTTGTTCTAAGGCAGATTTTTTGAAAGACACAAGCTAGCCCACTTTTTTACCATCCATCTGTTTTTCATTGCCATAAAACCCATCCAAACCCGCTCCTGGATTTGATTGGCTGTATTTTACCCAGAGACTTGTTTACTACTTCGTAAAGTTGTGAAAGTGTGTGACTGGAAAATTTCCTTCTTCACATGCGCAGAAACACACTTACTTTGAACACATGTTGAACGGACAGAACCAAACCTAATTATCTCTTCATAGTTTTGGTAAGCCCACTATTAGGGAACAATCCTTCCATTAAAATAAACAGGGCCCGTATCGTTGCCATGGAAAAGTTTACAGTCTTTCACCAGAGAAAGGCACAAAGGCAGCATGAATGTGGTTTCCATTTTGAGGTTTGCCTAAACAGTCACTCCTCTGCATGCTACCAACGCTCTGTGTCTTTGTAGAGATCGCCGAGCATTCACTGGACAAAATAAGAAGAAACTCTCCCTTTCAAAACTTGTTGTTTTCTGCATATGAGCAGAGCTGAACTATACTTTCTACATTTAAAAAAAAGCATGCTTTTGTCTGTCAGAGCTGCTTCATAAAAACAAATCATGTTTTAAAAATTTGAGTGTGTTCTTTTACATGATTTGTAAATTCCTGTTTTGTTTAATGGCTTTACTGAGGATGGCTCTTACAAGAAAATCCCACATGTCAGGTACAATGCTGCACAGAACAGACATGCTCCTCCCTCCTTCCAAGAGATCATGTTAGCTTAAGTCATCCCATGTTCTCCTCCTCCATTACTGATAAGGTTTATTGTCTGACAGTTGTAATACATTAGTTAATCCTATTATTTGGCAGCACGATTTACAGCCTTTTGTCCTTTGAAGTTGTGTGAAACTTTGTGCAACAAGTTTTCAGCTCATAAATGCCTCCAACCCCAAGATCCAGCCTGACTCTGTTATATGATTACTGGTATGTGATGTAGTTAAGTCTGCTTCCCTTGTGTACTTTTATGTACAAGTTTTGAGTAAAGGTGAAAGTTTTGGTCAGTTTTAACAACTCCATGTCTCCTGAATTATGTTTTTTCACAGAAAGGGGGTGTGGCTTCTGGATTTCAGCATGTAGTGACCAATGACTTGGACGTGAAGCGCCTGCTTCACGTGAAGGGTCGAAGGATGATCCGGGCGACTGAGGTAGACCTGTCCTGGTCCAGCTTCAACAAAGGAGACTGCTTCATTGTAGACCTGGGAAAGGTAAACCATTTGTGTGTGTGCAAAGCGGTGTGTATATGTGTTTTGTTCTCTCTGTCTGTGTATGTAATTACCCAGGAAAAACAAAACCATCAGTGACCACCTTGACATTAACCTTACTTCTCTCAATCTGGATGACTGTCCCTTGTATGACTAATAATTATACCATAGGCATGGAAAATACTTGTTACTGATTGGCTGGCACGTATCTAATAACTCAGGTAATGGGGCACCTCAGACAGTTACAGTCAACAATCTTAATCTTAGTCTTTCATATTATCATTTAACTCACTGCTTAAACCAACTGCAACTCTTTAAAAAGTGAATAATAGTTTTTCTTTGGTAAGACAATAACATAATTGTGATAATGCGCTGAAAGGTTTGCTGATTAAATAATGGACTTAGTGTCTGTCTTTCTTTGCCCCAACCTCATCCATTATTTTCTCATGTATAAAGTACATCATTATGCATTATCTTACTCAGAGTCCCATAAATCTGTTGTATTAAAGCACGGCTGATGTACTGCAGCCTCAGATGTCTGCAGTGCGATAGCTACATTTTCTGGAAAATTGTTGAGATTTGCCACTGAAAGAGAATGAATGTTGCAAAGTTCTGTCAAACCCCGTGTTTTCCTCTCCTGCAGGATTTGTACCAGTGGTGTGGCAGTGAATGTAACCGCTTTGAGAGGCTGAAGGCCTCTCAGGTCGCCATCTGCATCAGAGACAATGAAAGAAATGGTCGAGCCAAAATACACATAGTGGAGGATGAAGCAGAACCATCAGCGCTCCTAGAGGTGACACACACACACACACACACACACACACACACACACCATTTTCTTTCTTCAGCGACAAAGTGAAATATTTACTCAGAGGTGATCACTTGTGAGCGAAAGCTGTGTGTTGCTGTCGGTGAAGCTGACAGCGTGGGAACGACCGGACAACACAAGGCTGCCCTTTGTTTAGTGCTGCTTGTGTGCCAACTCTGTGCCATTATAAAGGCAGCCATTAAAGAAAACAGGAGGGTAAACTCTAAAGAGGCCTAATGAGAGAGAGAGAGAGAGAGAGAGAGAGAGAGAGAGAGAGAGTATAACGATCAGCACTTGTATTTTTGTGTGTGAGTGATAATTATACAGACAAAAAGAGAGAAAGAGGAGCTGAATGATGACCTGCTCTGCTTGTCATGTGTCATGCAGGCTCTAGGGCCCAAACCTGAAATCCCTCCTGGTACCTCCGATGATGACAAAGTGGATGTCTCCAATAAGACGAAGGGCGCCCTCTACATGGTGAGTAACACAAATGACAGTAACTATGTCCCAATACCATACCTGACACTATCTACAAGTGATAACATTAAGCAAACAAATGATACTTTTATGCATAGTAAATCAGCTTGATGTTTCAGCGTGTTCTTGGTGTGTACTTGGTGTGTACTTGGTGTGTATTGCATTACGTCCCATAATGCAATACAAAAAGGAAAAGGAGTGACTCATATAGCATATTTTTTCTTTAAATTGTGGATGGTAGTGTTACAGCTCTAGAAGCAATTAGGGAAAATAAATGAAGTATAGAATTTTTGGGAAAACATATGTAAGGTTTATAAATTTGAAACTAGGAGTAGCTTTCCAAAATTAAAGACTAGTTGCTTCTGCAAAATTCTGGTGACATTACTTTGACTTACAGCAAGATTCCATAACACAAAGTTTCACCAAGCAATATATGAAAATTAGCCACATAATTATAAAGATTCTGCATCTTGGTAATACTAACAATCATGTTGAAAAACAAAATCATGTTCCATTCTACATGAACTTCAGCTGCACTCACTTAAAATGTACATCCATCAATGAATCTCTATACATTATACTGCAAAACCAGGCTATGAATATCCAGTTTCAAATATGATTGTATTGTATTATCTTGTATTGTATTGATGAGTGCAAATAGCTCAAATTTTTAAAAGATATTTAATAAGACTATCATATACTACCAGTCCTTGAAAATAGCTCTTGCAGTCAAGTCTAAACCACCACAATGGCTAAACAGATGTGCTGATTTTGATGATTCCTTCTGATTTATCTACGGAGATTTTGAACCTAACAAGCAGTTCTTCATATTTCTCTGCTTTATAGATCTCTGATGCTACTGGCACGATGAAGGTGTCAGTCGTGGCCCAATCCAATCCATTCAAACAGGCCATGCTGTCTCCTGAGGAGTGCTACATTCTGGACAACGGGGTGGACAAGAATGTCTTTGTCTGGAAAGGTGAATTATAGAAGGAATAACACAGCAGAACATGTTGTTAAAGTTATAATATGAGCTTTCCTTTTCCCTGTCTTATGTGTTTTATCCATCAAACAAAGTGGAAACGTCCGGTTTGGAAAATGAGAACCTATGATTGTTGGGGAAATATGGTCAGATATGGTGTGATGTAGGGGTCAGCCCTACTGGTGTGACTCTCACTAGTTATTATGGATTCCCTGTAGTTTTTGTTAAAGACACATGATGTAATGGCTCAAATTTAACAGCGTCTCTATCCAGAAATGCAGCAATTTCTAACCCTAGCCCCACACAGAGAGAGAGAGAGAGAGAGAGAGAGAGAACGAGAACGAGAAATGTAAAAAACCCTCCAAGATACAACAAATAGAATTAAAGGTCATACTGCTCACCATTTTAAATTAATTCATGTTCCTCCGTGATATTTCTATCTCTGGTTCATAGGTAGATACTTTTAGCTCCACAGGTGCCTCCATTGTCAAAAGTTTTACACTCCATTTATTGTTTTTCAGTTCAGGGTGATCTTGTGCCCTTTTCTGATTGCAAAACCTTTCCCACCACTTGATCTAAAACAGTGATGTAGTAAGATCCAGTGAAAACTCTCCATCCTCAGTCACTTCCCAAAATAAATTTGTGTTTTCAAGATGGTTCAAACTGACAATGAAACCACCTACTTTTCATGTTATCTGAAATTAAGTTGCTGTTTAATACTCATCTATGACAAAAAAGATTTGATGGATTAACTCACTGGCCCACAAACTGCACTGCTAGTGTGTATGAGGGGTGCTGCTTCATAATCCTGCACACGTATGCCTGCTGATGTAGATAGGATTATGACAGGAACTCACTTTAAATGTCTGCATTTATCCTTCTCTGTCTTTTTATTGTCACCACCTTTTTTTTTTTTTTTTTTTTAACATACTCTAGATGTTCCAATTATGACAATGGATAGTCACATTGCATCTTGGGTCTTGATTGTCTGACATTCATGGCTTTGTCACCGTGATCTGACTCAAACCAGGTCCCAAGGCTAACACTTCAGAGCGTAAAACAGCCATGTCAGCAGCTCAGCAGTTCATCAAAGACAAGGGATACTCCAATAAGACACAGGTAAACTACCTGAAATTCTGTGAAAATTATCATCATGCTGCAACTGTACACAGAGATTAAAAACACCCCCCCAAAAAAAAATCCACACATTTAATTTCATGCCACCCGTGCAGAAGAATACATTGAACCAAGGAAGAGTAATCCTCCTAAAATCCCTCCCTGGACTTTTTGCCCTGTAGATTCAGGTGCTACCAGCAGGGGCCGAGACAGTTCTGTTTAAGCAGTTCTTCAGTGACTGGAGGGACAAGGATGATACTACAGGCCCAACAAAGGCCTACACCATTGGCCGCATCGCCAAAGTGGAGCAGGTGCCCTTTGATGCCTCCAACCTCCACAACAACACGGCAATGGCAGCCCAACACGGCATGGTGGATGATGGCAAGGGAAAAGTCGAGGTATGAGTGTGTGAAAAAGTAAAAAGAACCTGGTAAAAGAGTGTGCTGAGACGTTTTAAAGGGTAATGTTGGACTCTGGTGTGGATTTCAGATCTGGCGTGTTGAGGGTGGTAACAGGGTGCCAGTGGATCCCTCCTCCTATGGTCACTTTTATGGTGGAGACTGTTACCTTATCCTCTACAGCTACAACATAGGAGGCCGCAACCAGCACATCATTTACACCTGGTGTGTGTGTGTGTGTGTGTGTGTGTGCGTGTGTGTCTCGATCTGAGATGTTACATTTGTGCTGTAAATGTGCTTGCAAATAGTTCCTTTACTTAATTAAAGGTTGCAATGCCACATTTTAAAAATACTCATTGGAGGAAAGTCCCTACATTTTAATCTTTATATCAGTAACATAATTAAAATGTATTTTATAAAAGTAAAATTACTCACTGGAGAAGAGTTTAGTTTTGTGGTTGATGACAGATAAAAACCTTCCACTGTGGGCAGTTGAAAAGGACATAAGAGGGGGAAAAACATTTTTGATATTTATCCCATGTTATCCCATGTTAAATATAAAATCTGAATCTTAATGTAATTAAAGTCAAAATAAAAAAACTTAAATAAAATACAGGCACCTCAGATTTGTACTTAAGTATATGAGTATAGAGAGATCCATACAACCTAACATGTATATTCAGTTACACCACCACACCCACTCTGACCACAAGAAAACCAGTGAATAAGACAAATTTAGTTTAAGAATAAGACAGATTTAGACAAAGTATTAAAGTATTCAAATTGTGTGTGTTTGTGTGTGTGTGTGTTACTCTATCAGGCAGGGGCTGAAGTGCACTCAGGATGAGCTGGCAGCTTCGGCGTTCCTCACAGTGAAGCTGGATGACTCAATGGGAGGATCCCCGGTTCAGGTTAGAGATTCGTTGTTCTTTTTTATGTCACGTATGAAACAAACATTCAGATTCTGTACAGTCACTTTGTGTTTTCTGGGTTTTTGTTATTTTAAAACAGAGAAATATACATCCAGTCGCCGCTGTATACACTTGTATATTGTAGTGCATTCTAGTGCAATCCAATAAAACAGTCCTGCAATAAATTCCCTCCTTATAATATTCAGCTTTTTGACACTGTGAAAAGTGTTGATTTAGCCCTAAAGTAATTTTTGAGGCCAAATTTTGTGTGTAGTTTTGTACTAGACCATATTATGTTAAACAGGTATACCTAAAAAGAGTTTATCAGACATGGCAGAAAAATTAAGCACTAAAAATTAAGACTCTAAACATTTCCGGTAGTATATAACAGTAAAATATTTTTATTATTGTATACTGTTATTCATCTTATATACTGTTGGAAATATTCAGAGCCTCAATAATAAATAATAAGAATATTATGTTAATAATAGAAATAAAAATTGTGAAATTTCAGTAAGAGCTAACATGAAAAGATTGAGAATTAACAAGAAATGTGACCAATAACAAAGTTTTAGCCTCTGTTTAATTAGCTTATGCTCATTAAAAGACATATTTAATTCGTAGAAAGTTGTTCCCTCAGGTGACGTATGTGTGGTGAGCCATGATTGCCCTGTTATGGGGAAAAACAAGATGCCCTTTAGTGATGATGAAGGCTCAACTTGCCCAACATTAATTATAGAGGATTTAGTACAATTGACCAGATTCGATCATCTTGGTACCTCTGAAAAACAACCTCAGGATAACCAGCAGAGGGCGGTGTTAGTGTAAGTTTTAATTTCATTCCTCATAACGCCACTCTTCTGTGCATACAACATAATACCTACAATATTTACATGTTTGTGGCCTTAAAGAGGTATGGCACTAATTTTACAAATTGAGTGCAGTCAGTCATGGGGAACAATATGAAAAACCCTGCCAAAGGCTTTAGTGGCTATAGAGGGAGATGTGTAGAACTTTGAGAGACTGACTCACACTACGGCACAAGGGTTTAAGAAAATAAGGCTGAAACCCAAAGTCACCTATAGAAGCCGGGGGGGGTTGAATTTACTAAAAAATTCTACAATTGGTACTTTTCAAACTGAGGCTCTTCAGCACCAACAAGAAGTATTCATAAGCCTTGTGGAGTCATAAGGGTTACGTTTTCCTGACATTGCGCATCACCCTCTACAGCCATAAAGTTTTTTTGTTTCACATGCTAAATAGTGCACCCCATGTTTAATAAATTGATTGTGTAAAATTCGTGGAGTCTCCCTTCAACAGAGTTGGTCAACAAGTGCTAGTACCATGCAATTGTGAAGCTTCAACTTAAGACTCAAGACTGATCTGTCTCTGCCACTCACCACCCAGTGATGTGGTCATAAAAAATTGGGTCAAAGTTGACTTTCAATCAGTGAACTGCATCAGGCAAAACCTCACCAAAAATCAAGTCATCAAGCAGTTTCAGATATGTGCTATTTTAAGTCAAATTTCATTTGTAGAGCCCAACATCACATATCATGTCACACACAGTAGTTCCAAATCTAGCTCAAAGCTCTCCAAGAGAAGATAAATCTCCTCAGGAATGTTAGAGGGCGAAAAATCCTCAGGAGAGGCAATTCAAAGAGAGATCCCCTCACCTAGAAATGGCCAGGTGTGACATTAGAGCCGTCGGTGGGAAGAAGACAAGAAGAAGATAAACAGAGGTCATGAAATGGTCCAATGAACAGAGTAACAGTAAAAGAATCAAATCAAAGAGTTCAAAAGATAAATTGACAACGAGTGAATAAAAAAATCTAATTTACATTCTGACCTGTCCGTGGTTTGTAGGGGATTGGGTCCATTGATGGATGGCTGGAGGGGTCCAGGTCTTCATATATACATATTTTTTTTCTTAAAGGAACTATTTTCTCATAAGTTGCAGGTATATCAGTTTGACACGACTTGATATGATGCACATATTCTTAGTATGCTTGTCTCACTAAGATGGTTAAACTCTACTCCACAAATTAAAACAGTAGATGGGCTCATTATGCAGGCTTTGGGAAGGACAAGCATTGGGATGTAATCCAAACAATGACTCACTTCCTGCATATTTACAGGGCACATTAATCGTTGAGCTTTACTTCATTTCTGTTTCCTTTGATTTACTGCCCACTACAGGCAAGTTGAGCAGGAGTGGACGTTTGGGGATGATTAAATGCATCCCCCATGCATGTAGAGACTGTATTGAAATTATTTGGGGAATTTTACTAATGAATTAATCATTTTCTACAGGTGAGAGTGACTCAGGGCCAGGAGCCTCCCCATCTAATGAGTCTGTTCCAGGGTAAACCCATGATCATCCACAGCGGTGGGATTGGGAAAGGTGGACAGTCAAAAGCCGGAAGCACTCGCCTCTTCCATATCCGGCAGAGCTCTTCCCATGCTACTCGGGCTGTGGAGGTGAGCTGGCAGGATATGAGCCTATCTGTGCACGTCCTCTAGTACGAGACTGTGTACTAAGGTTGATCGAGACATTATGGTCTTTGCTCATGAGTGTCAGGCTCAGAACTTGTCAATCAGCCCTCATCGTAGAAAGCAGCTATTCCCTCCTGCAGTTTCTTTTTTCATCTCTGAATTCTGTTTATTTCCTCAGGTTGACCCATCTGCTGCCAATCTAAACACCAATGACGTGTTCGTGTTGAAAACCCCAGACGCCCTGTTCGTATGGCAAGGTGTGGGCGCCAGTGACAAGGAAATGGGGGCCGCCAAGCACGTGGTGGACTTCCTAGGCGGCAGTGCCAGCCATGTGTCAGAGGGCAAAGAGCCAGGTGGGGCCATGATGTGTTGATGATTTTTAGGATTTTTTTGATGATTTTTATTTTTATTTGGGTCATGCACACAAAGACCATGGGAACAATCCAAATAACATCAAGAGAGTTAGTCTAATACAAAAACTTTACAAGTTAGAGTAATTTGTCTTCTTTCCCAAGCTTTACATAGAAAATCTGCAACAAAAAAGCTTCACTTCCTAAAACACAAATCTAGCCTTTGATAGTCATTCAGCCAAAAGAAATCTGCTTTGATTAAAGACATTTTATGAAAAAAAATACAGCCTTAAATCGTCATATAAAGAACAATAAAACATAAAATGAACTTTATTTTCTATCTCTTGTAACCCACAGAGTCTCTCCTCCTCTGATGTGTTACTGAGTGGCTGAACCTGCATAGTTATTGATGGATGACATGCAAATATCTGGACACTGATGATTTCTGTGCTTTTTTCCCTCTCAGCGGGCTTCTGGTGTGCTCTGGGTGGTAAACAGGATTATCAGACCTCCAAGAGTTTGCAGAATGTGGTCAAGCCCCCTCGCCTCTTTGGCTGCTCCAATAAAACTGGAAGACTCATTGTAAGTCAGAGTGAAAGTGAAAGCTGTATTTGTTTTTGTTATTAATGCTTACAATCAACACCTGTGGGAAAAAAAATTCATGTGGTGTGCATGTTTTTTTTTTTCAGGCTGAAGAAGTACCAGGGGAATTCACTCAGACAGACCTGGCTACTGATGATGTCATGCTCTTGGATACCTGGGACCAGGTGAGATGAGATCTGTGTGCTCATTTGTATTGTTCTTAATATGTGAAATGTCATCTAGAGTTCAAAGAGATCCACAGCCTAGATAGAACTGTACGCTACTTACATGTAATAATTTGCCCAACTGTGGACCATCCAAGTGACTGTGTGTGTTTCTGTCTTCCCTCTAGCTCTTCATTTGGGTTGGTAGTGACGCTAATGCAGAAGAAAGGAATGGAGCTCCCAAAATAGGTTTGTAACACTGTGATCCTGAAGGAAGAAACAGATTTACCGCTCACATGATCTGATAAGGCTGCAGATAGTCGCAGCCCAGCAACACTATAGATTTACAGCTGCTGGATTTAGGTAAAATAATAATTAACTCTTCATTTTCTTGCAGCTGAAGACTACGTGGATTCGGACCCTTCTGGCCGCAAAGGAGTCCCCATCACCACCATCAAACAGGGCACTGAACCCCCAACCTTCACTGGTTGGTTCCAAGCTTGGGACACAAAAATGTGGGATACAGATCCATTGGATCGCGTCAGATCCTGTTTCTGAATCCATCTGGCTTCCAGTCTTTCTCCTCACCTATGCAGTTCCTCTTTTTGCAAATATTGTTTGCTTGACTTTAAATCCCTAAGTGCCAAAATCAATATTATCACTTTCTCAGGTTGAATCTCTTTGCCTTGGTCACCGTGCAGTGCGCTGAGCTTCATGGAAATCATTTAATCTCATTGGTGGTCATGTGATTTCCTTTCCAATGTAGTTCATTGGTAGCTTATCAGCTGTCATTGTCACATCTTCAACATCAAGGAGGCCCTTATATTCATAATAAAAAGGAAAATAAGGAAGGAAGCCATTTTATCAATTTCTCTGCTTCTCTCTGCTTTCTTTAGCTGCACTGTGCTTGTGTTCAGAAGACACAGTAACACTCTTTTTTTTGCATAAGGAAGTAGCATATTGGACAAACACATTTTACTCCACCGTGTTTAAATGTGTTTTATCGTTGGTACGGAAATGTGTACACTTACTAGAAGTTGCATGCTGCACCTTTTTTTTTTTTGTTTGGTTTTAACATATATTCTTTGCTTGTGAATTTTAAACTGTTTGTCAAATGTGTCAAACTCCTTACTACTTGACCTGGGATGCTTTGGATGGCTTTTAAATAAAATTCTGTTTTAACCTGTGTTATGTTGAACATTTTCATTGCTGAAGGATAAAAGAATCAGTCTGAAGGTGCATTAAAGGACATTCTGCACCACTAGCACATTTCTAATTCCAGTCGAACAGATATTGTCAGATGGTATATTAGATGGCTCTCACTCAGGCTCTCTCTCAGGAGGTGAGAATGAAAACTCACTGCAGACAGCATCTGTCTAATTTGGCAGGAGACATGAAAGCTGAGTTCACAGCTGTGATGTCCTCCAGGATGTGCAGACACCAAAACAAACAGTGTCTAGCAATATGGTACCTGGAAATTTCTTTGATTGCAAAATTCAGACATATAGCAGTATAAAATCTGCAATGTCAGTCATGCAAAGTACAAATTGTACCACATAAAGTACAAATGAAGCAGAAGATAGATAAACAGACTGACAGAGCTATATAAATGCTGTTCCTAAGTACTGCTGAATACTTAATCTTTTTTTAACATCCATCTTAAAATTAAGCATTTTTTATTTAAAAGCCAAAGAAATAACAAATCCTGTACCTAAAATATTCCTCATCCATCGTTACCTCTATTCTTCTGGCAGATAGTGCTAATTGAAATAACCTTCCTTTTTAACAGTTACAAAACCATTTTTTATGCATGCATTGAGTGGGACTTCTCTCTTGAGAATTAGTAAAATGTTTAATTACAGTGTTATTTACTTATCTTAATACCTGAACTCTTGCTCAGCTACATTGAGGACAGGCTACTGACTAAAACAAGGCTTTTTCACCACATCAATCCAGTCTTGTCTTAATTGCACTGGCTGCAGGTTTTATTCAGAATATTTTTTTTGAAGTATTATTGATTACACTTATACAGATTCACATGATCTAGTGCCTGATTATATTACATTTAATCTCCTGATGTCTCCAGAGATCTGTCAATTCAGCTAGTTTGAGTATTCTAGTTGTTCCAGGGTATGGGTTGAAACCAGTTTGGGTTTTTAGGTGGTCCCATGAGTCCAGGTTAAAATTTTAAAATTCACTTTGGGTCTTTAGGTGGTCCCAAAGTTCAGGTTAAAAACCATTTTAGGTCTTTAATTGGTCTTGGAGTCCAGATGAAAATGGTTTGAGTCTTGTAGTTGTTCCAAAGTCCAGGTTAAAACCAGTTTGGATCTTCTAGTGGTCCCAGGGTCCAGGTTAAAACCAGTTTTGGTCTTGTAGTTGTTCCAAAGTCCAGGTTAAAACCAGTTTGGATCTTCTAGTGGTCCCAGAGTCCAAGTTCAAACCAGTTTGGGGCTTCTTGTGTCCCCAGATTGCACATTTGAAACAAACGGTGACTTGGCTATTGCTGTACTGGCTCCTCAGCTCTGGACCAGCCAACAGTGTAAGCATGAGTTTAGCCTTCTTAAAAACCAGTAAGTTTTTGCTACTTTTATTGTTGTCATTTTCATATAAATTTTCTATTACCCCCCTTTAAACATTCTCTCAATCCTCTTTCAGTCACTCTCCCACATGTACATCTTATCCTTTGCAAACTTACTTTACATGATGTGTCATAATTTTCCTGCTCTTTGGTTTTAAGCTGATGTTTTCATCTTGTCTATGGCATTTTCTTCCTTGGAAAGCAATTTGTGCATCTTGCTAGAAAAGTGCCACATAAATAAAAATGCAGTGTTTTCAATTTCCATTTTCGCAGGTGATCCTATACTAAATGCAGTGTCTGTTCCTCCAGTTTGAAGGACAATGTGTTGACTGGTATTGTGCGCCAAACTCTGAAACATTCCTTTAAATAGCCCTGCAGGCACAACAGGGGCGCTATTATAGGCTCTCAAAGACACGCTAACCTGCCTTACCAGAGAGCATTGCAACGCGGTGGCGCTCCACACATCTCTCCCTGCGCTGGCGTTAGCTGTGCGGGGATAAAGCGGAGCGTCGCTCGGTCATGTGATTCCTCTTTTTTTTTTTTCCTCTTTCTCCTCCTTTGAAGTTGAAAGGCAGGAGCAGAGAGGTGCAGGGACCCAGCTCGCTTTTCCTCAACCGTGGATGCGTTGATTTCGTCCTGTTTCCACATTAGTTGTTTTTCTCTCGGCGTGATATTTTCACTCCAACCTCTGCTTCGCAATGGCGGGGGCTATTATTGAGAACATGAGCACCAAAAAGTTGGTGATAGTGGGAGTTACTCTGCTTTTGTTCCAGGCGTTTGCCTTCATGGTCGGTGGTTTAATTGGTAAGTTTCTTTTTTTTTTTCCCTCTGTTTTACCGTTTGTTTGCGTAGACACTGATTTGTGCGCGCGTGCCTGTTGCGTAAAGTTTTACGTCTGTTCGTTACGTTCCTCTACGCGCGTGAATAGACGTTTTAATGGGTAAAATGGAGTAAATGCTAACTTTTATCTTACCCTCCGGTGTGGGCTTGACCGTGTCGTCAAGCGCTAACAATGCGGGCTTTGGAGCGCTTAAATTGGGTATAAACTGACCCTGCTGTGGCCAAATCTTCCCAGGTAAACCTCTGCTAAATTATTTCTATGTACCAAGGTGTTTTATGCACCTCTTTGACCAGAAATAACACAGGACAGCGTGTTAGCTGAGTTTCTCCGAGCAGCATTTTCCTGTAAAACACTGAAATGCATCAAACATCTGCCTTTCCATTTCTTTGATGTCAACTAGAATGTTCTTCACCCCTTCCTCTCCCCACACTCCTCCTCTTCCTCCTCTCATGTTTGCTGTGAAGGCCCCAGGCAGCATCTCTACCTTCCTTTCACTCCTCCTCCTCTCCCCTTTGTGCTTCCCCTTCTCCCTAAATCCCTCTCCCCTCCCAGCACATTCATGTTTTTCCTCTTCTCCCCTCTTCCCCTGCATGATTTGCATTTAGAAAGAAAGACACACGCACACACACACACACACACACACACACACACACACACACACACACACACACACAAGTACACTCAGCTGTCAAAGTTACATTTGGCCTTAAGGACTAAATATTGGAGTTGCTGTCAAGTTTCTTCAAATCCACCCACTCACACATCAACAACTACACACACACTCACACAGCTGAAAATGCAGTCACACAAGCTAAGCTGAGTCCCTGTGAAAGATGCCTATCTGAATCTGGAACCCCTGAAACCCCCCTAAACACTCTCTAGATGGCTGGTGATAAATTAGCCTGTTTGGTTCATTCCTGGCTGAGATGGTTTTAATGAAGCCAGATTCCTTTGTGTTTGCTTGGTGGCCAGGGGCGGCAGGGGTAATTGAGTAGAAAGGGGTTTTTCTCCCCTTGTTTCCCGACAAACCCGGGAACACGGCATGGGGTCAGCAGGCTGAGGGGACAGCCATTATTCTGGACACACTGTGTTGGAGACTGGAGGAGCCGGTGTGCTGCTAGACTCTCGGGGTCACCACATAATTGAACTTCAAGTGATTCCACATAACTGGACATAATTGAATGTGTTGTGTCCTCTGTTGCTGTTTGTGTGTTTTTTGTTTTTTTTACATAGTTGTGACACAGGTTTTGTGAAGATGGCCTTGCCTTAGTGTTACGATGTTGGAGGGTCAAAGGAATCTGTAAACCAAAAGGATGTAAGAAGTGTTTATGTTTTTTTTTTTTTTNTTTTTTTTTTTTTTTGCTGCTGCACTCATTGTTATCAGTGAACAGATATGATTATATGATTAGATAATAGGGGCATATACAGGCAGAAACTGTTTTTCAGTGATAAACGTTTAAGCTGCAGTTGTACCTTTTTGTTTACTTTAAAGGACCATACCATCCAATTTGCATGTTTGAACCTAATATATTCAATTTTCATACATGTTATGTTACTGACAATCATTTCCCAAAGGATAAAACCGTATTTCAGCTTTCCTGATATTTTGCAAAATCTCTTAATCTTTCAAAATCAAATATTCAAGTGATACACCCACCTTAAAAATCGATGTTTCGCCTGCTAATAGTTATGCAGCCTTATGAAGTCACAGTTGTTTAAATTTTTCAATAAACGCAGGTCTTCTTTTGGGACTATATTCCCTGTTGGAGACATACATTCACTCTGTACTTTTTGTTTTGCTTAAATGCTAAAATTACAGAACTTCTAAAAACACCTGAATACATGCGTTGTTCATGATGATGGATTACCTATCCCAAGAACGTTTCAAATATCAACAAATTGATTTTAATAGCGTACCAGAATGAACTGTAACCAGTGGCAGTCTGGAAGGTAGGAAAAACATTTTTAATTCACCGTTCCAGTAGTATGCTTTAGGAAATGAGTGTCAGTAACATTACATGTATGAAAATTGAATATATTGGGCTCAAACATGCAAAATGGATGGTATGGTCCTTTAAGTTTTTTGCAGCCATGGCTATTACACTTTGGAAACTTACCATAGATTTGACAGTTATTACAGCTTTGAGTTTTCTTGGATTCATTATTCTTTCTTGCAAATTTGTTCATTGTTCTCCACGTGCTCATACACATGGATA
Source organism: Lucifuga dentata (assembly GCA_014773175.1). Lineage (NCBI taxonomy): Eukaryota > Metazoa > Chordata > Actinopteri > Ophidiiformes > Bythitidae > Lucifuga > Lucifuga dentata. The sequence continues at coordinate 73,748 of VXCM01000058.1, read as the reverse complement.
ACAATTTATTATCTCTATGAAGGAGGTCATGTTTTCACCTGCATCTGTTGGTTTCTTAGTTTGTTGTTAAAAGGATTACTCAAAAGAGTTATGAACTAATTTTTCTGAAGCTGTAAGAGCAAGGGAAGAATCCATTAAATTTGTTGAACCTGGAATTTTAAAGTGATTTCATTCATCATAGTATGGCAGAGGATTTTCAACATACATTTGTCAGTTTCTTCAAACATAATGCACCAATCTCAATAAAAAAATGCTACGCCTATTTATCCCAAGATATGCTATAGATATATTCTTATGGTTGTTTCTGTCTGCTGCTGCTATTGATTAGAATGGGCCAAATGCAAAGGACAAATTTCCCCAAGGAAGTGTGGGATCAATAAAAAACATACTGTTTTCAAACAGTATAAATTTAGTCTTGGCTTGTTTAGACATGGTATGTGCTTTAATGAATGCCTTCTAGTTTATAAATGAGGCTACCAATAAAGAATTAACCACATTGTCTACTGTAACTAAATAACATTAAAATCTCAGGTTGCAGTTCTAACAGGTTTATTGAACACAGCAATTGTTAAAATCCCTGACAAGTTAAAAGAGCTGCAGTACTTTTTTTTTTTTTTTTTTTTTTAATCTTGACTTTGTTAGTATTGTAAGTTTGGATTTTTGACCTGATTTTTGACACCACCGCTGTCTCACCACTCAGACGTTAGATCTTTTCAACAGGAGACCAATGCTTTTGAGGTTTTTGCATGATAATGACAGATCTTTTTCAAAGCACCGCTGGTTTCCTGTGAATAGAGACAACAAGCACCAGTCTTGTCAAGCTCATGAATCTCTATGACTAAACGGTGTAATTGGTGCCTGAGAACCTTCGGGAATTTTCCCTCCTGATCACTTCAGAGAGAGAGACTCTTGCTACCAGGCATTTTGTAAACAGTGTTAAAAGTAATTGCTAAAGTGTTTGGACTGGATTTGGCTCAGACCAAACCTGTTGACTGTTCTTAATGGCCGCTAACATATTAACAGTGTCCATGCACAGTTTCAACCACAGGGCTCTTTGATCTCTGGCTTGTGATTTTGAGGGGGAATTTATATCAGCTTTGGCAGGGTCTTGAAACACTTTATTGCATTATTTCATGTCTAACAAGACTTTATTTGTTCCTCTAGCTCCCAGTCCCACCACAGCAGTCCACTACCTGGCCACCAAATGTGTGGACACAGCCAAGGACACCAAATGGTTCATGCCTTGGGGCCCGGACCAGTGTGACAAGATCAGGAGCTTTGATGAAGCCACGGCTAAGAAGATTGAGGCGAACCACATTGTGTTTGCCGTCCACATTCCTCTGCCCAACAAAGAGATGAGCCCCTGGTTCCAGTTTATGCTGGTCATCCTGCAGTTTGACATCGCCTTTAGGATGTTCAACCAGATAGGTGAGAACAGATGCTTTCATACGCAGATTGACTGTGGACTGTGGTTTGTGTTTCTCCTCTAGGAAGGAAAGGTAAGAAGGTCTGACCTCATGTGGATATCCCTGTAACAAGCGCCACCTGAGATATGGTGTGTGGAATTTAAATGCGAATCAGGTGAACATCACAATCCATGTGCATGTATTTAATGAATGAACCAGAACCAGACCAGGCCAGCCTCTCAAACATTCACCCCACTTCTTCATGTTCACTTCTAATCGTGCTCCTCGTAAATCTGATTGCAGAGTCATTCTAGTTTTAGCGCTACCACTCGTTTGTTTTATTATCTTCCCCGTGAGCCAACCTGCCAGGCTACTGGGCTTGTTGTGTTAGTTTTGTTCATCTTGCAGAACGCTTGAGGAACACACAGGAATGCGTGTTATTCTGTAGATTGGATTTCTGTTTCACAGGACAGGCGGCAAACAATGATGGATGTCCTGCTGTTACTTCTCTGTCGTGATATGCAGTCTCTGAGCTTTGTAGAAGGGCTTGACAGACACCCTTGAGACAAATGAGAAGAGAGAAATGGAGAGAGGAGAGTGGTAATCTGGCTGAGCAACGAAAGTTCTTATTATACTGGGACCTGTGACCCAGAACCAAATAAGTTGCATAGTTTAGGTGTGTGAGATCATCCAGTATTTGAGTGGATTTGACAGTTTTAAATAGATCTTGCATCATTTGAGCAGTGGTTGATGCAGTCTATTTATATGGTCACATCTGCTCAAATGTTGACTTTTTCAGCAGTTTGTGTCATTACAATAAAAAAAACAACTATAACTGATCGACTAGCACTATGAACTCCGTGCTGAAGGCTGTTGTTCACACACATTCACACTGGAGATGCATGTCGTTATGCATTTTGTCAGCAACTCCAACTTTCCATATGTGTGATCAGTGGGCATGGTAAGAATTTAAGAAATGCCTTTTGCCGTACAGTTCTTGTTTTATGGAAACACCCTCGCCGTGCTTGCAGCGTGCGTTCTGATCATGGCTGCTCACAGTATAGAACAGCGCAGGTATCTGAGCCGTATGGAAAAGTGGCATTCGTCTCATCTTGTGGCACGGTGTCAAACATCTTTGACATTGAAGTTAGTTCGTTCTCCTCTTTGCTCCGGGTGGAGTAGAAGGTAGCTACCAGATTCCTCCACTCTGCTCTGTCCTTTGCATTCATCTTAGCTTCTCCCCAAGAGTCTCATCTTCTTCACTTCGTTCTTTATGGTTCTTCTCCAGGTGTTCTTCAGTCTTCCTCTATTGTCCATCTGAGAGCAGTCTTTGGGATACTTGACGCTGGCATTTTTAGTACGCGTCCAAGCTGCAACTTTATTTCTGTGGCGATGCCATTGGTTCTAGCGAACTCCAGGAGATTCTTGTTGGAAATTGTGTTCAGCCAGGAAATCCGGCTGATTCTTCTGAAACCGGGCAGTGCTCCCATGTCATGTTTTGTGATGCTGCAGCATTTTACTTTTTTTGTATTGATTTTACGTTGTGTATCATCATCTTTATTTGCCGTATATATTGGTTGGCTTGCCAGCTGAACTGTTACTGATGGAAAGCAGTTCTTGCCTTTTCAAGAACTTTTCATACTGAAGGTTTGAAACTAAATTGGGAACTGTTTTGCTCTAAACTATTTGGAGAAAGAACTGTGCAGTTCCTTGCTAACATTTGAACTGCACTCTGAGTAAAGCTTATGGTAATTATAGTGTGGGATTGACTGCTACAGCTGCATCATTTTACTAAAACACACATTTTACACCGATGTTGGTGGTATCAAAAAACCAGTTCCAGGTACTGTGTGGGTCTCCTTTTAGTAAAAAGCCTTTATGTTACTGATGGGCTTACAGCATTTTTAAATGTTTTTAAGTTTTATTTTTATTATTTTATTTTTATTAGTATTATATATTTTTTTTTAATTTTACTGATGGGCTTACAGCATTTATAAGGGTTTTTAAAAATGCTGTAAGCCCATCAGTAAAATAAAGGCTTTTTACTAAAAGGAGACCCACACAGTACCTGGAACTGGTTTTTTGGTACCACCAACATCGTGTGGTTCAGGAAATCCATTTGTCTGATTTGTGGTAATTCCCCTCCAAGAGCACGTGTGGAAGATGAATACCTGAAGCACTCTGTGCACAAGTTTTTCTTTGTTCTACACATTTTATCTTCTTGGACCATGTTACTGTGTAATGTCACTAACAACTATAGTTCCTGAACTAAAATGGTTTCTAGTTCCTGTGGTGTGAAGGTGTCTGGAGTTCCTGAGTTTAAGGTTCCTGAAAGAGTTCCCTGCAGTGCGAACATGCTCTGGTCTCTTTTCTCATGAAGAAAACCACAAGCGATTGCCTGTTCTGAATCAACAATGCTAAGTGCATCACAGTGGATAAACAGCTACAGCATCTCATTGTGCTGGTGGAGGGAAGGAAGGAGAAAAGAGGGAGACAACTAGAGTCTGGAGAGAGCAGGGGGCTAGGAGCATGGTGGTTTGCTTTGGGTCCTGAAAGAAGGGATTAGAGGGGTTGAGGAAGCAGACTTGTCAACAATTGGATCACTTGTAGAGCCTCTGAAAGCAGTTTGGGCTCCAATCATGCCATTCCCTTGATGCCTATAGGTGTGCATATGGAGAGTGTCACAACTAACAGACGCTTATTGACCTGATACACCCAATTTTGCCATTTTGTCATGAAATTAGTCTGAAAACTCGTGTCAGTGGGAGCTAGTCATCAGTATCATTTGTTGTGGATGTTTACTGCCTGGCTGCTAGACAGACGAGTCAGTGAATCAGCCTGGATCACAGACACGTCTTTCTGCCAGATGCTGCAGACTCATTGTGTGTTACAGGAAGTGCTGTGAGAACAAGTTGATATAGAAAAGACTGAATAGAGACTGTATGAGTCAGAAAAAATGGTCTAGGACCGCAGCAGTGGGATTTAGCCCCATTAAAGTCATGATTTTTAGATTTGGAACCCATAACTTTTTCATCCCATTTTTACCATTTTAATGAGATTTTAGTGAGGCTAGAAAGAAAAACTTTATGAAATGGAACTTTTTGAACTTTAGAGGTGTTTGTAAGTCTTTCTGACTTGAGTGTATTTTAAGTTCTAGTAGTAAATGAAAACAGCTTAAAGGACCATATTAGTGATTTTGTATGTTTAAGCCCACTAACACCACATGCATTTTACATTACTGCCAACCATTTTTCAAAAGTACTACTGGACTGCTTAGAATTGTTTTTCTTACCTTCTAGACTACTATTAGTTTCAGTTCATTCCAGTACATTATTAAAATCAATTTGCTGAGACTTGAAGTATGCTGAAGATAAGTTATTCATCACAACAAACAAGACATCTATTAAATTTTTTTGTCTGGTCCAACATGGAGCTGCACAGAAGAAAATGTCTCCACCAGGGAATGTAGCCCTAGGAGAAGACAACTTTAACAGAGAAATTAAAAATGATGGTGCCTTTTACATTTAGACATACGTGTTAGCAGGTGAAACATTGAATTTTAAGATGGGTATAACACCTGAACATTTGATTTTGAAAGGCCAGGGGGCTTGGCAACATGGGTGAAACATGAAAAGTGAAATACAGCTTTATGTTTGGAAGATGGTTGGCAGTAACGTAATGTGCATACATGCAGGTAGTATTTATTGTGCTTAAACATGCAAAATTAACGTTTCTTTAAAGCTATTTCTAACACTGACATCTGGCTAGCTGAGAGAGGGAACTAAATAAACCATAGAATAAGTCCTCTCCTTTGAACCAAATGGTGTCAGCCTCTCTCTTTGCCTAAAATATGACCTGAATACTCGTGTCAGTGAAAGGCGGATTGTCTTCCTGAACCACCTTATCTGTGTAACTGTGTTCATCCCTGAGAAGAGCTTCACCCTTATTTACCACTCCACCCACCCGCCCCACTTTACCCCCAGCACCAAGCACCCCTGGCAGGCATCCAGCAATAACACAGCTGTTGAGAGGAGGCTTAGTTTCCGTGGCGATGGTCGCTGGACTGGAGGGAATGTTTGCATTTAGTAGGTTAACATTCGAGGGTGTCTCGTTCAACCAGACAGGACGGTCGCACAGAGACGGTCAGCTGCCAGGACTCATCTGGTTCCCTCTCTACTTCCTTTTTTTGGGTCTTTTGTACAGTACAGGCCACCGGGTTTTCTTTCTCTTCGTTCCAGCTCATTTCATAACAGCACAAGAGGCTCTCTGCTGGAGGAGGGAACACTTAGCTTTGTAATGTGATCTAAAGATGCAATTTTAATAGCTTGGCTTTGAGGTTTGTTTTTTTTTTTGTTTTGTTTTTTTTTGTTAGTTTCCCGAGGCTGGTCTGTTGGAAGCCAGCTAAAGGTCTTGTTGAAGTTTATATCGGTAACCTAGTTTGGAGCCGCCATGGAGAGAAGCCTGCTGAATCTGTGTCTATGTTTACGTGCAGGCAGTCAAACAATCCCATCAATCTCTTTCAGACTCATTCCTCTTGCAGGATCTCATATTAACACGTGATTGGTCTGTCCTGGTTTCATTTTAGAGTAAACCATCTAATGTCAATTCAGTCAAAAATGCAGACTTGTTGGGAGCATTTCACTGCAGTACTGCAATAGACTGACAAAAAAGACGTTTCTTATAAGGATATGAATAATTTGTCCTGAGTCCAAAGTGTAATTGGCTTTAAATCGGAGTGTGTTGCTCACTATCTCATATGTCCAGATAACTTAATTCAAAGTTACTGCCATGTTTATGCGACAGTCATTACAGTTTCAAAGCTAAAGTTGGCATCATCTTCACATTATTTTCTTTACTTTGTGGATTAATGGATTAATGGTTAAAATACCAGCATGTCAAGCAAAAATGAAAAGATGTTAGCAGATTGGAATAGTGAATGTTCTCCTTGTCTGTGCCACATATTCACTTTGCTGGTCTTGTTTTTAAGAGGCCATGGCTGTCTGTACGTCCATCACCAAGGCTTAATTTTATGCCGTTGGGGGGATGATGGGTAGTGTTTTATACAGCATATTGTATACATAATTTTTTACATCTTACAAAACAAAAAGTCTATGGTCTGCAGTTTTTTGGATGTTGTGGTTTGGAGCCACTTCAAGTCTGAAGATTAACTTTTTGCAAAGATTTCACTGTGAATATGCAAGTAGTAGTAGTAATCTGTCTTCAGATTCTTCCATTTCTCCAATCAAATGTTGAAATGGCTCTGTTGATCTGAAAGTGAATTTTCATGCTGCTGTTTGTGTGCAGAGAATGGGGCGATGGTGACCATTGATGCTAGCGTGGCCTACAGAGACGACACCATCAGTGAGTGGACTGAGATGGCCCGATCTACTGAAAAGAGGAAGCTGAACTGCAACTTCACCACTAGCAAGGTGAGGAAGTGATGCTTTCTGTGCTTTCTTTAATGTAAATTCAAATTAAAGGGAAAAAAATTAATCCTGTCTGACTTTAATTAAGGTGATGTAACAGTTTTTAAATGATGGGGCCAGGCAGTAGTAACATAACAATATAAAAATTGTCATTTTTTTGTGAGTATGCTGTACGGCCTATATCTTGATGTAGTCTTTCATAGACGCAGATTGTGCGAATAATTAAAACAGTTAAAACTTTCTTATTCAAATCTGAGTAATTAGAGGCAGAGTAACAAAGCAGTTTTACTCCAACATTTTGATACTGCTAATTTTAAAAACAATATTGCACTGATGCAACCAAGGATAACAGCATTTATTGATGGGGAGGATTCATGCAGCATATCTGTGGCCTTTCCCATTTCTAAAAGCATTTTAACTGAGCAGTGACGTCAGGTTGTTTTTAAACCAGAAACTGTGTGCTGTTGTGTGTTCTCCAGACCTTTGAGAATGAGGGTCGTTACTATGATTGTGAACTGCTACCCTTCATGGAGGTCGGCAGCGTAGCCCATAAATACTATCTGCTCAACATCCGCCTGCCTGTCAACGAACGCGAGAAGATCAACGTGGGCATTGGAGAAATCAAGGACATTCGTTTGGTTGTAAGTTTAAGATTCGCACTCAGCCAGCATTCCTTTTCAACTACGGTCACTACGTTTATATGCACACTGTGCTCTGATGTTTTTGTCTGCACTGCAGTTAAAGCAAATAAATCTGATTGACAAGAGCTGTGAAACTGTACACACCAAAATTTATAAATTTTCAAGTAACGGTCTATCCACCATGAGGTGCATTTTTCAGTCTTTACAGCTTGAGTGCTTGGAAAGAATTAATAGGATTCTGTGGTTCTCTGAATATATATGACACATCCTATAATCAGAGCATGAGGAAAGTCCACCAGGTGAGGAAATTTAAGTTGAGGTGGCTTACTCTGATTATAGCGTTTACATGTTTGAGTAAATCGATTTACAATCATACAGTCTAGGTTTGTGACTTGGAGTAAGCCTATGCTAATTTAGTCTGATTTTCATCTAATTATGGTGTTTGAAAAATTCAATTTATTGTCTTAATTGGAGTATAATCAAAGTTGTAATGTACATGTTCCAAATGACTGAATGCTTGGATGGACTTAAATATACAGTATGTATATGCAGAAAACTGAAATGCTTGCAATATTATCTGCTACATTATGAGGTCAAAAGTATGTGGACACATTGGCTTACTAATGATTGGGTTCCCAGTGCTAACAGCTGCATAAAATGGCCATTTGTTTCCACTGAAGGGAAATTTTTGATGCTGCAGAATGCACTGATATTTCAGACAAAAGTGTGCTTTAACTTTGCACCGGCAGATTGAGGAAGACTCCTTTCTGTTTCAGCACGACACAGTGAAATACTTAAAGAAACTGCTGAGTTTGAAGTGGAAGAACTTCATGGCTTGACACCGCCTGCATTCCACAGCTTATCATCCAACATCAGCGGCCGACCTGGCTGACACTCTTATGGTTGAATGGAAGCCAATTCCTGCAGCCATGTTCCAAAAACTAGTAGCAAGAAAAAGGGGAACCACTTCCTTATTAATGCTAATGGCTTTGGAAATAGATGTTTCAGCAATGAAATGTGGGTGTAAAAGTTCTGTGTATGTTACAGTGTTTGTGATGGAAGAATATAATGCAAATTTCTATCAGTAAATGAAATTTGATATGGTTATTTTGCACCAAAAAATGATAATAACTGTCTTTCGTTTTGTTTTGTTTTGTTTTGTTTTGTCCCCCCCCACCCCAAAAAAAAAAAAAAAAAAAAAAAAAAAAAAAAAAAAAAAAAAAAAAAAAAAAAGAGCATCCACCAGAACGGAGGCTTCACCAAAGTGTGGTTTGCCATGAAGACGTTCCTCACACCCAGCATCCTCATTATCATGATCTGGTACTGGAGGCGAATCACCCTCATGAGCAGACCTCCTGTGCTGCTGGAGAAGTAAGACTCTCATCCGTCTTCATCGCTGTGTTGCCTTGAACTGTAATTGTATGAGATCTCCTAATTTTGGCATCATAATTCCAACCGAAACATCAGCCCACCAACCTCTTCATCAAGCATCTGAGGAGGCATATTATTAAGTGCTAAAACAAATAAGCTAATTGATCAAGACAAAATTAATCATCATTCTTTTGCTTCTTCTGGCTTGTTAAATGATTATATCAGTGATTTTGCATGTTTAAGCCTAATATATACAGCTCGCATACATATTACATGACTGACAACCGTTTCCTACTGGAGCGATAAATATTGAATTTTTTTCCCTTACCTTTCTTGTTGAAGTTACTTAATTTATCTGATCAAGCATAGAACTACATGGGAAAAAAATGTATGTCTCCACCAGGGAATACAGTCCCAGGAGGACAGGTTTTATACAGAATTTAAAATGACTGTGCATTCTGCAATCATAAGTAGGAAGCAGAACATAGAATTTTACGGTGGGTGTATCACCTGAACATTTGATTTTGAAAGATCTGGGGATTTGGCAAAATAACAGGAAAACTAAGATACGGTTTTATGTTTTGGAAAATGGCTGTTAGTAACATTTACGCAGGTAGAATTTTTTGGCTCAAACAAGTGAAATCACTGGTATGCTCCTTTTAAAAAGAGAGGCTTTGCTTTTTTGGTTCATACAATTATAGTTTAAACCCACTATGCTTTTTAACTTTTGTTACGACAATGTTAGACATTTGAAGACACACTTTGAACTCTTGGAAATTGTGAGGGCCAATAGTCACAATTTTTCACATTTTGTAGATTAATTAGCTGATTAATCGGGATTATACAGTAGACAATAATGAAAATAACCATTAATTGCATTAGCAGGTTACAGCTTTGTAACTGAGACATGACACAGTTTTTTTTGGAATAATCAAATCTGTGAAAAGATGAGAAGGGCCACACCAACGGAAATACACCATTTTTAAAATTAATTGTGTCCTATAAGAAAAAGATTTAAATCGTCACAGATTTGTTCATATCTTTCCCCAACTTTGGAAATTAAAGGTTGGTGCTGCAGATGCGGATGGTGTTGACTGAAGCAGTGTGTCTGAATGCTGGACAGAGTTTTCTAACCCCCCTGCAGTGCTGGAAAGACAGATCAGTAAGAGGCTGTCCTCTGCGCCACAGGAAGCGCCTGGCGAAGCGTGAAACACGTTGCAAAATCTGCAAGCTAGCACTCAGCCAACGCATTCTTCATACACACACATTCAGACCGCACACACAGACACGCATGAACAGTCCCTCTATCTTTTCCAGTTCAAGGCTCTAATTCCCAAATGACCAGCAGGCTCTCAGGAAGTGCAACTTGTACCCTGTTTGTGGACAGCGGATGATTTTTTTCATGCTGTAAAAGCTTTGCCAGAGTCGTCTGCAGAGGCATCAGAACACTGAACCTCAGACCTCCTCTAAACTCAGAGGACAGATGTGAGAGGCAGTTTGGAGTCTTGAAAAGCGGTCCAGAGTGACGTAACTCCAGTAAAAAGTCACTGAACTGAATTACAAATTACCCTCAAAGGTCTGTAGTCTTTGTTTTCTGACATTAGAAACTAGTTTTTGGGGATATTATAAACTGGAAAATGCCCTGTGCACCTTTGCTTCATTAAGGTTTTGTTTTGCATGCTGAGTTTGTTGTCTCACACGTGCACGCATGCAGACAGATGTCGGCCTCAGCGCTCTCGTCTGTGTTAGCGGAGGACATTCCCTGCATACCAGCCAAATGCGCTTTCGCTGTTGGCTTGGTGAAACACTGTTGATAAACTGTCTGGAATGCAATTGCTTAAAGTCCATTTCTTGTATTGATTACACCACTTCTGTTACTCACAATGCTTACAAAACATTCTTGCAACCACATGTTACCAAGTGACCTTTTTCTGCTCCCATTTCTTCCCTTTTCTCACAGACACACACACACACACACACACACACACAATGCACCTCTGTTTTTAACTCTTGCCGTCTTTTTATGATCATTCTTTCATCAAGTGGCAGCATGCAGGGAGCTGCTGCAGATGCTGGGAAGACAAAGCTTTTCTGTCTCCCTGTAGGAGGATGGTTCTTAATTGAGTCACCATTATTCTTCTCTGTAATGTCTGGACTTTCAGTGCTGGGGAAGGTTAGCTGTGATAATGAGGTTCGTTGGTGAGGTAGTGAATTATATAGAGGTGGATGGTTAGTGGGAACACACTGTGCTTCTGGCTGATGGGATAATTGAATCAATAATGTGTGAAGACTTAATGTTCCTATTTCAGCAGACACAGATGTGGCCTTTCTGTGCAACAGCGATCTTGTTTCTATTTTTAAAGATATAGCTCAGGAGCCAGGCCTGCGTGCTAAATAAGTGCTTTCTGTTAGCTTGTTCATTTGCTATGGACATAATTTTGAATTACATTCATAATCAAAAAGCATCCTCTCCATCACTATATACGTGTAAATGCCATGGTGACAGATTCTAAATTGAGAATGTTTTTTTTTTTTTCCCGTCAGGGTAATCTTGGCACTGGGCATCTCCATGACATTCATCAACATCCCAGTAGAATGGTTCTCCGTTGACTTCAACTGGACCTGGATGCTGCTCTTTGGAGACATCAGACAAGGAATCTTCTACTCCATGCTGCTTTCCTTCTGGATCATCTTCTGCGGGGAGCACCTCATGGTCTCATACCAGCTACAGCATATACTAACTCTTTGGCACATGTTTGATCTGAATGCTGCACAGTTTTATTTCAGATTCTTTTCCGCCATTAACAGTGCCAGCCATCCCACCTGCAGCGTTCAGTGCTAAAGACTTTTAAGCACAATTAGCCAATTTACAACGAGCTAATGCTAAATAATTGAAAACGATAAAGAATGTCTTTTGATAAATTCAAGAATCAGTGCTTGCTGAGATAAATACTTTTAATAAACTTTCTGTTTATCTTCTGAAAAGTCATGTTTGTTTAGGTGAACTATGACAAACTGATTAGACAGTAAGTGTCTTGTTTTCAGTGCCTGTGCAGCTTTTACTCTGCATTATTCCAGACTTGTGCCACAATTAGATGTATTTATTTGGCATTAATGAAGACTGGGGATGTTGTACTCCTCTGATCCACGTTATTGCCACTCTGAAGTACAAAATAATCTATTTGTCCTTTGAATATAATATTTTCTCATGAACTAAATCTGTTGTTATTCCCTCTCTTCCATCAGGACCAGACGGAGAGGAACCATTTCTCAGTTTACTGGAAGCAGGTTGGACCGATCGTCTTCGGGTCCTTCTGCCTCTTCATCTTTGACATGTGTGAAAGGCGAGCGGCGTTGTCTCTACCCATTTCATATCTTCTCTGTTCTAACTTAGGAAACTCTGTAAAATTCTCAACTAACTTGATTTATAAAATTGTTGTTATTTGTGCCAACAGAGGTGTCCAGTTGACAAATCCCTTCTATAGCATGTGGGCTTCTGATGTTGGAACAGAGCTGGCAGTATCCTTTTTTAACTTTAAACACTCATGAAGTATCCTTTTTAACTTTGAAGTGTCACCAAGCATAAAGCTTAGAATTGTTAGAAAAATGCTTCATCTCTTCTGCGAGCAGCTTATCTTGCCAAACGTTTGTGTCCATCATAGATGGGTATGATGCCTCTCAAAAATCAAAAGTGTAAATGGATAAAAATCATCACCTTCTTGTGGCTAATAAATGCTCTGTGTCCTGTTTCTGGAACTGGTCCTGTTATGGCAACAAATTTGTGTATTCACATTCCCATGCCAACTGCTGAACTGTGTTGTTTTTCCGTGTTTCTCTTCAAGCTCGTGTCGATCATGACTATTAATGCCCTTCCCTCCATTTGTGGAGGATGTGAATTTCCTCTTGCTGGTTGTTGGCATGAGCTGGACACTCTGATCTCTAGACTAATAAGATGAAAAATTATTTAGTAATGCCATATGTGAAAGCACTGCTGAGGGTTTCCCTGTAGTGTGTGTGTGTGTGTGTGTGTGTGTGTGTGTGTGTGTGTGTGTATACCTGCCTCCTATCTGTTGCTTTCCTTGCCAGGCTGTATGGTGCAAGATTTATTAGTGTGCTTTGTCGAAAACCAGCATTCTGTCTCAGAGCCCCACTGGAAGGAAACAATGGCAAATGCAGCGTGATATTTGCTCAGTTCTCACAACTCTGTGGGTTTAATGAAGACATTTAGTCTATAACCAGGGTTATTAATGCTTTATAAGGCTCACAGCAGACAAGTTTCTGCCAAGTCTTCTACTGCAGTTAGTGTGAGGAAAGAAGCATTACTCAACAAATCATTTAAGATCATTTTCTTCTAATTAAAAGTTTAATAAGCAACAACAGACATGAATTTTGCTGCTTAAATTTGTCCAAATGATCCTCTACATACTTCTATATAACTTCATAACTTCTATTTTAGGTAAAGCTGATGCTTATTGGTGCACAAAGCCCACACCTGGTTGCCATGGCGAGCATTGCGAAAGAATTACAAATTTATTTATTTTTTTTTCTTTTCACTTATTTAACAAATTAAATGTTAATATGTTTTGAGTGCATGGCCACTCTGCAGACAGACTCCTTTAAGCAGAGCCTTTCTTTGGTTATTTCCTTAACTGGTATTGCTGTAGATGGCATTCATAATCGTGGCAGGGATCTGTGCCTGCCTCTACTTCCTCTTCCTCTGCTTCATGGTTTTCCAAGTCTTCCGCAACATCAGCGGTAAGAAGACATCACTGCCTGCCATGACCAAAGCCAGACGTCTGCACTATGAGGTGTGTGTCTTCTTTTATTTATTGTTCTTTTGTCTGAATATCTCAGTTGGAGTTCCTTATCACATAAAGAAATTGGCCGTGACGGCACAATGGCAATGGCCTGCTATGTGGGAATGTGATTTGTTTGCCATTTTGCCACTAATTCATCACCATTATGACCCAGGGCCTGATATTCAGATTCAAGTTCCTCATGCTGGTCACTCTGACCTGTGCTGCAATGACAATCATCTTCTTCATCATCAGCCAGGTGAGTCTGTTGCTGTTATGAAATCCAAAGTGGGTCGCATTTTTCACATCCCAGATATCATTCTGCCAGATTATATCTTTTATGGTCATAAGGGATTTAGTGTGTGGTGTTAGTTGGAATTTTCCTTCTGTTTGTTGTGCTGTATTGTAACCGCTACAAATAAACTGCTTTCAGGAACCAGCAATAAATCAAAGTAAACATTTATTACTAAATTTGTGTTCGTATCACACAGAAAAATAGAGAAGTGAAAACAGACTTTTTCATTTCAGCGACATAAAATGTCTCTTGCTCTGTTGTCTTGTGTTTACAGGTGAATGAGGGTCACTGGCACTGGGGAGAACACACGGTGCAGGTGAACAGCGCCTTCTTCACCGGCATCTACGGCATGTGGAACCTGTACGTCTTTGCCATCATGTTCCTCTACGCACCATCTCACAAACGCTACGGAGACGAGCAGTCCAGCAGTCAGTACTACTTAATTCAAGCAGCTTTCTGTTTTAGCTATAGTGGCAAGAAACTTGCAACTTTTCCTTGTGTTTTTGTACAAAAAAAAAAAAAAAAAAANAAAAAAAAAAAAAAAAAAAACTGAAAACACTTTTTAAAATTTCCTCATACATAACTCTATTTTGAAATGATTCATGCTATTTTAAAGCAACTTTCTTAACTGATCATTGGACCGCCTTTACAATCAATAGTTGATTCATCATTAAAAGCTCTTTGGAATTGGAGGTGACTGGAAACCTTATGCATAATGGTGACTTAAATATGAAAATATGCTGTATGAGATGGAGAAGAGGAGAAAATATGCTTTATGACATGGAAATTGCAGCATCTTTAGAGCACACAGCACAATTAGACAAAGTTTTGTTTAATATTAAATCAAACTCCAAACAAAGATATAAAATGTCCTTTAAGCACCAATACATTGTAGAAAGTAGAAATTAGAATATAGAAATTTGGCAAGTCAGTCAAAAGAATTAGTCATTTTTACACCTAGTTGTTTGTGTATATAAATCTGTTTAAGGTACTGAGTTCATTTCAGTAATTGTAAAGTTTCTGAAACAAAGTAAGTTTAATTTAAAGTTATCAGTGACATCTTGTAATGTTAGAAAATACAGCATTAACAGTGGTGCTAAAAAATAGTCACAATCTAATAATTACTACAACGAGTTTGCATTCCTTATGAGTGTAACATGCTTAAACACTAACCATGTTATCTCCTTACTGTAATAAATGTCAGTCTACCTTAAGTTATCAAACTGCATTAGTATCCTTACAGCTCTCGCTTCATTCTTTTGGAGAGCGAGTGCTAGTGTTCTGCTGTAAAGCTGCCTATTCATGCAAAGTTTACTTTTGGAGAAGGCGGGGTGAGTGGATTGAGAAAGACCCACGTTCCCAGGGGAAAGAAGGGATTTTTTGGCCTGGGAAGGTGATTCTAATGGACACCAGGCTTCCTTCCAGAGGGAAAGGAAGAGTGAAGGGGNAGGGGGGGGGGGAGAAACGGGGAAGTAATGAAAACCTTCCATCCGTCTTCTGACGTCAGTGATACAGGGAGAGAAAAAGAGGGTTTGAAGTTCTGGAAGTTTCTCTGGTGTGTGTGTGTGTGTGTGTGTGTCAGCTGACCTCGTTGGAGGGACGCCTGCCTCTTGGGGTTTCAGTCTCTTTGTTGATTTAGTTTATCAACTTGCTGAATTTCACTTCTATTTTAAGAAACCCTGAAGGTATTTCGTTAACACCAAAGCAGTGATGGCGAAGGCCCAGCAGAGACTACACTTCCTGAGGGTCCTCAGGAAGAACAAACTGGATCAGAGGCTGCTAGTGACCTTCTACCGTTCCACCATCGAGAGTGTAATTACATACTGCATCTCTGCCTGGTACGCTGGGAGCTCGGCTGTGGACAGGAAGGCCCTGCAAAAGGTCATAAACACGGCCCAGTTGGCTGCCCTCTGCCCTCCCTGGAGGAGATCGCCGGCTCCAGATGCCTGCGAAGGTCCACCGCCATCCTCAAAGACCCCTCGCACCCAGCGCATCACCTGTTTGAACGGATGCCTTCTGGCAAGCGCTACAGGTCAATGAAGGCCCGCACATCCAGACTAAGGAACAGTTTCTACCCTTGGGCCATCAGAACACTAAATCACCGCTGACCTGGACATTACTCTGTCAACGTCACCATCATGTGCAATTCTGTTCCCATGGCACCTTGTTCACCACTTTAAATCGGTACCATGTAAACTGTGAAATATATTCTGATTGCTGCTAACTAATATTCTGATTGCTGCTAACTACCTGGTGTTTATTACTCTGTGCAATACTTATTGATTGCTGCTACCATCCCTGCTACTGTTGTAAATATCGAAATACACACATCTATATCTATATATATAAATATACTTGATACACTTTTTTTGATATACTTGATATACACTTTTGATATACTTTGATATACACTTTGATAAGTATATTTATCTTTTCAGCTGTGTAAATATAATTTAAATAGATGTGTACAAAGTTGGTTTTTTTTTTACTCTTTTTTATACTTTATACTTATGCACTAAGGGAGAAGCACCTGTAATTTCATTATATGTTACGTATAATGACAATAAAGCTATTCTATTCTATTTATGTTAAAAAAAAAAAAAAAATCACCAAAACCAAACAAATTTACTTCCAGAGGATGACTGGCTGCAGAGAGGAAGATATACTGTATATTCATGCAGTGTGGACAGCAAGAAATCAAACAAAATATCTACTCTTAAAAAATGAAATACCACCCATCTCGGATATGAAATGATGTATGGTGTGTTTTTGCAGGAGACGCCGGCGCAAACAGTGGAGAGGACATCCAGCTGACTACTACCATCACCCACGTCGATGGTCCCACTGAGATCTACAAGATGACTGGCAAAGAGGCCCAGGAGTAGATGTCGCACTGTGATTAGACTCTACCACCTACTGCTCCAACAGTCCCCTCCCTCATGGATGTTATCCGTTTTTTCCATTTGATACCTTTATCATAAAACAGCATCAACAGTCTACGTTGAATGTACCCGTCAGTTCCACAGGTGCTGCCCACTTCCCACCTTTATAGCTGTGCGACTCATTACATGCACCCTGTTCCCAAAGTCCCTATTGAGTCTCCAAAGGGTGATTGTCTCAACACTCCTAAGTCATTTCACGGTCATTTTTTTTTTTTCTNATTTTTTTTTTTTGTTTTTTTTTTTTATTGTTGCATGATCTTTTCAGACCTAGTCAGACAGAAATGTTGCTTGTAAATGGAAGACATAAGTGTATTGTGTGTGAGAACAATACGCCCAAAATTTTGCAGCAGTCACTCCTGATATAAAGTATGGATAAACTGTTGTTTGAAAAGACTTGACCTTCTGACATATAGTAGATGAACAATGATATTTTATTAACTGTAATAGAACCAACACATTTGAATTTCTGTTTAGCTTCCTATAATATTCATACTAAAAACGCTTGAGTTTGTCACATACGTATTCTTCTATCCAAAGTAGATAATGTGGATTACTGCTGTCATTCTTTAAATCGGTGGACTTCCTTTTTATATTGTTAAAGAAAATGTACAGGCCACATAGCCTATTTGGGAAATGCATACTGTATGTTCATTATGTTACAATGTAGAAATCTATTTTTTATAAAGTTCTTATTTTCAACTTTATGAAATATATGCATAAAGCTGTATCGATGTTGACAAGAAACTTTAGATTTGAAGCTGACTGCAGCCTTACACTTGTTTTGCTTTTATGCAAATTTAAATAAAAACTTAATGCCCTTCTGTTTTACTCATATTTTGTACCTACTTCACTGTTACTGCCAATAATTAATTAGAAATTAATTAAATTTTGATAGTTGTTTGACATAAATATTTAAAAAAACAAACAAACAAAAAAAAAAAACATGCAGATGTCCAGGCTGAAAAGTGTAGGTTCATTTGTGAATTTGGAATTTTCACACACATTTAATTTGTGCTGGAAAACATGCAGTGCAGTAGAATCAAGGAAAAAACGACAGTTGATTATAGAAATTGTTTTCTTTTGATTGTCACGCCTCATTTCATGTCATGCCTCAGGCTTGACAGAAATGACAAGCTTTTCACAAGCCATTCTACCAAGAACTTTTTTCACTGCATTTTTTAAAATGGCAGATGAAAGTCCATTTCAATGAAAAGTAAAATGGCAAAAAAAAAAAAAAANAAAAAAAAAAAAAAAGACTTTAGACTCCAAAGGGTTAAAATGCATGCATTGTTGATGTTATGATGACCTGATATTTATATTGATCATAAAATAAATGATTTGTCGTAAGGATAATTTTCTATAATACCCAGTAGTCAGAGCTTGTCTATTTGGAATAATATGGCCTTTCAGAGATTTTATGGGGTGATTTTTTTTTCCCTTTATGGGGTAATTCTGTACCAACATGAACATGTAACCTGCATTCATGTAGGAACGGTGCGCCTCTCTATGGCTCATAGCAGAACTACAACCATGTTATTGCAGTTGTCAGTGCAGCGTCAAGCTAGTCAATGGTAGCAGGGAATACACCGGAAATTAGTTGAATTTAGATTATAAATTATGAATTATTCATTATTCAACACATCTCTATACAGTCTGGCTTTATCTTGGCAAACAAAACAAAACAAAACAAAACTGTTAGGCCATGGCGGGGGGGGGGNGGGGGGGGGGAATGCCCTCACGAGTGCCCTCTTTCATTTGTGATTAATTTAATTTGAAAATCCAAGCCGGAAGTATGTTAATTACCGCAAACTTGACGCAGCATTTCCGCCCCTCTCCTCCCGACAAAGTTCGGCTGTTCTCGTGTCGAAGCGTCTAAGTGGAGGAGGAAAAGGAAAGAAGAGAGGGAGAACTGGTCGCATTGGGAAGAAAAAAGTAAAGGAGAATCCAACATTAACACAACCGTCAGCAGAAAAAGCGAAAGCGGCAGGAGTCGGCAGCCTTCAACTCGATAGTTGGTCCCAGTTTGAGTGTAAATCCGGTTTTCGGTCCACGGTGTAAGCATATTAGTGTAGTTGTGACATTGCACCGTGGAAAGGTCTCCTCCCAGTTTGTTGACGGATATAGTTTGGCTCCAGTGAACGGAGACACGACAGGACCTGCGTGTTCATTACTCCGGACAGGTAAGACTGCCATGTGTCGGTACATTAACAACAAACAATACGTGTTTTTACCTGGAGCAACGGTTGGCTCTTATAAATAAGACATATTTGTTGTCATAACCGCCAGCCTCAGTCTTTATTCGTGCAAAAAATAATGAGACACCATCGCTAATTTAATGGCTACTAATGTTTCGTTTTGTACATGTGTGAATCCAGAGACCAGAGCGCATAAAAATAACATTTCCCTCTTCGGCAATGCTTCAACAGGTAACATCCGTGGCTGAAGGTTTGCTCAGGGCCTTGCTTTCGTGATAATTTCCCACAAGCTCCACCTACTGTGTACATAATGACTTTCTATTTAGAAAGCAAATATGTTATTACAGGACAGAATATAGCAGTTTTATAGGTGTGTGTAAACCTGTTTGATTACATGGATTAATCTCTCTTGACCATTGCCTGTGTGGTCCCCCATGAACCAATTAGATTGTGGCCCCTGGTGCAGTGCTTAATTTGTACCGTAACGCACCGGAACTGAGTTCCGGCACTTATTTCTGATGGCTCTGTGCGTTCCGGGAGAGATTATTTCAGAAGCTAGCGTTCCGGAACTATATTAAGTAATTTAGTTTTAATTTTATATCGCTTTTGGACATAATTGTGTTCATTAAACAATAAAATAATTAAACTGTGTACGACAAATTCTTGACAAAATCACGAAAGCAAATTATTGAAGCTAACACACCAACACGGAAATCTGGATAAAATGGATGAAAACGAGCCTTTCTAAAAGCTGACTTGAGGAATGATCACACTGTGAAATGTTTCTCCATAGCAGCCGTGTTTTTTTATTTTTATTTTAGTTTCTTAAATGTAGTTATGGTGTGTCTATCAGTGGTGGGACCTACAGTATACGCTGCAGGGAGCGCTGACTTAGTGCTGCTCCCCCCCCCCCNCCCCCCCCCCGTCAAAAAAAAAACCAAAAAGTCCCGGTAAAAATTAGCATCCCAATCAGTCGTAGTTCCGGCACTTCTTTTTGCCCAAATTAAGCACTGCCCTGGTGTGATGGTGGAAGTGGAGGCCCCACGCAGGGAGGTGGCTGAGATGTTTACTTGGGGCATCAACAGCTCTGGTGATGTCCCCTGGCCATTAGGAGGACAGAATACAGACCAGCCATTGAGGCCAACTCATTAGTATCCCATTCACCGCCATCAAAGCCCACTCTCTACACCCATCTACATGAGTGGGCCAGCAACAGGCATCAAATTTTGTTAAACTGAAGGACTGAACTGCTTTGTTACTGATATTAATCGAAGAGATTAAAGGAAATCACCAGCACGTAGCGCCAGATTATGTGTCTGTGACTCCTTTATATATACTTTATACAGCGCCTTCCACAAATATTGGCAACCTTGGTAAATAAAAGCAAAATGGGCTGTGGGAAAAAAAAGTCTTTGTGTTTATCCTCTCGATTTTTCATTCAAAATATTAACAAAAATATGACCTTTAATGGAAGTAAAGTCATTGGAAAGGAAAAAGAAATTCTTATCATGAAACAAATATTTTTCTCAATGGACCTGGAAGATGACGGGTGTGTATATTGAGCCCACGCTCAGTGAGGAGGAGGATGGTTCGAGTGGCCAAAGAATCTTCAAGTTTCACAGCTGGAGAATTGCAGATGTTTATTGGGTTTTGGAGTCAGAAAGTCTCCAAAACTACAATCAGATGCCACCAGGCCAACTGAGGAAAAATATTGCTATGATAAGAATTTCTTTTTCCTTTTAATACTTTTGTTACAGGTTATATTTTTTGTTAATATTTTAATTCAAAGATCAAGAGGATAAACAAAGATTTTTTTTTCACAGCCCATTTTGCTTTTATTTACCAAGGTTGCCAATATTTGCGGTCACATTTGTGTACTCTCAGTGACCATTTTATAAAGTACAGCTGTACTAACCAGTACAATAGAACAGCTCTGCAATAAATTATATTTGTGAAGTTGATAAGGTTCAATTGTTGTTAATTTCTCAGGCTGTAGTTAGTGGTATTGTTGTATCGGACTGCATTAGATTGAAAGCTCTTTCTAATAGTTAGTCCACACCTGATTATATACTTGAGGAGGTCAGAATATTAGAAACATTAATACAATAGCACCACAACATGTAGCCACAAAAATTACAATGGAGTTGACTCATCAGCTCTGATTTATGTCAACAATAACTAAACAAAGATAGGATAAATTCTATCTCAAAGATAGGATTTAAAGAACCATGACATGATTTTGCATGTTTAAGCCCAATAAATATTACCCTCATAGATGTTACTGACAGCCATTTTCCAAACACAAAACCATAGTAGTTTTCCTGTCATTTTGCCAAATCCCATAATCTTTCAAAATTAAATGACCAGGTGACACACCCACCTTAAAATTCAGTGTTTCACCTGCTAACAGTTACGTTCAAATGTACAAATCTCTTGGTAAAAGCCTGGTGGAGACATACATTTTCTTTCTTGCAGGTCTGTGTTCGACCAGCTAAATAAAGTTACTTCAACAAAAAAATTGAATGCATACCGTGTTGGCAGTGATGGATAACTTATTTCAAGCACGTTTCAATTCTCCACAAGTTGAGTTTAATAGCGTGTTGGAATAAACTGTAACCAATGACAGTCTGCCCGGTAGGAAGAACAATTCTAATATTTACCACTTCTAATATGTTTTGGAAAATGGTTGTCAGTATTACAGTAAGGTAACATGTATGCAGGTTGTATTTATTGGGCGCAAATGTACAAAACCACAAGTATGGTCCTTTAATACACTGCTATTGCTTTCGCCTGTACAGCTGTTCCTAAAAAAGTGGCCACTGAGTGTATACTGCACATAAATGTCAGCAAGCATGAGACACACAAACACACACACACACACACACACACACACTTATGGACATACAGTGGTATTATTGGTAATGGCAGGAGTATGCAGACGCTGAGAAATGGAGATGATGACGTCCATGAAAAGCTGCCTTGTCTAATCCTGTCAGGTCTGGTCTGTCTGCACTCTTAGAAAGGATGTGTTAAAACCGACACAACCCGAGTCAAATTCTCACACATCAGGGAGTGTGTTTTGGGACAACGCATGGTGTGTTAATTTTGACATAACCACTGTGTTAATGATAACACAGGAAGTGTGTCAGGAAGTTTAACACAAAGATTTGTCATGCTAACACGTTATGTGTGTTGAATGCACACATCTTAAACCTTAAACCCAACACTATTTAACACCAAATTAACTCAAGCTAATAAAAAGATATAGTTTGAAACTTTTACTTAATTTCATGTTTTAACACAAACAATTCAAATAGTAAGGAAACACTTCAATAATACACAACATTTCACTAAATTATTTGAAGTTAACCTACGTGAACTAGTGATGCACACAACATTAACAACCAATTTTAAACACATGGCAGCTGAAAAATAGACATCATGGAAAAAATGAATTTGGTCCGGGTTGTGTATGCAGCATGTTGTATGTTATCTATGTTATGGAAACAGTTTGATGAAGTATAGTTACGCTGAAGCAGTCATCCTCAAAGTCCGGACTCCGGTCTGAATCCGGACCAAATGACAACTGTCTCTGGACTCTGAGAAAATTATACTTTTCATATGTATTATTTATATTATCTGCGAGACATTGCTGCGACACAGCGAGTCAAAATTCTCCACTTTCCCTGCAGCGGAGAAAGCGAAACCAAATGTCCGACTGCTCCACTGTCTGTGTGAGAATGTCTACTCTATATTACCACTATACTACTACTACTACTACTACTACTACTACTACTATAAATTAGGATTCTAATTTGATCTTAACAAACGGACCTTTGTCTAATTGAAAATTTTCTTTGTGGACCTTTTATGATTTGTATTTGAGTACTCCTGCACTAAAGCCTCATTTATACTTCACGTTAATTATGCAAACGCGTGCGTTGTGAGAGGAATTGTTTACATACTCGCATCCGTAGTTAATGTCGATCTGGCGGATTAACTTAACTAAATTAGTTAACCTAACTTAATTAGTGAGGTCATGACACCAAAGTACCAAAGTCAGATAAAACCAGACCACTATGCCAAGTTGTCTGTAAACTTTGAAAGCCTTGCATCGCAGTCAAAAGGACTAAAATATATGTATTTTTTTCATATCAGCTAGCATATTGCTAGTTAGCCTTGTTGCTTACATAATGTCTGAACAACAGACCGGATGATCACAGGATTTGCAGGAACTGTCTTCAAAGCTTTTCAGTCAAATCAAATAGCTAATACCTCAAAATGTGTTAAGCTGACCAGGATACACACTTTGTGCTGAGTGCCATGAACAAACATACATGTGTTAATTTTAAAATTACACAAAACTGTGTGTAAAACAGCTCGATTCTTCCAACACAGTTTGATTCGGTATTGACACAAACTGTGTAAAACAGAGCATTACACATAATTTCTGTAAATTTTCACCACAGAATTTTTTAGTGTGGTGCTGCTCAGAAAAGAAAAACAAAGAGTATGATGCTGCTCCTCACAACAAACACAAGGCCCTTTTATTTAGAAATGCCTACATTCATGTTCAGAGCTTTTTTATTCCCTTATTGGTGTGGTTAGTCAGTAGTGCCACGATGTTTTTCTGTTGCTTTAGTAGGAAGAAATCAGTTTTTTTGTTTTTTTTTTTTTTTTNTTTTTTTTTTTTTTTTTTAGGGCAGACAAATTAGGAAATGGATGTTAAATAAATGTGACCTTTGACACATTTAAGAACTCAGTTTTTAAGCTCATTAAAACTGAAATCTTCACTAAGGATTTCACTAAATCTTCACAAGATTTACTGATAGGGGAAACATTTGGAGTTGAGTAGTTCTGCCTGAATTGTTGGCAGGATTTAATGTGATGATGAGCGATGCATATAAATTAATTACTGAGAGGAAGAGGGGGCGAGGTGGTCGAATAGGGATGGTGAGTTTTTTTAATGCAGGGATTAGTTATAAGGATGGGATAACATCTACATGATATCAAGGGAACTTCCTATGAGGCTTGTGCTTAGGGAGGTTTGATGTGTATCTTCCTTTTCTGCCTTCACATGAGTTTAACTTGTGAAACAATGGAGGAACTGTTTGGATCGTTGCACACACACACAGCCGTAACCGATGCCACCGAGCCTTATCAGCCAACAGGCTCTGTTGTGGAAGCAGAGCATCTCCTCTGTCTCAGAATGCTGCCCGACTCGATCGGCAGCTCCATCGCTGAGTTTTGACAAATGGCCAGTTAGATGCAGAAAGAAGACAGAGTGATGGCTGCCGCCTGAGGCTTCAGCCAGTCAGGCTGAAGCCTCCATTTCCTCATGCTGATGTGGATTCCCCTCCAGCCTTTCTCTGTGGGCTGTTTGTAGTGTGTGTGTGTGTGCGTGCATGCGTGCGTGCCAACGGTTTTATGTTTTGTAAAATTGTTTGTCAGTAACGTGTATGTGGGTAGTATTTATTGGGCTTAAACATGAAAAATCACTGGTATGGTCCTTTAACTTGCAATATCTATACATCCATACTTCCTGTCTTGTCACATGCTGGTTTGCTGCAATACAGAATGTGAAGATGTGGTATAGCCCTTAAAGGTTTGGACAAATGAGTTTTTGTGGCGTGTGTGTATTTCGTTTTTTATATGTGTAGCTGGGTGTCATATGACCCTGCCTACAGTGGCTGGTTTGCTGGAATTCCTTCGTACCCAGCAGCAGATGTTGACATTGTGGATACACAGTCACACCCGTCTGCTGGTTTGGTAGCAGAATGATTTTCTTTCATGAAATACCAGGAATTACTGCATTTCTTTATCGGCTCAGAATAAACCAGCTCTCAGTTATATAACCTGCCTAGAGCAGTGACATTTCCCCTTATATACAGTATATATATTTTTTCATACAGTGTATATATATAATTATTATTTCTGTTTTGATTTGCAGTTAAAATCTGCAGGGAATAAATGTTACAACACAAGAAAGAACGCATGGTAGATGTACTGTAAGTCTTTTTTTTTTTCAGCTTCAGGAAGTACGGTACAGGTACTGTTCATGTTCTAATCAGATTCACGTCAATCTCAGATGTACATATTCACCAACCAGGAAGTGTTGTCATGGCGACCATCTCAGATAGGTAAGAAGGTCAGTGTAACAGACGGAGTTTCCCATCGTTGCGAATAAGTATGTCACAACTTTTTACTTCCAGTTCAGTCAGTTAAAGCAGCAGCCTCTGGCGGCATTGAGATGCAACAGTTAAAGGCTCATTCAGATGATTTTGTGATTTTTTTTTTTTTTTTTTTTTTTTAATTTAAATTTTTTTTTTTTTAGGCTGTCGCAGACAAATGATAACAATAGAATTGTCAAGAAATGTCTATTAAAAATGCATCGCAGCATGCGGCGCATCCACGGATAGCAGATTTAAAGCTCCTCTTTTGCAACCAATGACAGTCTGCAAAAAAATTCTGACTGCTGCTCTGAACCATGTCTCTAAACCGACCAATAGGAATAAGGCAAGAAATCTCGTGAGGATGTTGAGGGACATTGTAATAATCAACAGCTATGTGTTTATTGTGCATATGGAGTGTGTGTGTGTTTTTCTGAGGGCAGCAGTAGGGTAACGTGTGAATGAGTGAGAGGAAGGACAGGCACGTCAGGTTATTTATAGACTGATGGTGACACTATCTATTTTGGGTTTATTTCCATCTTGAACCTGCCATGTCTCTGTGTTCTCCACCTGGACTCCAAGATGACACTGAGGGGGTGGAGGGTNTTGAACCTGCCATGTCTCTGTGTTCTCCACCTGGACTCCAAGATGACACTGAGGGGGTGGAGGGTGGAGGTGGAACATGCACTTTTCATCATCAATTACACCAGCGGTATTCAACTAAAATTCCAGTGGGTCCAGTTACTCATCTGTCTCCCACTGTGGGGTCTTATAGTGTTTACTGCTGGAAGAATGAAAGCATATTTATACGTCCACTCATCCTTCAACGCTCGGTTTTCGTGGTCAGCTTTTCTGATCTTTGAGCCATTTGGCAACTTTGGTGTGCGTTTGATTGCTAGTGAGTCTGCTCAGCTAATATTCAGGGCATGGACGTGATTGGATAAGAGGCTTCAGCCACAGGGCCCATAGAGCCCCCGCTGACCTGTCCAAGCTGTACCTGCTGAAAATATAAGTTAATATTAGTATCACAAGAAATGCTCAACAGTCCAGATAAAAGCCTCTCTGGGTCNAAAATATAAGTTAATATTAGTATCACAAGAAATGCTCAACAGTCCAGATAAAAGCCTCTCTGGGTCCGGATCTGGACCGGAGTTCCGCTAGTTGGTGCTTAAAGCATCCCGTCAGTGCTTAAAGGACCATACCGGTAATACATGGCCCGCGTATACATTATATTACTGACAACCATTTTCCAACACATAAAACTGTACTTTAGTTTTTGTGTTAAATTGCCAGATCTCCTAATCTTTCAAATTCAAATGTTTAGGCGATAAACCACCTTAAAAATCCAATTTTCACCTGCAGACACGCTTGTCTAAAGTAGAAGGCACGGCCATTTTAAATTTCTCAGTAAAAGCAGTCTTTTCTCCTGGGACTATATTCTCTGGCGGAGACATACATTCTCTTCCATGTTGCTCCACATTGGGCTGATTAAATTAAGTAACTTTGACAAAAAAACAAGAGTGGCATTTGGTTTGTTGTGATAGATTATGTATCTACAAGTTGATTTTTATAGCGTGCTGGAATGACCAATGCAGTCTGGAAGGCAGGAAAAACAAATCTAATATTTACCACTTCAGTAGAATGTTTGGAAAATAGTTGACAGTAATGTAAGTAGTTTGTGGGTTGTATTTATTGGGTTCAAACATGCAAAATGACTGATATGCTCCTTTAACTTCTTCCTCCTGAGTATTTATCAGGTTCAGACAAGATAAGATCACATAGTCAGCAAGTCTGTATTTTTAAAGGATTATAACAACTTATAGTGTTTGTTACTAAACAGACATCAACTGCTTGTTTGTACAACACAAGCTCTTTCGAACATTGTCTTTTATTCATTGCCAGTAGAGCTGAAACATTTATTTGGTTAGTCTATTGACAAAAAATTAATCAACAGTTAGTCAGTTGTCAGTATCACTTTTAGTCATTTATCAGTTAAAGCTTGACTTCTCAAAAGAAAACATTTATTCCTTTTCTGTTTCTTTTTTTAAACTATATGGCATTTTATAGCATTTATGGCATTGATAAGTTTTAAACCAATATTTAAAACACAGGTAAACCGATAAAAAGACGAGCCACAAAATCAAGCTGGAAAATAATTAATGTTTACAAAAATGCCATAATTATGTGAGATGAAACAAACATGGAAAACAACTTAGAAACGACAACCATCAGTTTTATTACATTATTACACTTTATTATGCATACAAACTGCAGTTCCCTCTTTCTGCCACACGGTGGCGGACTCTGCCTGCTGTCTGACTGCAGCAGAGCGTCAGAGCAGCTGCTGCTTTGGTACACATGAAGAAGAAATGTAACTTTTGGCTTGAAAACTGATGAAATGTCAGTGAAAGTAACGTGTCTGGTTTGGAGTTTGCAGCATTCCATCATAGCAATTTTATCAAAATTCATTAATTAATGTATTTAAAAACCAAGAAGTGATTTATTTATGTAGAACTGAGTGCTGCTGTTGGCAAATAAATAAATTTACTTTCAGGCTTAAACTAGAATTATTTTCATTATTGCTTAATCTGGTGATTTTTTTTAATTGATTGATTGATTAATCCTTCAGTCTATAAAATTTCCAAAAAATGTTTCCAAAGCCCAAGTTGATGTTTTCAGTTTTCTTATTTAGCCTAACAGTCCAAAAATTAAAAAGAAGAACTCTAAATATTATTTGACGTTACGTTTTTATAGAGCAACAGTCACACAGACATCTAATAAATCACTTGCAACCAGTTATTTTGCTACTCAAACACATCAATTAATTCATTGATTATATTTAACCAATGAAAAGACCTATAATCGTTCTAGTGACACGCACGTACGCGTGCCATATGACATACAAAACCCTGCATGACGCTAATGTAAAAACACATTTAATCCAGTAACAACATCATTCTCTTTCACTACTGACTATGACCACACACACACACACACACACAAAAACACCAAACATCTGCCACTCTGCATGGCCAGGTGGTCCAAACTTCAGGAAACTCATTTCTGTTTATTCTCATGAGAAAGAGAGGGTCATTTCTCCCTGCTGTCAGTCAAACAGCTCTGATAGTGTGTGTGTGTGTGTGTGCATGTGGATCATATTGCAGCTTACATTATTTCCTGGAATGATCCTACAGAAACCAGAGAAGCCTCATAAAATCCACTGTAGCAACAGGTGAGATTCACACCTGAGATTCTCGGATGTTTCTTGTTGAGCTACTGTAAAGGTTCATTTACACAGAACACTTACAGTAATACTAATAACAATATTCCATATACAGTATTTATATTTCATAAAAATATTTACAGAGGCAGAGTTAAGTTAAAAACATTTAACAACTAAAACTCCATCGGGAAAAAAAAGTGATGAAACAAATAACCAATCAATTTATTAGTCTATTGAAAATTAACAATTTTTACAATAAAATAATTCATAACTGCCTAATTCATTGTCGTTTCTCAGGTATAAACGGCATTTGCTGCTTCCAGCTTTTCACATGTGAGGATTAACTGCTTTTCTGCATATTATCATTGTAAATTTAATCACTTTTAGCTGGTCTTCAGACTAAACAAACAATTTGAAGATGTCGACTTTGGCTCTGGAAACTTGAGACAGCCATTTTTCATTTAAAACACAATACGAATAATTGAAAAATCAGTAATTAGAAACATTTATTAGTAGCAGCACGAGAAATAAAAGAAAAATAGAAACTATGAATGCTTCTAGTGAAAATAATGATTGTAAAATGAAACGTTATGGTACAGGTAGCAGGTAATTTCTTGATACTCTGCTGAATCTCTCTGATTGAATCTTTTGTTCAGTTTTCTCACACATGCATTTTACAGGAAATGAAACTTGAGGGATGAATTGTAGCACTTTGTACCACAAACCTGCGGATTTGAAGGTTGTATATGTAAAGTCTCTCTGCATGTTGGACCAGGTGCTTTGACTCCCACTCACAGGAACACACACCTTTCTTACTCTTCTTTATTGTTTTGATGCTTCCTTTGACTTGCTCAACTTTTCATATGAGCACGTTGGCCTAATATGGGCATATCCTGTCAGGCAGGAATCCAGCCTGCACACACCGACTTCCTGCCAAATGGGTAAGAAAGAAAGAATAAATCCTGGAATGAAGGTCTGAAGGTTTACTCCTGCGTGCTTCCATCATGATGTGTCCTCAACTGACTGCAGAAGCAAATCCTCCACTTTAAAACAACACCACATTCAGCCAGTGGATAGAAAACTGACAGGGATGAGCATGCAAAGTCAGTTTTGTGTGTGTGTGTGTGTGTGTGTGTGTGTGTGAATGGGTTGGAGGAACAGTGTCACTTTGATGGATTCTTTAATTTCTTTAGACGTCTTTATGAGTCTATGGGGAAGTTTGCTGGCATCCCACACAAAGACCCGTGTGTATGTGTGTGTGCATGCGCGTGTGCCTTCCTCACTGAGGCCTCGCCAGGGCCTTGCTTGTATTAATGCTCGACACCTGTAGCTCTGCATGCACGTGTGTGTGTGTGTGTGTGTGTGCGTGTGTGTGTGTGTGTGTGTGTGTGTAGCAGTGCACATGCTTTTGTTTGTGAGGAATAAAACTCCACCCCTTCACGCTGCCTTAAATCCGCGGGCCCCAAAGTTTTTGTCCAACGCCACACTGCGCCTCACTATGAGGACCACGCAGACACACAGGTGCACGAGATGCACAATCCCAGCCTGTCTGCTCGTCCCACAGACTCAACGTGTCCTTGTGTCTAAAATCAGGTGCCGCATTCACACTCGCTCAAACTCAGCCCTATTCAGAGATCTCTAAGGCCTGCTGAACTATGATTTATAGAGTCTTTTACTATTTTCTGTTGCACGGTGGAACGAGGAGGCCTCACGTTTGAACCAGACGTGCTTCTTGCACACTGGCTCCTTGTGCTCTTACCTCTTCAACTCTATAACCTTCCCATCCTTACACCGCTCTATTTGAAAACGAGACAACTATCTGATTGTGTGGAACTTTTTTTTTTCTTGTGGGNACACCGCTCTATTTGAAAACGAGACAACTATCTGATTGTGTGGAACTTTTTTTTTTCTTGTGGGTAATTGGTCTCCAGCACTGCAATTTAGATGTTTCATACTTGCTCCATTAAAATCTCTGTGTATACATGCTGCTAAACAGTATAGTACAGTATACTATACAGTATATTATACAGTATGTTGAAGTCCTACTTTACTGAGTTGTTTTGTGTCAGATTTCCTCTTTCTGCTGTGAGATTTCACCTTCTGGCTTAGTTGAGGAATCAGCCTTTGGGTCTTTACCTGTGTTTCCATCTAAATTAAACTGTTATGACATCATCATTTGTTGCCTTCTTGTCATATTAGGTTGCAAATGGGTTTATACTGCAGTATCATATACAGTACCTCACAAAAGTGAGTACACCCTGGGTGATTTGGTAGTATTAGTTTCCTCCTAGTTACTCCTAGAAACAAGGATTTTTTTTAGAACAAGGCCCACCATGTTTATTCAGAAATGGCATAAAAAGTTTTTTTTTTTTTTTTTTTTTTAAACAAAACACAGATTTTTACATAAGGTCTTTAAATGTAACTAGCAACAAAAGTGAATACACCCTTCATCACCTATGGTTGCCAGTCTGCCTACTTTAGAGAACCAGCTGTTATGACACATTTTCAAATGTCAGGGAGCAGGTATTGTAAAAAAACAAAAAACAAAAAAACACACGTTCACTTTGTATGAACGCTTTAAAGGCCAGAAAAATACACTCCTTTACTCACTTTGGCGAGGCATTATACTAATTTAACTGCAATATCATATAGTATTGACAGTGTTATTACTCCTGTGCAAGGATTGGTGAAAATTAACACAAACCATTCCAGTTTTTTTTTTTAAATGACATTTAAAAATGTAAAGGACCATACCAGCGATTTTGCACGGTTAAGCCCAATAAATATTACCTGAATACATGTTATATTACTGCCAACCAAATCATATTTTAGTTTTTGTGGTATTTTGCCAGATCTCCTAATCTTTCAAAACTAAATGTTGAGGTGATATATCCACCTTTAGATTCAATGTTACGTCCAAATGTTGAAGGGATGGTCATTTTTTATTTCTTGGTAATATTTGTCTTCCCTTGGGACTACATTTCCCAGCGGAGACATACATTTTCTCCTGTGCAGCTCCATGTTGGACCAGTTAAGTATTATTTTGACAAAAATAAGAACAACGTTTGGTGTTCACTATGATGGATTACGTATCTTAAGCATGTTTCAGGCCTTTATAAGTTGATTTTAGCAGCATACTGGAATGAAACCAGTGGCAGTCTGGAAGGTAGGAAAAGCAATTATAAATTTTCCAGTAGTAAGTTTTGGAAAATAGTTGGCAGTAGTGTAATATATATGCAGGGCATTTTTATTGAGCTCAAACATGCAAAACCACCAGTATGCTCCTTTAACTAAACTAGTCACAAGTCATATGGACCCATGACCTCAGATTTGAGCTACTTGTGTTGAGAAACAGATAGTGGATGAAGAGAAAAGAAGCAGAGATGGAGGAGGAGGAGGAGGAGGCATCATTTTCAGGGTGGCCGGCAGAGGAAGTGGCCTCATGTGACCCACAGGGTGAGAAACTCTCCCTCCCCACGTTTCTTTGAAACTTAGATGAACCATGTCTTAGTGGTGGAAGGAAGAGCAGCCATTGATTAATAGTGTCTCAGCTCCATTCATGCTTGTGTGTGTGTGTGCGCACTCCTAAGTCAGTGTGAGTGTCTGTCTCTTCGTAGGTTTTTCTATCACAAACCCTTTCAGCCGTCATGCTTTTTGTTAAATGTTTTATACCAGATGTGCTTCGATGATTTCTCTGACTTTCTTCAGCTGGATTTAGTTTTAGGTTTGTATCAGGAGACACACTGGATGATTAGAAATTTTTTTTAAGTGATGTAAGATGAGCAATGGGAAATTTGTTTCATTCTCTGCT
Organism: Lucifuga dentata; assembly: GCA_014773175.1. Classification (NCBI taxonomy): domain Eukaryota; kingdom Metazoa; phylum Chordata; class Actinopteri; order Ophidiiformes; family Bythitidae; genus Lucifuga; species Lucifuga dentata. The sequence goes on along the minus strand of VXCM01000058.1, from coordinate 41,472 downwards.
GCAATTTCCTTCTGTCTCCACTAACTAATCAAAACCAGAAGTGACGTTCGCAGGTGTGATGGGTGTTCTTTTGAGCGGCAAAAATGCATCATCACAAGTGACATCAGAGCTATTTCTGTTGGGATTTTTTTGGGTCATGAAATTGCTTGATAGATTGAACAACAGATCTCTTTTGTTGCATTGCTTCACAGCCAGACAGGTGGGGGTTTTCCACATAGAGCAATTCAATAAGTGCTTGAAAGTTTGAACAATTACAGGAAAGCATGTGAAAAGTTTTATCATTTGCTTTCCTGTCCTTGTCAGTTTGTGTGATTCTAAGTAAAACCTCACATCTGCTACCTCAGAGGAACTCGGAAGAATTATTTACTACTAACTCTCAAAGTTTTTTTTGGTTTTTTTTGGTGTCGTGATTTGTTGGCCTCTTGTCCTGCTTCCTGCATGAGGCCTTCAACTTTATCATGAAGATCATAAAATCACCTGTGTGACCTTTGGAACATTCTGACTCAAGATGCTCGCAACCTGACGTCATTAATGTGAGTTTTTCTGAGTGACTGTTGCACTGAGTCTGTCTGTTTAAAGGAGCAGATTGGTGATTTTGCATATTTGAGCCCAATGAATACTACCCACAAACACAGTAAATTACTGACAGTCATTTTCCACAAAAATTTTGTGTTATTTTGCCATATCTCCAAATCTTTCAAAATCAAATGTTCAGGTGCCTTAAAATTGTAGAAGGCATGTTTTTTTTTATTTTTTTTATTGCTCAGTAAAAGCCATTTTCTCCTGGAACTATATTCCCTGGCGGAGGCATACAATTTCTTGTGTATAGTTCCGTGTTGGACTGGTTAAAATAAGTTATTTGGATCAAGAAATTTTAATTGTGTTTGCATGGATGGATTACTTACTATATTTCAAACATGTTTCAAGTCTCTACAAATTGATATTTATACCAGTGACAGTATGGAAGGTAGGAAAAATAATCCTAAAATTTACCGCTCCAGTAGGAAAATGGTTGGCAGTAATGTATCATTTATTTGGGTTTTATATATTGGACTCAAACGTGCAAAATTAGTGGTATACTCCTTTAAGTGTTTCTCGTGTGTGTGTGTGTGTGTGTGTGTGTGTGTGTGTGTGTGTGTGTGTGTGTGTGTGTACGTGTGAGTGCACATGGATGACACCTTCTCAGGCAGCTTGTCTGCAGTTGTCACATGTAGTAATCTGTCCACTGTCCAAATGCTTGTTATTCTCTGCATTTTTGCCTTTCTTTGTCCTTGTTTGTTCAGAAGCGTTCCTGCTCTGGCAGATAACAGGGATCGCTGGGTGCTGAAGTGGTAAATGCAGATAAAGACATCATGAGAACACTTGTCTTATCATTTATTAGTTTTCAGGTTGTTTGTTGTCAGCACTGTGTGGCTTCCCATCTTGTACCTCCACTTTTCCACGTCAGGAGCATGAAAGCCAATGCGGCAGATGGACACTTTGGTCAACATTGTGATCCAGTAACCTACTTTTTTTTTCTGAAACCCTGTATCCCTTCAAATAACCTCACTGCCTCTCGTTACACACTTTCAGCATCTTTACTGTTGAGTTTGAGCAAAACACATTTATTTTTATTTCTTTATTCTGCCAATGCAGTGCCTGTTCAAAATGTGCCTGTTCGGAACGGGCTGGACTTTATGGTGTGTGCCGCAGCCTGCCATAATTTCATTCTGCACGTCTTTGTAAACTAGCTTTGTTTGCCGTATGGTGTGCCACTGGACCGGAGCGTATGCTACCGTGCCGAGCGTATCCTGCCACATGGACTACTTTTTACCGGCACAGCTCAATTCAAGAACCAACCACTCATCCAAACAACTTCACATGACACTGCATGTCCTTGTGTCCTGAGCAGTAAACCTGCCGCATATCAACTTCATACAGTGCTGAGTTCTAGAGCCATTGGTACCACAGACAGAGATTTCTGTCTTTATATTAAGATAAAATGGCACAATTGATGACAAATGTTCATCAGAAGTTAAAGTGATGTTTACATGTATGAAAAGTTAATAAATCCTGTCTTTTCAGAGACGTTTCTGACTCTTCACATTCATTGCTGACTTCTCATGTTATTCCACACTTTTCTGGGTTATGATGAAGCTTATTTCATTTAAGCAGTAGTCACAAATACGTAACATTTACTTTACAATAAAACCACGAAACACTGAAAAGCAGCAAATTCTGCTGATTTTGATATTGGTAGATTAAATTGATTAATTAAGTTAATTGTTTTAAGTATCAGAGCTCCAACTGCAGACCTCCCCCCGGCATCATGCGTTCCAGGTTTCAGCTCTGCAATAACCCTGCTGTGATCTTCCCCTTAAAGAGATACTGAGATGTGACACAAGTAGGGGAAACTGCTCAGACTCAGGAAACGAGATGATATCCAGACTGTCCCAACTGACCTGTTGAACTCTGACCTGTAGGACATTGGGTCAGCAGTTTGTCGGCAAATAAATCTCAGAGAGCAACGCAGCAGATCGAGCATTGCTCCTCAGATATCACCAATGTGACGAGGGGGAGCGATGCACTGAAATATGACTGCGAGATGGAGATGGATATTTTATTAATTTTAGCAATAATCACTAATAGTAATATTTTATTGTGTTATCGAGGCAAAGGACTTTCCCATTCTCCTTTTATGAAAAAAATGAATCATAGTCCATGTCGATACAGGCTGTAAAAATCCAGTATTGGTTGGGCTCTACTGTTTACCTAAAAATCATAAAACACAATGCAGATGTATGTAAATATTATCTCTTAAACACAAGCCCAACTCCCATTTATGTCACCATCTGACTAATCCCATTTCCTCTTTGCTTTGGTAAACAAACCCTCCATGACCTTTATGTCGGTGTCAAATGCACCGTGTGATGTCCGCATTATTACCAATTATTCCATCCCTGCATGCCGTTGTTTGACCCTCCCTCTCCTCAACCAACCCCACTGCCAACACGTGACCCCTCCCTCTGCACCCAGCCATCCCTTCTCATTTCCTTTACGTCACTCTTGTTTTTATTACTTCTCTGCTCCTCCCTGTTGGGGAGATGAGGGCCAACCAGCAGCTCCGTGGACCTTTGGCTCTCGTAATTCCACCTTTGCCTCACTGCAGCAGTAACGTACATGTAGTTAAACCAGCTTGGGGGGGGGGCTGGAAAGACTGAATACGTTTGTTTATTGTTCCATANACATGTAGTTAAACCAGCTTGGGGGGGGGGCTGGAAAGACTGAATACGTTTGTTTATTGTTCCATATAGGCAGGGCAGTGTTAGGCCAGAGATGGAGATCTATTGTGTCGTATCTCCCTGCCTTCGTCATGAATAGCAGCTTTCAGAGGCGAGAGGGGCTGAGGCCAAAGGCAAAGGACTCACAATAGCTTTAAGTTTTATGACGTCTCTGTCGCTGGCAGCAGATTTTTGGCACGGAACCAATTGTAACATACACACAGCCGCACAACTTGCTCTCTTTCTCGTGCACACTGTTATCGTTCACTCTTGATCTCAATCGCAAGCACGCATCTTTTTCCTACTGCAAACCCTCTATTCATTCCTTCTCCGCATCCATTTCCAGCAAACTCCACTCGGGCTGCACTGAGCTTTCTTTTGTGCAGCTTTTTTTTTTTTTTTTTTTTGACAATAATGCCGTTTGTTTTCTGAGGGCAGAGCAGAGAGATGCTGCCTGGCAGCCTCCGGCCGGGTCGCCCGTGTCTCCTGCATGTCACCGTCTCTGCGTCTGCATGACGTCTGAAGGGCATTATCTGCCATAGCCCTCTGTTTGTTTTGGCCTGCTCTGGGCTTGATAATGGTCCATTACTGCAGAACCAGAGGCTGACAGGCCAGTGGAAACTGTAGGGACCGTGCTAATCTGGATGATAGCCAGCTGCTGTTCAATTTAGTATCAGTTAGCTACTGTTGGAGTAGCCTCATCTTTTAGTTTTGTTTTTTTTTTTAAGCTAAAACCAGCTTTAACAGCCAACAACAACACAGTCCTGTTGGCTATTTATAGTGCATCTAGCTGCTGATGACATCACAGCACTGCCGTCTGCTGTCTTCTGCCTATAAAGACAGAATCTCTGTCTGTTTGTGGCACCAGTGTCTCTAGAACCCGGCACTGTATGAAGTTGAAATTCTGCAGGTTCATTGCTCAGGACTCAAAGATGTTCAGTGTCATGTGTGATGTTGTTTGGACGAGCGGTTCTCGAATTGAACTGTGCTGGTAAAAAGTAGTCCTTGTGGCAGGATACGCTCTGGGCGTGGTGGCAGGATACGCTTCAGGCACGGCAGCATTTGCTCTGGTCCATGGGTATTTAAGCCAGGCTGTGGCGCACATCATAAAGTCCAGCCTGGTCTGAACAGGCACGTTTTGAACAGATGCTACACTAGTTGCTTTAATGCTGGAACCACATAAGAAAAGACGTGTCCAAAGACTTGGTGGGCCACACGGGTGTCTTGTTCTCAATTAGTTGATCTCCCTGTGCTCTTCCCATGGGAAGAATGCAAGACAGTTGCATCAGTGTGAAGGGTAAACACCACCCAGGCTTTGCCGTTATCCTTTCTCACACACTTTGCTGGTCACTCATTCTTTCCTCCTTTTGTTCACGCAACATAATGGCAGCGTGAGTATTTTTAAGTTCATTCCCCATCATCACTTTTTCCATGTCTTCCCCAATTGCTCTAAACTACCAATTGCTAGATAAGAAACCTGAGAAATCATATCCCTGATGATGCCAGCACCATTAACGCTTCATGACATAGATGTTTGTTTAGTAAAGCTCAGGGTGTCCTGTACATTTCAGTGTTTCAGAATCAGCCGTCTGCACACCTGCTGCAGGTACCTGTTAGACTTTCACTTACACTACATTTACTCTGCATTCCCATAACACGTCTGCCTTGCTGCACCTACACTTAAGCACACACAACCGATCATTTCCAATCTCAACTATAGGCTAACAAGATGGCTGACCCTGCAAGCTTGAAATATGGAACTCAGCAGTTCAGCAGCTGTATCTTACAGCTCAGCTTGCTGTACGTGAGGAGAAGCAGAGGGAGAGAAGAATTTTGTTGTTGTTTGAATGATGTGAAAATTCATCCATACAATGTTTATCCTTCTCCTGTATTAAACTAATGCAGAGATTAAGAAAAGGATGAAAAATTGATCGTTACTTTTCTAGAAACTGCAGTGTCTGTGCTGCACGATTACTCTGCAGGCGTAAATTTGGCAACACTGGTTAAGTAGATGAAGCGTGTGTGTTTTGCTCTGTGTGAAGTGCAGCATAAAAAGAAGCTGGGCGATTAAATTGACCTGCTCTATATGAATTCTGCTTAATCCTCACGTTCTATAGTGTTAATTTTTCCTCGGGTTTATCACGGTTATCTGCCGTGTTCACTACAGTGTGTGCAGCTCATGTTCACACAATCTTGTTCTTAACATCATCAGAATTGAGGACACTGATAGACTTCCTTGGCTTGCTATCTCACGGACTTGCATGGCTTTATCTAACTGATGCACTTTTGTTTTTTATATAACTTTAGCATTGAGGTCACAATAAATGGATTGACCTGGAATAACTGGCAAAACGTGTAAGCCAGCTAGTCTGTGCTTCTGGTGCAACAAGGCATCATTCATAGTTACTGAGACAGGAATGAGCCTCAAGTAATTGCGCCTGAGTTTAGGATTTAGAAATCCTGCTGAAGTGAGTTCAGTCTAGTCTTCTGTCTAGACACTGAGCTTCTGTGCTACAGTATGCTGGATTGTTTTTTTTTTTTTTTTTTTTTTTTTTTTTACCGTTAGGCCACTGAATTTACAGGTTCGTGCAGTGTACTACACTCTAAGAACCCACTGTGAGAGGGTTTAAGTTTGTACGTTTGACCTTTTCAGGGTTACACAAAAAAAATAACACACTCGCTGGTCGCAGCACAACCTGTATAATCTCGAAAACTTTCCATTAACCTTTGCACAGCCATGTAACTTTTCCTGGAACTGTGTGATTACACAAAATAATGGATGCCTACGAGCCAATCAGAATGCAGCACTCCTGCAGGCTGGCTGGCATAAAGACCGCTGAATTTCCCAGAGTTTCTTTTGTACATGCTGCTGCTGGTCTGGGTGGAGTCCGGTCAGATTCACTTATCTCAGCAGCCATAGCTGCTGCTGTAGGGTGGTGCTGTGTCTCCCCCCCCCCCCNCCCAAACAAAACAACACACACTTTTCTGCTCCCCTCAGCTGAGTGTCTTTACTGGTGGCTGTGCTTGTGTGCAGCTGATAAGCCAGGCGCTGTTGTCTTTGCTATTCCTGCAAAGTTAATTCAGAAATCAGATATGCATGAGAGAATAAAATTATATTTAAATAAATAAAATAAAGTGTAAAGGTTGTTTGGTGTTTGGAGTTTGCATTTATAACAACATGGCTTCTACGAATGAGCAGCTCTAATGTGTGTTTGGCTTGCAGCACAATTAAGGACTTATTTAGTGGTGTGACTTTTCCCGTCTCCATGGTATCGGTTTCTCATGGGATTGACTAAACTGTCATATTTCCTGTGCGGACACCTTAAAGGACCATAATGGTGATTTTACATGCTTAAGCCCAATAAATACTACCTGCATGCAGTTTATGTTACCGACAACCGTTTTACAAAACGGAAAGCCATATTTTAATATTCCTGTTATTTTGCAAAATCTCCTAATCTTTCAAAATCAAATGTTCAGGTGATACACCCACCTAAAAATGTTATGTTTCGCCTGCTAACACTTACGTCCGAATATAGAAAGCACAGTCGTTTTAATTTCTTTGTAAAAGAACTCTTCGCTTGGGACTATATTTCCCAGTGGAGGTGTACATTTCCTCTGTGCAACTCCGTGTTGGATTGGTTAAATAAAATTACTTAACAAAAAAATGTAATATTTGGTTAACATTTGGTTTGCTGTGATGAATAATCTATCTGAAGCATATTTCAAGTCTCTACAAGTTGATTTTAATGGCGTACTGGAATGAACAGACCGATGGCTGCCTGGAAGGTAGAAAAAAATTCAAATATTTACCACTTGAAGTGTGTATTTTGGGAAGTGGTTGTCTGTGTATGCAGGTTGTATAAAGAGGGCTCAAACATGCAAAACCACCAATTTGGTCCTTTAAGAGCAGATGCCAGACAACTAACAGAGTAGCTTTTTTTTTTCTGGTGGGAAAGTAGAGATGTCACCTCTTCTCTTTAACAGACAAAGAAAACCAGCAAAGCCTCACAACACAATCCCACTTTACTCAGCAGCAGGACTGATGACGGCGTGTTGTTGAGCATGATAAGCGCAGTAACCGAGCGAGAACAAGTGGGTGTTTATTGCAAAGTGTGAGGCATTTACACAGCAGCACCGATCTGATCTGGGGTCATGTTGTAGGTGTAGCATCAGACAGTTTCTCATTCAGCTGGAAAAGTGCTGACACAGCAGACAACAAGGCTACTTTTAGCTTTGCATGCAGACTGGGAACCTCCTGCTTGCAGAGGGAGCGAGTGTGTGTGTGTGTGTGCACGAGGGGAGGGGTGTACATGAGAGAAATTAGAGAGGTGTGCGTTATGGGTTTGCAACCAATATTCTGGCTTGTGGTTCAGTCGCAGGTCTTTGAACTCTATATTCAAAGCAGCAGACATCTGTCTAGACTTCAAATATGGCGTTTCCCTGATTCACTCTTTCCGTGCGGCATCGCCTTGTTGCTGCTACACACTCCGATGTTGTAGATGGTTCAGGGCATTTTTAATTAAGTCACAGGGAAAAAGTGTTAAAGGCAGCAAACTGTCAACTTTGAAATGTTACAGATGCAAAGTTAGTGTGCAAGATGAGTTAGATTTATACGCATAATGGTCAGGATTGATTCAATATATATATTTTAAAAAAAAACACTTTCAGTGTATAAATGGTGAAAAAGTTTGAAGAGAAACTTCTTTTTAAACCCCATTTTTTCACGATTAAATTAATAGTTCACAGCAAAAAAGAAAATTCAGTCGTTCAGAGATGCTCGTGATCATTTTATTTTCCTGAAGATGAAACTACTTGCTGTGTTTTGCGGCCCAACAAACCTGCACAGAGTTTTGGCGGACATTAGCGTGAGTGTGTAATGACCTGCATTGTGACTTTGTGGTGAATTATTCCTTTGATACCCAAATAGTTGGTGTTGGAAGTGGAAAACACACTGAAGTTCAGGGAGCTGTTGGATCTTAGTCATTTAGTGCCATTCAAGTTCAAAGGCATCTCTAGCTGAAACCCACTGACATTGTGTGATGAGACCACACGCACACACACGCTGTGCGGCTGACAGGGATGACTCTCCTTTTTGCCTTTAATGCAAGTTTTGTAATTGTCAGCAGCAAATTTAAGAGTTTTCTGTGCACTGTAGTGGGGGTGTAAGACACACACATGCACACACACCCCCGTGCGCACACACACACCGGTTTTCATCTCTGAGTGTTAAACATACTGAATCATAATGGCTCCCTGTTCTTGGCACTTTGAACGCTGTGCTAATGAATGGCACGTGTGGCTGCTTTGTGTGTGTAAGTTACTGTTAAGCAATGGAGCCACTCTGCTGTGTGCAGTAGGTGGTCCTAGCTTGTGTGTGTGTGTGTGTGTGTTGTGATAGGGNGGGGGGGGGGGGGTCTTTTCTGATCCTTGGAGGTAAAGTTTTGCAAGGCTGCTGCATGTGCACGGTGGTGCTTAATACTCACGCACATTCTCACACACATCCACGCATGGGTGGGCAGCGTGTCTGTGTGTGTGTGTGTGTGTGTGTGTGAGGTTCAGGCAGAGCAACGGNATGGGTGGGCAGCGTGTCTGTGTGTGTGTGTGTGTGTGTGTGTGAGGTTCAGGCAGAGCAACGGTGCTCCTCACTGGCATCACATCACAGTCGCTGTAGTTTGACTGATGTGACTCATTTGGGCTGGGCCGCCTGCAGAAATCACCCATGTGTGTCTAAGTCGGGTTTGAAAATCAGCCTCTTTGTCCTCGTTGCTGGTTGAGCCGATATTTTAGGGTCTGAGAATAGATTTACTTCATTTCAGCAGCAAAAGTTATAGATGCTCGTAGGAAAATTCTGCTTTCAGAGTTCGGAATCAGCAACAACTTTTTTTTTTTTTCTAAGAAAATGTGGGAGTATAGGAGAGGTATTACCGTGGTCNAGCAACAACTTTTTTTTTTTTTCTAAGAAAATGTGGGAGTATAGGAGAGGTATTACCGTGGTCGTTTGGGAAGGAAAAGTTAAGGAATAATGAAATTGGGAGGTGAGGGTTATAGGGCTAAGGATTTGGACATGATGATAATAATAGTGGCAATAATAATAATGGTGCAACTGTATGTTCTTATGGGATCTGTAGGATTATTATTTTCTTTTTTTGTTTGCAGCTATTGTTTTCTTTTTGTGAAGTAATGATCTCACATAGGGCTGGACAATATGAAAAATTATTTGTCACGATATATTTTTTTATATTGATCGATATCGATACATATCAGGATATATATCATGGCAAAGATTCTGCTGCATTTCAAGTCACTTAAACTCAAGATTTATTTTAACATTTTCTTAACTCATGTACTGAACATAAAAAATAACCAACAACTGTATGAGCTGAAAAACTGAAACTGAACTGAAAAATTGCTCTTTTTCAACAGTATTGGCATCATTTCTTTTCCAGTAAATAAAAGCTACAGCACATATGATGTCTTTGTGTTTTTTGGTCATAAGGTGCGACGGCAGAAAAGGCAGTTTGTCTGGTAGTTTGTTGGCGTGGAGCGTCTCTGAGTGCATTGCTGTGTCCCCCCATAAGATGGCAGTGCTTCAGATGGTAAAATAAGTCAGCCGTGCTTCGTCAGCATGGTTTCCTTTCTTTGTCATCATTTGATTTATTTTTTTTCTTCTGCGGTTTCATCGCTTTCTGATATCTTTGTCTTTCACTCACATTTCACCACACATGGCTTTGAGGAAGTGGGCGGGCTTTATTATGACACTGCCACCTGATGGGCTAGTTTGTTCCATTTCTGACACACTATTGGCTGTTTGAGTTGTCATTAACTTACTGTATTCAAGCACAATTTTCTATCGATTTTATATTGACGTCCTCATTTTTATATCGAAGATTTTTTAATATTGAGATGTGACTTTATATTGTTTATATCGTCCAGCCCTAATCTCACATATCTCCTGTCCATGTTCAATATATGAAGGAAGAAATAATAAACATTTGGTCACACACACACACACACACACACACACACAAAAAGAATCAGCTTCAGAAGAGCTTCCAGTGCCTTGGTCAGAAGCATTTCCAGCAGCAGCAGCTCATCCTCTCCAGTTGAAAGGCCTGAACTCACCAGCTGCTCTCATTGTAAATCACACGATGAGGATGTAATTATTCTGCTGCGGTTTTACTTGGAGCTCTGTTCTGTGATTAAGAACCCCGTATCCCTTTTCCCCTGGTGAGGAAACATTGTTGGGGAGAATGAATTGTTGTTTGCATTGTCAGCTTGAGATCACAGTGTTTAATTCAAGCCGTGGATTAGTAGGTCTTAGTTTCCACAGGGATGCTTTTCAAGAGGAAGGAAGAGGTTTCCTAGCGCAACGTTCACCGCAGCCCTGTCGTGTTCTTTCCCGTGCGAAGGATGTTTGCATTTCTCATGTTATCTCTTTTTTCATTGTTGTACTTGTACAGTAGCTGCTGTATTATGTTAACTTATTGCACAATTTATAAACAGTACAATCTGGCTTCCTTGATAGAGCCAGATGGTCATTTTTTTATTATTATCTGGCAACAGTCAATTATCTGCTAAGAAAAGCATTGAAAGCAAGCAGGGTATCAAGAAAGTTGACTAACCTGTGCTCGAGTTTAAGGATTACCACAAATGCAATGTTGCAGGAAAAAATTAAGAAAAAAAGAAAAAAAATGCAATGTTGAATGACTGCAAGTTAGCCAAGAAAGGCAGCAATGAAGTCCATTACATAATGGTATAAAAAATAATGTGCAATTGCAATAATGCCTTTTATAACAGATAACGTATAAATTATACAAAACCAGGAATTAATAGGTTGAAAAATACTTTTTTTTTTTTTTTTNTTTTTTTTTTTTTTTTAGCAGATACACAAAATTATCTTCACAGTACAATTACAAGTCATTACTTATTACTAGTTGTTGTAAGTAAATAATTATCTTCTTGATATTTTCAGACGAAAGCTTTAACTTTTGTTATTTTAACAGTTTAGACTGTTGGCAGAAAAAAAAAAGACAAATTGCCCTGAGCACACTTTACAGCAGCACAGTGCAGTTAGTTTACTGTGCTATCATCTGCAGCCATCATTAGAGGGTCAAAAACAGGCATCCATCGACAAACAAGGGCTCAGTTCATATCACGTAGTCCTAAGAACCCAAATTCAGCTCTCCTATGGCATTATCCCAGGAAACAAACTCCACTAACCTTTGGTACCTTCGCAATCTAGGGACTGTCCCGACCAAAAACCTGGGTTTCTATGTACCTGAAGCCTGAATAATCTCTCTTTACTCCCCATGAGTGCACTTCAGCAATAAACACGTGTAAAATAGCCTAAGTGTGTTTTATTGACACATCAGAGAGTTAGAGACATGAAAATGGTGAAGTCTGTAGCCCGTCACACTGTGCTTCCAAGCCATTTAATTAAAGGTTTCAGAGTCTCCTGCAGCTCTAGATGCTACCAGCAAAGCACTTCGTACAAAAGACAGATGAGGAATGAAGAATTATATATTCTTGATTTATTAAATTCTAAATGGTATTATCAATAATCCATTTGCCTTTAACACCACTACAAATCCTAAATTCTACATCATATACTGTAAAACCTGACTGGAGTTTGTCACCAAACATGTTATGATTCAGTCTGTATAAATTCTATCTGCCAAGAGGTTATTGGTGTTACTGAGAACATCCATTACACCACCAGAAAAATTGTATAAATGTCCAAGAAATTTTTACGAGTGGGAACATGAGAGTGTGTGTTTGGTGGTTAAACAGATGATGGTGGGTAGACAGCTGAATTTTCGCTTTTAGATGAACTCCGCCTTTAATTCTCTAACGCATACAGGTATCAATCCTGTTCGTCGAGTACCACAGCATTGCATATGTTCCGTCTCTCCCTGCTCCACCCACTCTATAAGCTCCATCAGGTTTGTCTGGCCAGTCAAGATCAGGGAGGTACAAACTCCTGATCAAGTCAACTTACCTGATTTAGCTTCGGTTAGGGTTAGGTTCGGGTTACGGGTGTGTGTGAAGCAGGAGAGATGGAAAATATCTCTACTGTGGTACTTGAGGACCTGGATTTTAATGATTGAGGAAAAAAAAAATCCTTGAGTTTCAGTGTAACGGTACATTTTCTTATGACACACTCCTTGTATGTAAGTTATTGTCGACCAGCTTCTTAGTTTTGCAGCAGACTGAAACTGGAATCTGCATTGAAATTGAATTAACAGAGAAAATACTGTAAATGACTTTTGAACATTTTAAATAACAGTGTCTGCATGTCGGTATTGCAGTGAGAAATCTGAAAAGGGAAAATGTGTTAAAGTGTAAAGTGTCATTGTAACAGGATGAAAGGAGTTTTTACCCCAATCACCATTCTGCCTCGCCTTAATGACTAAGCGGAGAATGTTTCCTCAGCAGAACTTCAAATGGATGCTTGTTCACTTTACATTGTACAGTACGGCCTTTCATGTCTCTCTTTCATGCTATCAATAACATTTCAGGCCGTTGAGTCATCTGTGGATTGTTTTCCTAAAGAATTTCTTATCTCACTAATCGCTCTCTCCAAAGCAGATGTCAGAAAATGGAAAATTCCCCCCCCCTTTTGCCTTTCTTGCTCTCTTTCTGTTTCTTGAGGAGCAGTAAGATCCAAATCCAGCATCAAAAGCCTTCTGCAGACACAATATCCTGCCAGACAAATGGTGGCTTACAAAAAAAAAAAAAAAAAAANAAAAAAAAAAAAAAAAAAAAAAAAAAAAAAAAAAAATTAATATGCCCGTAACCATTCTGACATCATCAGATGGAATATTTTACATTTCCAGTACAGAAAAGGCAAGCATAAAGGACAATACCAGTGATTTAGCATGTTTGAGCCCAATATATACAACCGCATATACATGTTACACTATGTTACTGAAATATGTCGCTGAGTATCCTACTGGAAATGTAAATTGTAGAAACATTTTTTTTCCTACCTTCCAATTTCAGTTCATTCCAGTACGCTATTAAAATCAACTTGTAGATACTTGAAATGTGCTTGAGATAAGTAAGTCGTCACAGCAAACATTGTCTGTTCATTTTTTTGTTGAAGTAACTTTATTTAACCGGTCCACCTCAGAGCTGCATGGAAGACGATGTATGTCTCCGCCAGGGAATATAGCCCCAGGAGACGACAGCTTTTCCAGAGAAATTAATAATAACTGCGCCTTTAATAATCGTGCAAACATGTTAGCAGGCGAAACATAGAAACACAATTTCAAGGTTGGTGTATTACCTGAACATTTGATTTGGAAAGATTAGGGGATTTAGCAAAAAAAAAACAAAAAAAACAAAAAACAGGAAAACATTAGTTTTATGTTTTGGAAATTGTTAGTAATGTATGCGGGCAGTATGTATTGAGCTTAAAACATGCAAAATCGTGGGTATTGTCCTTTAATTGTTAATGTGAATGAAACAAACCCACAAGCCTGCAGGTTTCTTCAGTTCTGAGAAACAGCAATTTGTGCTTCCTGTTTCCTGGTGAGAAAAAGATAGTTTTGGTAAAAGAGAGGTGTGTGTCACAAGAAAGCGAGTGAAATTAAAAGAAAAGGAAGTAAGATAGCTGGGGGGGGNCGCGCATGGGAGTCAGAGCTCCCACAGAGTTATGGACTGTAGGATGTGTCCAGGCGTGTTCCTCTCCAGTCTGTAAATGATTAACAGGAAGTGGAATTACAACTGCAACCTCCAACCAACTGCAGCCTTTAAATGCTATTTTACTCTCAGCCTCCACCATCAAACTCTCAGTCTCACACACACACACACACACACACACACACACACACTGAATGCTGAAATCTTTACTTTGTGCTTTTGTTAAAATAGCGATATCCTGCATATTTTCAACAACAGTGTCAAAGTTTTATGCAAGATTGATGGATCTTACTGTGACAAAATTTTGTACGTGCTACACATGATTATGTTCTGATAGGCAGCAGGGCTCCGCACAAAGGCTTTTCAAAAAGATTCCACGCTTAAAACAAGCATAGAGCAAAGAAAAACCTCTGCGTCAGCGCTCACAGATCTTAATATCTAAGTATACAGTGGATTCACTGAAACTTGTTTTGTGACGTTGGTAGTTGAATTCATGGGTGTGCAGCAGCTTTGTGCATTTGGCATTTGGCCAGTTGATGATGTCACTTCTGGGAATGACCCTGCAGAGAAAGAGGAAGTGTGGGAGAGGAGCCATCGGCCCTCTTCAACCAATACTGCTGTGTTTCTTCTGCACTCAACTAACTGCACTGTTACCAATTAAGCTGCAGCAGAGTCAGATCTTCCCGGTGTTGATGCAGCATCCCGTGCAGCCTGAATATATTTTCTATTTATTTATCCTGTTTCTTTCACGTACCACTAAAAATACAACTAACACCTCTGTAATTTGCTAAGCAGCTGTCATCATTATGACCACAGTCTTCCTTTTCCTTGAAACGTGTGGCTTTTTCTGCTGTGAGATTCTCTCTCGTACCTTCAAACTCTTAAAAAAATGCACTTTGTCTTAATGGCAAACTTGTCGTCCACGTTTGAAATTAAATTCGTTGCACGGTGCATTTTCTGTTGAATGTTATTCATGCTTTTTGCTTTTGTTGTTTGTTGCAGTGTTGTATCCAGCATGTCTTCAAAAGTTCCCAGCTCCAACAGCATTGCTCACACCCGGAGGATGGTGCAGCAGCTCAAGGTAGAGGCCAGCATCGAGAGGATAAAGGTACAAAAAAAAAAGAAAAAGAAACTGCTGCAGTATAATGTGGTCATGCTNTCGAGAGGATAAAGGTACAAAAAAAAAAGAAAAAGAAACTGCTGCAGTATAATGTGGTCATGCTAAAGTCAAGCATTTGCTTCAACAGATCGACAGACTGCCTTAAAGGACAATACTGGTGATTTTGCATGTTTGAGCCCATTATATACTGTACAACCTGCATACATATTACATTACTGACAACATTTCCCAAAATATACTATTTAGCGGTAAATTTTACAATTTTTATTCCCTACCTTCCAGGCTGCCATTGCTTTCAGTTCATTCCACTTGGCTATTAAAATCAGTAGGGATGAGCTGAGTACTCCGATGAAATGACTATCTGTCACAGATAATGCACTTTTTATGAGCATGAGTACCATCTGAGTAAAATGTGTCAATATCCGTACTCATGAAGGGACAAAAATCTCACTGGGTAGCGCTTACTAGCGCTGTGTCCACATGGTTCCGTGATTGGCCAGGCAGCCACACACACAGCTGCTCTCTACACACAGCCTTGCTGCTCTACACACAACTCACAGCCACTCTGTCCACACTAGCATAGTAGCATCTATTAGCTATAGTTTGCTATTCTCAGATTCAGCTCAACATTATTCTCAGTCCACCGCTAAACAAACACATTCATTTACTGTGGACATTCACATGTAAGATACTGATACAAACTGACACTTTACTAGCTTCTTGTAGCTTCTGGGATAACTAGTCAGTTAGCTAATGATTCTTAACTCTCCAGGTTAAGCCCCACCCACTTCTGGGTTAAGGCCCAACTGTCCGAGTACAGATATGGATACGGATAATTTAGCTGGTTGAATGGATACGGATAAAGATATGGATAATGGTGTATTGCTCATCCCTAAAAATCTACTTATAGAGACTAGAAATGCACTGAGATCCATCACAACGAACACTATGCGACTACTTAGTGATCTAACGATGTGAAACAATCCTGGTGAACTGTCCATCTCATACAGACAGCCTAGGCAAAGGCGGTTGAAATGGATGACTAGGTCACCTATTTTTCCTGTTTCATGCCTTTACGCTAGTGTTTAGTATGTAAGCGTTAAAAAAAAAAAAAGACTGCAGGATTAGCTTGTTCAAACAGACTAGCTGTAGCACAAATGAGGGTTGCTGCGTACATGCTTACGTAGTTACAGCAAGAAAACAGCGGCGTCTTGCTTCACGGCAGAACTGTACAAACAGAATAATATGCCATCGTGTGTATCCATAAATACAAGGCTGCTGGTGGAAAAGGAGGCCTTACTTCAAAGCAACCCCNACCCCCCCACAGTGGAATAATCCAAGTAAGCAAATTCCAAACCGTCTTTATTTACACAACAGTAGAACCGGAACCAAGTTTGACAAGTCAGTCAATACAACCTCTTCAGAACAACCCGATCTGTGTGTGTTTCTACACAGCTGGAGGGCTGAGCAAGCTCTTTTTAAATACCAGGAACACACTCCAAAAGAGAGCTTCAGCCACATGGGTTTTTTTGACATATGTGTCAACCAGTTATATGCTTGAAGATAATCTGGATTGTCGCCAATCACACAACACGTACGACACCAGCAACAGAGTGTGAAACCTGACAGCTCTCAGGACCTGTGAGAGTACTGTGAAATAATACACAACCAAGGTTATCAAAATAATGCATTCATGATTCAATTCTTAAATCAAATTAGTTAATCAATTAATCATTAACCCTCTGCAGTCAAATGTCACATTTACACATTGTATGCTGATTTTTGGAGACTTTCCTTCATTTTCCAGAATATTCTAGAATCAAGTAGAAAATTTACAACTTTTTATAATTTATTTGAGACTTTTTTTTGCTCAAGTCTTTCACATTGGTTGTTTTGTTTTTTTTTTTTTTCAAGTGTTTTCTAGAAAAATAGAAGTCCAGAGGGTCGATTCCCCTAATCTAATGAAAGAGTCTTTGCATGGGAGGAAACTTCTTCAGGCTACCTGAAGTAGATTGTTGTCAATAATCCGCTCTATGCCGGTTAGCTCAGCGCTTGATCATAAGTAAAACCATCCTCCATCTTTCTCTCCTCTTTGCTCTGCAGGTATCCAAGGCCTCCGCAGACCTTATGAACTACTGCAACGAACATGCCAGGAACGACCCTCTGCTCAACAGCATCCCAGCTTCAGAAAACCCCTTCAAGGAGAAAAAGCCCTGCACTATATTGTAGTGGGTGCCATTTAGCCTTTATGTCTTATTTTTGCTTATTAATGTTGCTGTATTCTTTCACTGGGAGAAGTAAACGGTGGACTGCGATCACGTTCCCCTCTTCTGTTACAATTCAACCACTAGTTTCTCAAAAAAAACCAAAAAAAAAAACCCCTGCCATTTATAATGAGTAATGTGGTGGCTACCCCACTCCTTTATATTTAGCCAGACTTTTCTCTCTCTGGCTGTGCCAACGCTCACTTTGACCTCTGACCACTAAAAAAACTGGATGAATGAGTTGTAATGCTTTTGGCGTTAAGGACATTATGTTGCTGAAATAGCTACAGGTTACACTTATCATGGCTTTCTAAGTATTTAATTGTATTTCTCGCACCGGCTCTTGTCAGGCATGAATGCGGCCCGTTTTCTGTACAGAGACTCATCTACTTTGTTAGACTGTTAGTGTCTAACTTGCCTCAGTGGATTCATACAGCCAAAGCTTCTCTTATTATGCTTGCAGACCTCGCGCCCATCAGGATGTCCGTTTTGGTCTAGTTTGGACGAATTCAGGGGTCAGGGTTTACGTTGAGCTTTTACTCAAACGTTCCTAACATGTACTTTGATTGGGGCAGTCATGACGCCACTTCTGGTGTTAAAGGACCATATCATCCATTTTGCATGTTTGAGCCTCATATTCAATTTTCATACACGTAAGGTTATTGACAATGATTTCCCAAAGGATAAAACCGTATTTCAGCTTTCCTGACTAAATCTCTTAACCTTTCAAAATGAAATATTCAAGCGATAATACACCCACCTTAAAAATCAATGTTTCACCTGCTAATAGTTACGCAGCCTTACGAAGTCACAGTCATTTAAACATTTCCATAAACACAGGTCTTCTTTTGGGACTATATTCCCCGGTGGAGACATACATTTACTCCACACTTTTTATTGTGCTTAAATGCTAAAATTACGAAACTTTGCAAAAAAACCTGAATACATCTTGTTTGTGATGATGGATTACCTATCCCAAGAACATTTCAAGTATCAACAAGTTGATTTTAATAGCGTACAAGAATGAACTAAAACCAGTGGAGGTCTGGAAGGTAGGAAAAAAGTTTTTTAACTCACTGTTCCAGTAGTATGCTTTGGGAAATGATTGTCAGTAACATTACACGTATGAAAATTGAATANCACTGTTCCAGTAGTATGCTTTGGGAAATGATTGTCAGTAACATTACACGTATGAAAATTGAATATAGTAGGCTCAAACATGCAAAATTGGGTGGTATGGTCCTTTAAGTTTAAACTGAACAGCTAAAAGTATTCAATCTATTACAGCCGCAGCTGCTCAACAGATCCTGGGGGACGTCCGTGACAATCCAGATCCCATTTAATCTGTCCTCTTCCTGTTTGGTGTTTGCAGGGTGATTACAGCAAGGCAGTGTTGTCTTTTCCTACGTTAAGTCATTATGCCAACACAAGTTCCATTGAAACATTATTACTGTATGACTGTGGTTCTCAATCCTGGTCCTCAAGTGCCTCAGCACTGCACAGTTTCCATCTCTCCCTGCGCTTTGTGCTGGAAGACCAGGATTGAGACCCACGGGTCCATCTTTGCTCACTTTTAAGTGAGTGGGATCAATATCTCAGTGCCAAGATGCTTTTGGCAGTTTCTTTTCTTGTAATAATTTAATATATATGTGGCTAGTGAATCAAACTAAAATGTTTTACTGGTCATACTGACATTACCTGCAGCACTCTTGAAATCCATCAAACAAACTGAAGAAGCAGAAGTCTTGTTTTTATTTTTAGCTGACAGCCGACATCAGGTGCAGTGCAGGACCCTGTTGCAGAAGGTACTTAAGACCTGGAACTAAGCCAAGCCATTAATATTGCATTTCAAAATGACAAAGTGTGGGTCTAAATGGGAACATTTAGCAATTTCTTCTGAGAAGTTGAAATTTCTGAGCTATTACAGGATGCTGTGGGACAAGAAGCACACCACCCAGCTGCTGAAAAAGTGTTACGCAACACTATGAGCCATGCTAACTTATTTACCGCAAGAAGTGTCTTAGTTGCGTAATGTGCACATCATTGTCCTAACGTATTGCAGGTGCAGGTTCTATTAGTAGTTTGCATGATACATAATAATAATACCACTCTCCCATGTCTGCTGTCAATATTTCATTTATGACTAAAGCATTTGTATTGTTTGGGTCCTACGTGCAAAACCAGATTAGATAGTATAAATTAAAATGTTCTTACACTTGAAGCCTTACTTAAGTTTGCCTTGTATTCTGAAGAATACTCTTCCTTTGAGTATTTTCTTTAAAAAAAAAAAAAAANCTTTAAAAAAAAAAAAAAAGAAAGATGTTTCTATCTATCAAATGTTTTTATCTGTGTGATGAAAGTGGTTTATGAGGATATTGTGCCATCGTTTTGTCTCCATGTCTCACTAGCAAAAGATGTTTAATCGTATCCGACTATCTGGTGCTCCGGTTTTCAGCTGTTCTGGTATTGTTGCCTTCTCCAAAGGGTACTTTCAGGTCTTCAAATCAGCAAGATCTAGTGTTATTATCAAAATTTTATTTTTTATGATTGTCTCTAACAGTCATTATTACTTGCAATAAATCATTTCTGTATGCCTCTTTATAACAAGTTAATGGATTGTCATTGCCATGTCATTATTTCTGTCCGTTTAGTAACGTGGTAACAGCCTTATTGTATCGTTGGCAGAGTAACTGTCAAATTTACATTTTTTTGAAAACTCCTTTATTAATACACCAATCTTTGTATGGAGTTAAATGAGATTAATAAAGTCAGACATTCCTACTGTACTAGTACTGTACTAATAGTACTGTACTAATATCTGAATAAAAATGAGTTGTGATTGTAGTCATGATTTAAACTATGATGTAGACGAACAGGCTCTTTACCTCAATGGTCTTGATGCTGATGGTCAACAAGAGTTTATTAAGGTTATGGCTTTTTTTTTTTTTCCTCTCTCCCTAACAAATATACAGTCAGATAAATTGATTTATTAATCCCTGCAGGAAAATAATGCAGCCTGTTAACAATATGGCAACATTGTCAATGTAACGTAGGCTGACATCCACAAACAAAACTTGTCAAATACTTTGAGAACTTCAGTTATGGAATAAAACAGATGTGCCTGAACTGTCTTCATACTAGTTTTAACAGCCTGAGAGCTGCAGAATATAGAAACTTGGAGTAAATGAGTTTGTTTTCTTACTCTACTGCTGACTTTACTGTTCAGATGATGCCGGTTGACGCCTGGTCAGAGAATTAAAGTTATCTGGGCTTTGTGTCCATTTCCTCTCATTAGATTCTAGCCCACCAGTCGTTTATTTATACCTCACTGAGGATAAGGGTGACCTACGCCTTCTCACCATGGCTGTCAGAAACCAGAAAACACAAGAGAACTAAATATAGAAAGTACCAAGCCATGATTTCTGCTCTAAGAAAGTGTAGGAACTATTTTTAGGAAATTGTCTGCTTAGCCTGAGCGCTTGTTTTCTTTCTCCGTTGGTGGCCACTTGGGTTTTTCTGACCTCGGCTCTTGCCAGCTGGTGGATAAATGGTGTTAAATTTTCTTTTGCACGCAATGGAAGATCATACAGGAATAATATCTATCGTCACCTATTGTAACAATTGGAAAAAAAAATACTGAATTGGATGTGCCATTCCACTTAAAGAGGCCAAATATGAAGTAATATTGTCACCTATTATTTATTGTGAGAATTGTCTAAAACACAAATAGACTCTTGTCATTTTCATTTTCCCACGGATTGTTTTTCCCTGGAGGATCGAAAGTTTCTCCTGGAAAAAGCAGCATTGTGTGTGGGTCAGCAACCTTTTTAATGCTTTCTGCAGCTTCCAAAAAAATCTACAACCTGGCGTGCTGGCTGACACAGATCCTGCTGATGTTCTGAGTTGACCTCTGCCTACAACTGCAAATGAATCCACAATATCGTGACTTAACTGCCAAGTCCAAATAACAAAATTTCTCCTTGCTGCACAAACACACGCACATAACGTAATAACAATGACTGTTTTGTTAGATTAATGAATGAGCATTAACTCGAGCTCGTGTTCATCGTGATTGAATTTGGAGTTTAAATAATACGTGGAAAATGAAAAGATTACATGAACAGATGTGTGAACGAAGGTATTTAAGCCAACATGCACTCATACTCACACACACACTTGAGTGTCTATTAATATTCACACTGCAACTAACTGTTTAAGTCTGAAATACGTTTTCAGTTTTGCTCAAACACATGGAAATGACTCAACAAATATAATTCAAATACAAATCATTTTGTTCAGCATTTTACTATTATTCAATGTTCTGGTTCACAGGCAGAAAGATTTTCACACATGCTAAGTGGTCTGTGGTCATGAGTTTCATAATCTATTTCCAGGTTTCCAGGTCAGGTAATCTCAGTCCTTGCTTCCCAAGTGCATCACAACACGTCACAAACCATTCCAAAACTTTCCAGCATTTACTGATCGGACACATGTTGAAGTATCTGTTTTCTCATGCAGCCAAGACAAGACCACCCTGCCTAAAATGAAACTGTGATAAAGTTTACTGGAGTAACTTCAAGTGGAAACTGTCTAAATCTGTGCTAGTACGCACTGCATGAAGGTTGCAACACATACAACTTTGGTGAGAGCAGAGGTTAAAGGACCATAATGGCCAGTTTGCATGTTTAAGCCCAATATATACAACCTGCATGCATGTTACGTTACTGACAACCAATTTAAGAAACATAAAAGCATATTTTAGTTTTCCTTGTTATTCATTCAAATCCTCCAGTTTTTCAAAATCAAATATTCAAGTAACACACACCTTAAAATTCAATGTTTCACCTTCTAACACTTATGCACAATTGTAAAAGGCACAGTCGTAACTTCTCGGTAAAAGCCGTCTTCTCCTGGGACTATATTTCCTGGCAGAGACATACATTGTCTTCTGTGCAGCTTGGTGTTAGACCAGTTAAATAAAGTCACTTTGACAAAAAACTTAGACATCATGTTTGCTGTGGTACATAATAGCGTACTGGAATGTACGACTACCAACTGGCAGTCTGGAAGGTAAGAAAAAAAATTCTAAAATGTACTGCTCTACTAGTATATTTTGGGAAATGGTTGTCATTAACATAACATGTATGCAGCTTGTCTATATTGAGCTCAAACAGGCATTATTGCCAGAATTGTCCTTTAATGTGCAAAAATTTGAATTTGCTATTTGATATATAATTATTTCAGTAAACATAAAAATAGCATAAGTTTGACACTATGTAATCAACAACAAACAAAAATAATGACCCAATACAAGTTATTCAATTAACTGCCTCTGCATGCGCATATACTGTAAATGGATGCATGTGCACACGCATGCATGTTTTGCTGACGCTGCTCATGTCTGCTGTAGACTGAACACCCTTATTGATTGTCAAAAATAGCAGAGAAGCAGAATATTGTGCATATTATCAGAGATACCGTGACTTTAACAGGTTTATCTTCCACTGACAAAACTAGAAAAGTAGATGATGCACAGCAGGAAGTACTCAGTTTTTACATGCAGATACAGACAGGATGTTCCCTGCAGGCATTAAAGGCGCAAAGCACATCACCCACCAAAGCTCAGACTCCACAATAATCCCAGTTTGTCACTGGGCAAGAATGTGAGAATCTGGCCGGCTCGCTGCCCGCGTGCCTCGTTATGAAAATCTGGCCTGGCAGTTACAGTGTCAGTGTGCAGGAATGTGCTGACGTGGGGGAGAGGAAGGGCAGGGAGGGTGGATCAGAGGGTGAGGGTGATGGGTGGGGGTAACGGATGGGTGGTCTGGCTGGACATACTGACATACTGTTAGAGACACAAGACTAACGGAATGTTTCCAGGGAGACGATAACAGCATTTATTAAGTCTGGAAGCCCTACATTCAGAAATAAAACTGTTCTAGATTTAATATCTCAAACAATAATTCCTTGAACACACAGTCAACACAGTCTCAAAAAGTGTCACCTTATGACAGCATAAATTCAGGTCTTGATGTTCTGATATCCAGTATATTCTGCCACAGTGTTTGCAGAAGCTGACTCTGCTGAATCAAACCCACTCTAACAGCACAATAAATCAATTCTATTTCATGGTGAATTTTCCAGTTTGTTTTGCAATAGTGTTATCTTAAACTTATGTTTGCCTTTCCCTTCCAGCCATGAATAGTGAATTGTTTTTTGTGTTCAGAACATTGAGTGAGAATAACACATCTCTTCAATGTACCACTCACTTGGGTTTTGCAATGTGTTCCCCACATGACAATACAAAGTCCTCCACTGGCTGATTTGATTATCAAACTCTGACCTGCAGCGTCACGCCACCAAAAGCCGAAGCCCCGCTGACTGGCTGGAGAGAAGCGCTGAAGCACCCGGCAACACTTCCACCAGCCATTTGCTGCTTTCTTAAAATAACCTTTCCTCTTTGATCATAACAATTCCACATGACATTAGTCATCGTCACACCCTGAAATCACATGCCAAAGAGAACAGCCAGGTGACCTTTGACCCAGTGCCACTGAAATCACAGCCTGACAAGCTTTCCAGGAGAGGAACGACCTCTGAGTTCTTATAAATCACTTTCATATTATGACAAAGTGCATTACAGGAACAAAGGCTTTCTTGGAATTCTCTCAACACCTCATTTCTTAGGAATTGTATTGAGTTTTACGGCAGCCCTGAAAGGACAAAAACATACACAACAGTTGAAAACAAACTTTGCTGCAACTGAAAATGCTGATGCCAAAGCACACAGAAAAGTGAAAAAAAAAAAAAANGGAAAAAAAAAAAAAAGAAATACTAACATTTAGTCTATATAATAGAATGTATGTGGCAGCTCTATTATATCACTCTATTGCTAACATTTAGGCTAATATATTAATCTGTTAACATGCTAAGCATTTTATGATGACAATGCTACATCAGCATTAATGACAAAGCATAGGTTAGCAGCCGTTATCTCAAATTTCTAATCTGTAATAAATTAAAATGCTAACATGCTAATGTTGATCATGTTAGCACTGAAAATTGTTATGCTATTTAATTAATTTGCCAACTTAAAATATGAGCTTTTCTTGATTTGACTTCTCTTTTTGTTTTAGGCTTCAGCTTTTGTATATTTGGGTATTTGCACTATTTCCCTTAATGCTTTTGATATGTATGTGTTTTGGTATTTGCAATATTTTTGGAGAGTATTTCCCTTAAGGTTTTGTTGTTGAGTTATCTGGATAACTTTGAGTACATTTTTAGAATTAGAATTATACTCATTGCATTGTACTTTAAATGTTCTTAGTTAATAATTAATTATTAACTACTGTACATTCTGAGTAAAGTTCTGTTTGTAAAGTGGTGTGTGTGTGCGTGTGTGTGTGTGTGTGTGTGTGTGTGTGTGTGTGGGGAATCTCTTCTGTCACTGACACACAAATGATAATGACATCACCATAAAAAAGTACCAAAACTAACTGCATGGTTTTATAAAGCCTCCAGATTTTGCAACATTAAATACTGTCATATGATCTATCACATGAAATCTGAAGTTCAAACATAGAAACTGGCTTGTGCAACTCAAAGACATGAGAAAACCTTTCCCCTCTTCTCGTGACCGTGACTCTGCACTTCCTGAGGGAAATGCCCGCCTTACATCACCTCAGTGACATCATCAACATGCAGCACCCAACAACATCACCTGAGATGCTGTAGGAAAAATAAAGGGAGTGGGGGCAGAGTCAAAGCGGTTTAGACTAGTTTACACAACTCCTTGCATGCCACTGGCTCCTTTAGAAAATTTTCCAGAGTTTCTGTCATGTGTTCTGCAGAAAACAGCACTACGTTCTGCTTCCAGAGCAGAACCAGCAGCAGCTAGAGAGCTGACAATGACGTAGTCATCACCTCAACTCAATATTTAGTGTACTGTGTAATGGCCCCTGCTCCTCTGGCCTTGGGCCTGTGTGTGTGTGTGTGTGTGTGTGTGTGTGTGTGTGTGTGCATGTGCATGTGCACTTTGTATTTCAGGTTCTTAGCTATGTGGAGCTGAGAGGCAATCTCTAATCCCAGACAAGCCCCTGATTTTGTTATGACCGGCTCGTAGGCCACAACAAAAAAAGGAGATGCATGCAAAATAAGCTAAAGTGAATTTACATTTATTTAAAGAAATAAGAATAAATGATAAAGTGAGGTGTGGAAGTGCAATGGTTGGTGTGTCAAACAAAAACCAAAGATCAGTGCAAAAGTGTTGAGGCTTGATGCATGTGAGGCACCCTGAGGTCTGGGCAGGCAGGCTTTTATACAGGGAACATTGGTCAGGTTCCACCCAGCTAAGGCCTGAAACACAAAGCACACACACAGACACACGCGCCCAAGGCTACGGGGCCCATCTCACAAACATGAATATTATGCATCTACAGATGCCCTCAGGCATGTGTGCAACTGTCAAATACTCTATTCAAGGAAGTCAGCTGGTGAATTTGCTACCTAAACCATCCAACAAATCACTGGTAATTGGTGTAAAGAGAACGCATGTGGATGAATGAGCACGATCCTGCTGATGCAGGCAGAACCTGTACAGACACGGTGAGGCTTATTGTTCTCTGTAGAGCAGAAATGGCACTAAGGCCACAGCGGCCAGTGTGACCCCCTGTGATCTGTATGTGACTCTTTACAAACATTTGCTAAAGGTCAGAAATCAGCTCCACTCTGCTGAATTTCCAGAAATGCCAAATGAAAAGACTGTAGCTCTGGCTTCAAAAATACTTTTTATTGACTGCAATACATGTGTGTCTTGTATTAGGCTTTACAAATATTAAAGTAAAAAAAAAAGATACATAAATACACTTAAATATCATTAGAAATAACTTAAATTGTAACATAGGAACTATTTCACTTGTGGCAAACCCATGTGGCATAAGAAACACCAAACAGAATATCTCCACTGGATATCAAGCCCTTCCCTTTTTAAATTATGACAATAATAACATCCACATCAACAATTTAAACTTACAAGAGTGAAACTGCAAAGGTCCAGTGTTACAACAATTGCTTTGTTTCTGCAGGGAGGCCAAGGCCTTGGTCCAACCAACAGCTGAGTTTTCTGGGCCATCACAGAGGTTTTACCAAACAAACTCACGATATGATCCTTCTGTGCAGCGTCCACCTTCACATTAAAAAGCACCCATGCTTTTTATTTCCATCTCATTACCATGCAAATGCCTCACTGTCTCATCTCGGTTGCCGAGACTGACGCTGCTGCAGCTCCAAACACTTTTTGTCCAAATAGAAATCAATCCCACTTCTTTAATACGTCCCATCTAGATGCTGGGTTTTTTTTTTCTCCTCCAAATTCATTAACTTTCTTTCCCCGTCAGCAGTCTATGGGAATTTGATCTCTGGGTGGTAATGTGTCCATCAGAGTTCACACCACTCTTCCTGTGCAGAGAACAGTCCTTTCACGGGTCTTTGCTGCACACTTCATCGCTCAGGTAGGTTGATGATGGGCACCCACTGGTCCATGCAGCGGCTCTCTCTGCAGAAGCGGTTCACTTTGCTTAAAGCAGGGTCCTTCCATGATGAAGAGTGTGGACTCTGAGACAGAAGAATAAAAAAATTAAAACGTTAGCATTCATGTGTCCATGCACAATTAATTAACACTGCATGAGCTTATAAATACACAGCTCTGTGTGCATGTGTAAATAGGAGTTCCCTCTACTGAAATTCCACAGAAGTCATATGAGGAAGAAGTAGGTATTTATCACAAGGACATGACTGGCAAATTCTGCTTTGCATGCACATTCAGCATGTGCATAACAGTAACTAAAGGACAATGTAATTTCATGCATACTCATGATATATAAAGAAATGTGGCTATATCGCTCTGCATACTGTTGGTTAGGCTGTAGTGCAAAGCTCAGCAAAGTTTCAAAATGTTTAGTGAAATTATACAATTATAAAGTTCAAGTATATCTGGTTTCCTGGAAATACTATAACTTAAAACAATGAGATAAAACACTTACAGTGACCAGGACACAGTGGAGATCCAGAGGTTCTCCCCCATTCTGTTTCCCTCCTCCTACACCCAGGATCTCTGCCAGGCGCCTGGTGTTGTTCACTCTCAGGATGCTGATGTCATTCTCACAGCAGAATGCCTGAATGAGGGTAAAGTGGATCTGCAGGGCCACGTCCTTCACATCCTCGTCATCCGTAGCAAGGATGCACAAGACTACATTATCGGGATCTCTGAAGGAGGAGGGGAAAAAAGAAAAAAAAGTAGTTCTATGTGTTTAGTCACACATGGTAAAAGCCTTTAAACAGTCTCAGATACCTTCAACAACTTGCTTCCTTCCAAAGATCAGGACCTCGTACTTACACATTCAGAGACTTTGCTGCTTCGTAGACACCGACTGTAATGCAGCCTTGTGGCAATGCAGAAGTAAGGACTTCTTCCAAAGCTTTGGCCACTGAATCCATTCTGCAAAATAAGAGACAAATCATCTCATGACAAAGTTATCTTTTTCTGCTATCAACATCTATTACAAACAAACACCGGCGCATTCAGGCCAAAAGTCACCAGTCAACATAGCCACTAGTTAATCCAGAACACCGGTCAGTTTTTCAAGCACATGCAACAGATGTACAAATCGGTTTTCGCCGCTTGACAGCGGCAGGAAAGTAAAAATGCAAATTAGAAATTGCTACGTCGCGATTATTGTAAGATTTTTCCTGAAACCAACATGCAGCGTGGTGTTAAAACTAGCTGTCGATCAAATGCAGCAGCAGCGAGCAAGTTATATCATAAAGATTCTGCATTAAGATGCTTCTATCGTGCATTTGTCAGCTTCATGTAAAATTAGTGCACAAGATAATCGGTATCACCAGGTCGACAAATACGCAGCGACATAAGTCCAAATATTAGAATAAACAACTATAACACTGATATTACCTTTCTTGAGAAAAATCCCCGCTTAGTTCCTCAAATGTCATGTTGTACATAAAATCCAAATCCACGTAGACTAAACAGTGCTGTAGCCACGTAGCTTCTCGATAACACACATAGTCTGTACGTAACGCTGTATGCTTCAACTGAGAGACAAATCTAGCAACTTCTCTTTAAAACAGACCGGGACAATGCAGTCAGGCGGAAATTTGCATGTCTGTGATCATTGGTTGCATGCTAATTTCTCGGGGTGTTCTTAAACGGGATTGGATAGAAAACCGAAATAGGCGTGTCCGTCTCCACTGTACATCCTTAATGTTGGACCGTTTTACGTCAAGGTCCCGGGATGGCTACTCGAGTAAAGTACACGTTTGCGTTTGTAAGAAAAAAAAAAAAAAAAAAAAAAGTAAAGACATACCACTAACTCAGCCAGAGGCCAGCAGAACTTTTGGTGACCGTTCAGGACAATTTAGGAGGCATGTAGTATTTGCATTATAGCTCCCAGTCACTAGGGGCAGCATTGAGCGCAATGCTAATGAGCGAAGAAGAAGCTGAGCTACCTTGGACATTACATGAGATGTACTGAGTTTAATTAAAGTCCTACGCACTTCATAAGTTGAATTCGTGTTATAATTACTTTATATACGCGTGGTATCAGTATGCACTCTCCTTAACGGTCGTGAAAAAATTAAACTGGTCTCCGGTGGGACTTTACCTTTAAAATTCGTATGATGAGGAACGTCTAGCACAAAGTGTCAATAAATGTCGATTTCTCCCTTTTAGCCATCCAGGAATGTGATACGTTCTATGACGGTCCGGTAAATCTGGGCTGACATAACTGTATGCATACTGTCTTAGTCAAAAGCAGAACAAAGTGCAACGTGGTTCTCTTGTCATGCTATAATGACATGCTATAATAACTTGCACATGCTATAATAACTGTAACAGTTATGTTAAAGCTGGTAAGCATTTACTAACAAGAAACAGCACATGGCTAATCTGACTACATCAATTATTTTTGCAATGTAACAAAGCTGTTTAAGCTGAAATTACAACAAATTTGACCTAGTTCCTATCTCGCTGACTGAATCAGTTTCCGCTTCCACACAACAATTTGTAACATAATGAATAATAAATATGTATTTTTTAATTTTTTTAAATTTATTTTGCACAACTCACCTGAGCTGCAGGGTAAGTTTCAGGGGAACTGCATGGCAACAGGACGCTTCTGAGTAAGCTGCCTCCTGATTGGACAGCTAAGGCGCGTGCAAAACTTTGTGATACCGCGCTGGAGTCAAACAGATGGCGCGAGACAAGCTGAAGCGTCCATTCAATACCCGCACATAGATTTTGTATGATGGATGAGTAGACCCCAGGAAGAATAGTGGTTGCTGAGGCAGCAACTAATGGGGATCCAATAAAATACACAAATAAACAAAAAACCATGTCCATATCTGTAAATGCATCTATATATTCCTTTACAGTTATTCATACATTCTATACACCTATAAAATGCCTAATCAGCTTCTAGTTTCTGATGTCACACATACCATCTTTTTAGATGTTTCTACTTTTACTTTACCACATTTTAATTTATATTACATTTATTCCCCAGTGTTGTTCTGTATATTTAATTTGTTTTTACTTCTTTTGTAGACCTTGCACAATCTAGAGAGGTGGCTACTAAGATGACTGTTAAAAAAAAAAACAAACCCAAAAAACAAAATGCTGATGACACGGATAAAACGAAAGAAATTCAAACTCAAAGAAATACATGCTGTAAGATCTAATAGGGTGTTATGTTTCCCCCTGCTGGCTGCAGCCATCATTAACTGAAGAAAGGCTTGGTTGTGTGTATTCGAATATAGTATCAGTTTTAAACATGATAGTATTTCTAAATCTTAATTGTTTTGCTAATTTTTATTGTGCAGGTGGGGAGATGCCATTAAAATGCGTTATAACATAACTTAGAATCTGACTTTGAAATCCTGCCTTGTGAGACAGTCCCCGAAAGAAAACCACATTCTCATAATTGGAAGGGATGAACACCTCTTACTGAAGAAACCCCAGAGATAAAACCACTGCTGAGGAAGCCTGTCTTGTTCCAACCGTGCGTAAAGACGCATATGTGGAACCCAAATAGGCTCATGCACATCACAGTAATAAACTGTCTGCAAAGTTCTTATCGACACACAAAGTCGAAATTTACAATCTGACTTTAGCTTTGTCTTATTTTACAGGAGTCCTTACTTTTACTTTTCAAGTTTTTTTTTCTCGTACTCATACGATATAAGTTGTAGTTTTGACTCAACTAGCACAGCGTTCATTCACTGTGCAGGCTAAATTGTGCACAATTCTTTGTTTTATCCACATGAGGACGCTATAGATCAGCTTATCACTGAGTGTTTTCACCTTAGTCGTCAAGGTCCTGTTCAGTTAGTGGGGATGTCCTATTTCACACCATCAAAAATCTAGAATGTGTGCTGAAATATTCATAATGGGATAATGAATGTGACCGAGGTTGTATTTGACATGTCAATTGGTTAATTTTATTGATTTTATTGTTACTGCACTTTTTTTTTTTTTTTTTTTTTTTTTTGCGATTTGCACCAGTGTAACTATTATTTCGTTCAACTTGCATCTTTATATTGAAAAACAATAAACAACATTCAATAATGAATCTTGAAAATCTCCAGAACACGAGGTGATCTTATTTTCTTCTTAATTTTTATCATGTTTGTTTTCCAAACAAAAACCTGTAGCACATGGAAAACACACGCACAACATACACACAAACAAACAAATTCTCCACCATCAAGAACTCAATAAATTGTTCTTTCCATTCCACAGATAAATCAACATCACAATTAAATTATTTCAAAGCTATGTGAGAAGATCCAATTTCTTTATTAATATGTAATTTTCTATTAAATAATTTCTATTGATATATAATATTTTCAACTCACTTTTTTAAATACTGGTGAACACATGGTAAGATCTTTTGGAAATCCTAAATGATAAAGAGATGGGTGGTAAATGGGTAAAGATACTAGATGTTTTAATTGAATGATGCAATTTATGATTAATTAAACATTGACAGGGTAAATTAAATTGTTTAACTTGTTAATTCAGAAACACATAGAAACTCAAGGGCTGTTGAAAATCAAAATTACTCTCAGTTTCAGTGTGATATTAACAGTTTCCTGATATTAACAGATTCCTGCTTTGGCCTTTGGTGCCCTTTGCAGCTCCAAATATCTGCACTTACTTCACGGTAGCCACTATGTGGTGCTGCATGATCTATATAGTATGCCATAATAGCATTTAAGAATATGAGGCAAGGAGTTATAGCCCAAACGTCATATAAATTTAGT
The DNA here is from genome assembly GCA_014773175.1 of Lucifuga dentata. Classification (NCBI taxonomy): domain Eukaryota; kingdom Metazoa; phylum Chordata; class Actinopteri; order Ophidiiformes; family Bythitidae; genus Lucifuga; species Lucifuga dentata. The sequence goes on along the minus strand of VXCM01000058.1, from coordinate 9,847 downwards.
TGCCAATGAGTCAAATCTTATTATTCAATATTCAGCGGAAATAATACAATATTTTGATAAAATTACTATTTTAGAGTCATATCTGATATATTTTTCTCTGAATTTTAAACTAGAATTTTTTTTAATTGAAATGATAAAAGCCACGCACAAGATTTAGATTAAAATATAAATACAGAACACATTGTTGATCTGTGAGCAAAATAAATTTTCAGAATTTTCATGTTTAATTTTGAAAAATCTGTCTGTTGACCTTGATGTCATATTTAAAACCTGGGCAAAACCTACGGACTTGAGATGTCAAGAGTAAGATAGAAAAGAAGAAATTGGAATCTTTTTTATTTTTACACGATGAACATAAAACTGAACAGAGAGAAAAATATATGTAAACAAATGTCTGTATATGACAGTTGGGGGTTACAATAATATATTTTTCTTAGCAAATTTAACATGGACCAACTGCTGAGAGAAAAATGGGACAAGGTGTGGAAGCTGAAAGCCTTAAAACTGTGTGACAATCGTGATAAATGCAGCAGGCACTGACACTGCTATGGAAAAGACAAAAGATACCTTTGTCTTGTCACAATAATCCTAATCTGTTTGAAGATGGGACCACATTAGAGAAAGTGAGGAAAAGAAGTGAGAGAGAGAGAGAGAGAGAGAGAGAGAGATAGGAGGAAAAAAGGGAACGGAAGGAGGTTTCTGGTCAGCAGTGATAAATGTAGGTACATCAGAAATGGGCTCCGTATGATGTTTCTCTCTAATGGCCTGATTGCTCAATTAATTCTGTAGGCTGTTCCCCCTTTAATGTGGAAACGGCTATATTTTCTCCCAGATTAGTATAGATACAGGCTGACAGTCTGCACTGCTCAAGGTATTTGGGAGGTATAATTCATTCATAATGCCACAATGCGCCCCATCTATCATCTCAGCTTTTCCATCCACTAACTCGCCGCTTGCTCCCTCTTCTCATTCCAAGCTGCTGGCTCTTCTGGGGCGGACGGGGGTGGATGGATGGAGGGGGTTAAACTGTGTGTGTGTGTGACTGTGTCTCTGCTTGTTAATATATGTGTATATGCATGTATATATAGATATATACTGTATGAGTGGATAATATGTGAGATTGAGATGTGAGAGGTGTTCAAATGGTATGTGTGTGTGTGTGTGTGTTTGTGTGTTTGGGGGGCATATGAGGTTGTGAGGTCAGCAGCTTCTCTTCTTCTGATGAATTAGCTGGCATATGCAAGCGATGAATTACCTGGCAATGGGAGTCAATTATCCACACTCGAAAGAAAAAGAAGAAGAAGAAAAAAAACACATACGGACCCCGCGCCTGTGGCCCCAGGGTCCCTTTTCCAATTCAGAGGGTGATTTTCCAAANACACATACGGACCCCGCGCCTGTGGCCCCAGGGTCCCTTTTCCAATTCAGAGGGTGATTTTCCAAAATGTAGGGGAAGAGAGGAGAAGAGAGTAGCCTTCAAGGAGCAAGGGTGGGATGATGAGGAGTTGGGGGGGAAAAAAAGAGAATGAAAAAACTACGTGTCTACCATCCCACCTTCCTCACCTTTTCCTCCTCCCCCTCTCTCCGATCAAATCCAGAAGGCAAAGCGTGGTGTGAAAATGCAAAAGGCTATTATCAGGCCTTCAGAGTGCACCAATGCCACTTATGATGGATGAGTGTGGGATTTAGAAAGGCCTCCTGTCAAACACCAGCCATTTCCCCTCTTTAACCGGCCTCTCCTTTTCCTGACTTTTCTCTAGTATCAAATCATATCAGTCCCCTTGTTGAAATAGGACTAAAGTGGAAGACGTTTGTAATATATTGAAGTAGCCGCACATATACGTACATGACACACACACACACACACACACACACACACACACACACACACACATACTCAGTGTCCCCTGCTGTGTTTGCCATTTAATTTCCCAACCTCTTTTGGAGAGGAGAGGAAAAGATGGAGTGTACTGTTTTTTGAGAGCAAGAAAGAAGGACAAGAGGAAACGCGTCATGGTCCAGGTCTTCATTTGGACCAGCTGCAGCCTGATATCCTGATGCTGAGCGACTGAGAAGAACCTGAGGGAATTAAAATGATTAGCAGGGATCATGGAGGGTTTGGCTGGCTGCGTAATGGATTTTAATGATGGACTATGACGTACAGAACCACTGAGGAATGACAGCACACACACGTACGTTTTAGTGGGTTAAGACGAAGAGAAGAAGTCCAACTTTGTGAAACAAAAGCGATATATAAGCTCGAGGAAAGAAAAAGCAAGAGATCTCACAAAACTGGTATTTGTTTATACAGAAGACAAGAACTCTTTGAATCTTCTTAACTATATTATGTCCAGAGACTGAAATCCAAATTATGGAGGAAAACTTTTTCTTTTTAAAAGAGCTGCTTTTGATAGACCAATTTAATCACAATTGTTGAACTCTCAGTGTACCAAACTGCTTTAAGCCCAGAAAAGAAAAGCAGATAATATAAGCCCATAGTGGGCATGCACACTGCAGCCAAGAGTCCTCAAGACTTTAAATCCTTAACTTCCTGACTGCCAAATGAAGACAAAGTACCATTAGCAAAACATTCTTAAGTTATAAGAATGAATGCAGATGCATAGTAGGATGGAATGTTTGGTGAGAGTTCCAAGTGAGATGGAAAAGAAGGATAAAACAATAAAACAAAAGATAATTATATCCAAAGGCTTAGGTGGCACCAAAAGGGTATTATGACAATATCACTTAAAATGAATCATTAAAGACAAGATGGTTCTGCAACGAGGCACAACTGTGACATTTGCCAGTGTGATGATTCTGAAAAACAGCCAGAAACACGTTACCCATCAATGTTTATGTTTATGAAGATATATTGTAAGATATGCTGATGTATAACTGTCAAAAAGTGAAATCAAAAAAACAACCGTAATAGCATGAAAATAACAGAGTATAGAAATAAACTCTGTCTTGTTTAATGTCATTACTTTCTCAGTTCTCATTCTGTATAATAAAATATGCTGCATTACAGACATTTGACTCTTTAAAGGAGCATTCTGGTGATTTAAAAAGTTTGAGCTCAATAAATACAACCCTTATACACGTTAACAGGGTTAGGTTTAGGGTTAGGGCTAGCCCATACACATTACAATACTGCCACCCATTTTGAAAAAAAAAAAAAAAAAAAAGCAACTGGAACAGTAAATTTTAAAATTGTTTTCTCTACCTTCCAGACACACACACACACACACTGCTTTCAACACAACTTGCCAGACTATCTAGCCATCTGCTCTACTCTGTATCGTCACAGCTTTCCTCTGGGACCATCAGCCCCCTCACTTCCTCTATTACCCCCTCACACACCCTTACATCCTCCTACACACACACTCTCACACACACATCACCTACCTCCTGCCCCGCGGCGACATGCGCTCCACAATGGAGAACAGAGTGGTTTGGGAAATNCATCACCTACCTCCTGCCCCGCGGCGACATGCGCTCCACAATGGAGAACAGAGTGGTTTGGGAAATGATAGCCATTTATAACTGCCTGACGCCGTATCCCACCACCACCACCTCACCTGTGCTATCACACACACATGCACACACACACACACCCCACCCAGCCTAAAGAATCNACCACCTCACCTGTGCTATCACACACACATGCACACACACACACACCCCACCCAGCCTAAAGAATCAGACTTAAATAACTACATGTATCCACATTCATTAGTAAGTCTGAGCCATAACAGATTAGATTCAGCATTACATGTGTAACTTTGTAAACTGCAAACTACATCTCAGATCATTTAAAAATCCCCCAAACCCCAAAAACAAATATTATAACATGGTTCTTAAACTGTGGCACCTGTCCAATTGATGGTGCTTTAAAGGATCATACTGATGATCGGGCATATTTGAGCCCAATATATACTCCATATACATGTTATGCTACTGACAACCATTTCCCAAAATATACCACTTTAGCGATAAACATTAGAACTGTTTTTCCTACCTTCCAGACTGCCATTGGCTTCAGGTCATTCTAAAATCAAAATCAAAATCAACTTGTATTGACTTGAAACATGCTTCTGTAATCCATAACAGCCAAGAGTGTCACTTTGTGTCGAAAAGTGGTGGCAACATAAGGGCTCAGATGAAAAAACATTTTTTAAATGGTCTTCAACATATGATTGTAGGTAACATAATGGGGGGATTGGTATGAGGTCAGAGTAAATAATTATGACAGGAAAAAAAATGCACACATCAAAAGGGCATAGCCTAGGCTACTAGAGTTGACAGTACAAAAATACTCAGCATAAAACACACAATGTCGACCGCACAAGTAACAGTCATCCATATGCATCACATCAAATCCTTTTTTTTTTCCTACTTTACTTTTTTGGGACAAAGCACATTTGTTTCTTCTATACTTACATTGCATTGTATGTATTCTTATTGTGAAAATAAACCTTTCTCAAAATGTTGTAATTTGTTCGTTAACATTTCTTGGTGCAAGCTGTTTTTCAGAACTTTTTAACAAATTATGCTTTTAAAAAGTGATGGGGACAAAATTGGCCATTTCAAAAAGTGGTGGGANCTTTTTAACAAATTATGCTTTTAAAAAGTGATGGGGACAAAATTGGCCATTTCAAAAAGTGGTGGGACATGTCCCCAGCGTCCCCAGTGTAAATGACACCTATGTTAACAGCAAACAAGATGTCTATTAGGTTTTTTGCTAAAATAACTTTATTTAACCGATCCAATGAGGAGCTGCATGGAAGACAAGGTATGTCTCCACCAGGAAATATAGTCCCAGGAGAAGACGGCTTTTAATGTGAAATTAAAGTGACTGTGCCTTCTACAGTTGTGCAAAAGTGTGAGAAGGTGAAACAATGAATTTTAAGGTGGGTGTATCACCTGAACATTTGATTTTTGCAAGATTAAGGGATTTCTGTCACCGTCAAATTTCTGAGCAGGTTGAGCCTCCAAAACTCAGATAAGAAGTGAAAGATGAACAAACTCAAAGAAACTGAGAGAAAAACAACAGATCTGGTGACTTCATGTTCCTCAGGCTGTCACATTTTTTTTTTACAAAATTGGACCAGGGTTTGGATCTTTGGTTACGTGCATACATTTGTATTTGTAGAAACGTGTGTGTATGTGTGTGTGTCAGGCTCAGCCCTGTCACTGTGCTGGATGGGCTGTCACTTTCTTAATTGCCTGAGCGTGACCCCGCCCCGCTCTGCTCACCTGGCTAATTACTGTGTCTTTCTAGCCAAGAGATTGAAATGAATTCAACTCCATTCAAGCTTCATTGGCATGAAAAGTGAGGTTACTGACATTGTCATAATACAGTACAGTACAGCAGGTTTGTCCTTCTGCTGATATTTTACACCCTCATCGTTTCATCACTGTCTGGGAAACTAATGTTAGTGATAAAACGGCATCAAATCAAGACATATTTAACAAAAACGTATCCATTATGTGATTGTACGCTGGTTTTCAGAGCTTGAAGAAGGACTTAAATCTTACAGAAAAAGGTAAATAAGTTTTAGCAGTGAAATATGCTCAAGAAGTAAAGTAAAAGTAAGAATGGAAGAATGATAGTTAACAATGACAATACATAATATGAGGAAAATAAAAAAAAATCATACTTCCTATTTAGCAGTTTGGAATAGAACTATTAAAACAATGTAATAAATAAAACAATCAAAATTGGAGATCCCCTTCCAAAAGCCCAAATTAATGAAAACCTACAAAATTGGAGATAGAAATTTTTTCATTCCACTGCATGAACAAACTTGTATCTCCAGTTTTGAAGACGCCGGGTTATAAAATAAAAATTCACAAAAATGGGTGTAAGAAGTCAATCACGTAAAACTTTGAGGAATCTTTATGCTTTCAGGTAAACTGACAGATTACATGTCAATTCTTTGACCTCATTTCCTTTTATAAACCAAGACACAGCAATATGTTTTATGAGGGTATGACCTGTTGAATTTAACGTCTTAATCTGTATAACTAGTAACTAATCAAAATTAGTAAAATAAAAATATTTATTCCCTGTGAAATGTACTGGAGTAGAAATAGAAAGTTGTACAAAATGGAAATACTCATTGTACAAGTTTCAAATTCAGAATCTCAATCTCAAATCTCAAAACTTTATAAATGTACATTATTTACACCCTCATCTGGTTTTACAATTCAGAGGTCTAAAATGCTAACACATGCTTTGGAACATGGGCATTAATAAGATAACGTATATGTAATTTGCAGTATAGAAGCTAAGATATGTAGAATACTAGTATGGTTTGCTGAAAGTTCAAGAAATAGCAGCCAAAAAAGTTGCCATATGCTACAAATATCCCCAAAATCACCAAAGTAGGAGTCAAGTTTTGGCTCAAATGTTCCTCAAAACCATCTGCGATTCAGCTTCAAGACCAGAACTCCCAGACAAATGTGGGAAAAAACACACCAGGATGTGAGAAATAGAGCATATTGAACTGAATCAGATTGGAGCCATGCCAATGAAATGCTAATGTGATGCTAATGAGCAAAGGGAGGGAGGGAGGGGAGGAGGGAGGNGTGAGGGGGTTTGTGGGGTGTCAGGTAGGAGGTAAAGTTTGGTTAGAGAGCGAGCTGCCGAGACAGCGGGCAAATGGGTAACGCTTGGCTGAGCAGTGAGCGGGCTACCCATGATGCCTCAATGAGGGAGGGAACATTAAGCGATGGACAGAAGAGAGACGAGAGAAAGAGACTCGGAGAAAAGGCCCTGAGGGCTAATGAATGCTGATTAATTCTCAAATTACATTTCACAACTTTATTGTTTCTTTTTTTTTTTTTCCCCTCATCCACATTTTCCATCACAACCACCTCTGATAGTTCAGCCGTGTTTTTGCTCATTAATTTGTACTTGCCTGATGGTAGAGCCTCATTAAACTCAGGTTTAAACCCATATGAAGTAAAATCATACTGCACACACACACACACACAGCTGCTCTAAAGGTAAATCTGTGCTTCAGCCAACCTGCTTTTCCTGTTTTTCTGTTTAAACTCAGGAAGGCTTGTGCGCTCCTGGTGCTTTATAAGGACATACCAGTGATTTTTCATGTGTGAGCTCAATAAATACAACCCGCATACATGTTACATTACTGTCAACCATTTTCCAAAAAACACACAATGGAGCGGTAAATATTAGAATTGTTTTTCCTACCTTCCAGAGTGCCATTGGTTTCAGTTCGTTCCAGTATGATATTAAAATAAAGTTGTAGAGACTTGGAACGTGCTTGAAATAAATAATCCATCACAGCAAACCAAACATCTATTAAATTATTTGTCAAAGTTACTTAATTTAACCAATCCAATGTGGAGCTATGTGGGGAAAAAAGTATGTCTTCACCAAGGAATCAGATTATGATTTTCAGATTTTCCACTTGCAGACAAATTTTTATTTTATGGGACTCAAACTGCAGGTTGGGGCCAAATCACACAAGAATCATTAATTCTGAGCAGTTCAGAGACACGTCCTGACCCAACCTGGAAGCCGTCCCAGACATCGCAACGTTTTACAGCATTTTAAAAATGATTGATGACAAATCTGAGATGCTGTTGTAGTTTGAGCAGATTTATGACGAATCCTTAGAACAGGAATGAGCAAAAGCCGATGAAAGCGCTCGAGGAGTCTAATCTAATCATCTGTCATAAGATGTAAAAATAAGTTGACAAAATCGGCCACAAGGTCAGATTCTGACTTTTGATCAAGTCGACACATTAAGTACACTTACACACACACTATATACACTCTGATTTTTTTGTGTAGTTACTGCAATTAAGGCAAAAATGCAAATAAGATATATACATGGACAGAATTAACAGAATTCTGTGTTTTGCTGAATATACATGATGTGTAATTGGGGTATGAGGAGGAATTACAGTACATGTGGAGGTGATTTGTTACAGAGTAAGCATGTATCTAATTAGTGTTCATATGACATTTGACAAACGATTTATACCTTCATCAAAGTTTTAGTGTGCATATAAACATACTGAGTAAAAACAGAGTAATTATCAGCTTTATCAAATTTTACTGAGATGTTCTCTGTGTAAATGCTGTAACTATAGTCTGACTGTTGTTTCTCATTAAAGGGCCATACTGGCCATTTTGCATGTTTGAGCCTAATTTTTATACAATGTTACTGACAATCATTTCCCAAAGCATACTACTGGAACAGTGAGTTAAATTGTTTTTCCTACCTTCCAGACCACCATTGGTTTCAGTTCATTCTGGTACATTATTAAAATCAACTTNTTTTTCCTACCTTCCAGACCACCATTGGTTTCAGTTCATTCTGGTACATTATTAAAATCAACTTGTTAATACTTGAAATATTCTTGGGATAGGTAATCCATCATCATGAACAACACGTGTATTCAAGTTTTTTTTGTTTTTTTTTTGTTCGAAGTTACGTAATTTTAGCATTTAAGAGCAATAAAAAGCACAGAGTGAATGTATGTCTCCAATGGGGAATATAGTCCCCAAAGAAGACCTGCGTTTTTTCAAAAATTTAAATGACCATGACTTCATAATGCAGCATAACTATTAGCAGATGAAACCGATATTTAAGGTGGGTGTATTGCTTGAATATTTGATTTAAAAGATTACGAGATAATTGTCAGTAACCTTACTTGTATGAAAATTGAATATATTAGACTCAAACATGCAAAATGGATGGTATGGTCCTTTAAATATAGATACGAAAACTACCTTTTGACTTCAACATTGAATGTGCATATTTGTATTAATGACAGAAACACTACAAAGATCTGATCAAGTCATGTGATCTGTTGAAAGTCTGATTTTCTTAAAATAAATGGAATTTTAAGCTTTTTCTTATACAATCTACCTGTTTTAGGAATTCTCTGGAAATAAGCAACAGGATCTGGACAAGCCACTTGGTTCTGGAAGATTCTTCCACGTTTGATTGTCATGTGAACCATTTTTGATTGAAAACTTTGTGCTCACTCTGGAAACAACAAACAAAAACTTTGGAAAGCTGTTTACAGAGTTAATCTGTGCCTCCTGACATGAAAAGTTCAGAGTTTATACCCACTAAAACCTGTTTAAATACACAATTTCTACAGATCAGGTTCTCCAAAAAAAAAAAAAAAAAAANAAAAAAAAAAAAAAAAAAAAGACAGTCATTACTACCCTGCATGCTCTCTTCCTCTTATTCTTTCCCTCTTCCTCTTCTCCATCAGCCTGTCAGCGAGGCTCTATTAATGGTGCCTCTCCGTCTTTTCTGACACAATCACAGCTGCTTCATCTGCTGCTGTCAATATCTCAAAATTTAAAGACCTTCTAAAGGGACAAGCAGCAAATATCTTTCTGTACGCCTGCCGGTGAAGCTTTCACACACATATGCAAACATCCGAGAAGCGTCGTGTGGGGGGAGNGCCTGCCGGTGAAGCTTTCACACACATATGCAAACATCCGAGAAGCGTCGTGTGGGGGGAGAAAATGATGTGGCGGAGGTGAGAAGGAGCGCAGGAGGGAAAATGGCAATATTTAAAATAGGAGACACAACTCCATTTCTTTTGAACAAAATATTAATGATTTTTCATTTGGATTCTCATCACCAATGCTGCCGGGGGAAAATTGCGTTCTGTAGTGGCAGAAGTCTGGGAAGACATGAGACAGGATAATAGCCAATAGGTGTTTGGAGAGAAAGAGTCAGAATAAATGAGAGAGAGAGAGAGAGAGAGAGAAAGAGAGAGAGAAACAGAATTGACAAATTCCCATGATGGGTATGCCATGAGAGGAGAATGAGGAGGAGGAGGGGGG